>CM059190.1:89775373-89909726 GCA_030323885.1 Branchipolynoe longqiensis | reverse complement strand
AGGGAAAGGGGGAGAATGGGAGGGAAAGGGGGAGAATGAGAGGGAAGGGGGAGAATGGGAGGGAAAGGGAGAGAATGGGAGAGGTGAGGAAGAATGAGAGAGAATTTGGGAGAATGGCAGAAATTGGAGGAGAATCTGTGAGAGAGAGTGGCAGGAAAATCTGGAAGAATGGGAAAGAATAAGAGAGAATGGGAAGAATGAACGAATTGAGGTAAGAATGGGGGAGATTGTGAGAGAATGGGGAGATTGTGAGAGAACGGGGAGATTTGGTGAGATTTGGTGAGAGTGGGATAGATTGGGAGATAATGGGGAGATTGGGAGAGAATGAGGGAGATTGGAGAGAATGGGATAGCTTGGGAGAGAATGTGGGAGATTGGTTGAGAATGGGGGAGATTGGTTGAGAATGGGGGAGATTGGTTGAGAATGGGGGAGATTGGGAGAGAATGGGGGAGCTTGGGAGAGAATGGGGGAGATTGGGAGAGAATGGGGTAGATTGGGTGAGAATCGGGAGAGAATGGGGGGGGGGGGAGATCGGTTGAGAATAGGGGAGATTGGGAGAGAATGGGGGAGATTGGGAGAGAATGGGGGAGATTGGAAGAGAATGGGGGATTGGGAGAGAATGGGGGAGATTGGGAGAGAATCGGGGAGATTGGTAGAGAATCGGGGAGATTGGAAGAGATTGGAAGAGAATGAGAGAGGATGGGAGAGAATGGGGGAGAATCAGGAGAACTCCGGAAAGGGAGCTCTTTGAACAATCTGGAAATCTCAGATGACCCCAATGACCTCACTCCCAATCCACCCTCCGACCCACCCAAGCTCCTAGGATATGTAGGTCATCGATTACTGTCACTTTTGTGCCGATTACTTCCCCTCCACATTGCTCAAAGCTGAGACTTTGTTGTCATTGTTGTTGTTGATAATGTCAATTTCAGCAGAATTATTGGGCCTCTTTAAAGCAATAGAGTGGTCTCTCTTCACTTTAAAATTGGGATAACAAAATGAAAGCCGGTGACACCTTTGAAGTGTTTGTGAAAGAATGGCCATTGTGGCGAATATATTAGGGAGAGATTTGTCTATTTGTCTACTTGTCAACTGAAGGTGCAGAAAGGAATAGCGGTATTAGTCACGTGACGATGGATTAGTGGAATTTGTGAAATTTCCAAATGTTATTTTGCATCAGTGCTTACTGTATGAGATTAATTCCATATATAACATTGTGTTTTAGAAGCTTACACAGATATTTATTAATGGTTGGCTGTTGGAGTTTTACATCTTGGCAACATATAAGGTCATATCCCTGTTTTCAGAACGGGATATTTATTAATGAAGAACATTTCTTTTTTTCTTTAAAAAATCCAGGATATTTGCAAAATAATACATAATTATATACATTTTAAGCGATAGACGACATTTCTGAAAATGGACCATATGGACTGTTTTTAAACAAGGGCATGCCAGTTCAATGTTAGCCACTGGTCATTCCAAAATAACAGTTCTATCCCTTAACATAGACTGGACGGCTAATATGCGCTTATGCTAGAAGGATGCAGAGCTATCACTGATAACTTTATAAGCACTACATTTGCAATACATTAATTATAATCCAGTCACCATGCAGCTTGCAATGTAAAGGGCGGTCAAAGGTCAGCAGCTGAAGGTCATTTCACCAAGGTCAGAACATGTAAGACCCACGACTTGCATGTTGGTATAAATTCTATAATACTACAATAGACGATCTCCTCTCACCAACCCACCCTCTGACGGCAGAGGCAAGAACTAATGTATTGGGTAGCACTCAGTCACATTATCCTGACACTGAGCTAACCAGTCCTTGCCCTAATAATGCCGAGCGCCAGCCTAGGAAGCGACAAGTATCAATTTTAAAGTCATTGGTTTGACTCGACCAGCAAACAAACTCCCAGCCTTCCGCATGTGAGGTCCACGCTCTACCGATTAGGCCATCGGGCCCGGTGTATTGGGTAGCAGCTCACTGCGCATGCTCCACGGAAATGGTCTATTGGCGGCACTTGTTGGGGAAACATGTGGGAAGTGGCACTGGCGCCACCCTTGGCCGAATACGGAACTAAAATATGGCTATGTGATATCGCCAGCTTAGGTTCACACCTGCTGACAACAACATGTTACGCTGTGCCTTTGTTTTATTTACCACCCACCTCTCAAATATCGTAAAGACCAGATCCAAGACCAGATCCAAGACCAGTTCCAAGACCAGTTCCAAGACCAGATCCAAGACCAGATCCAAGACCAGTTCCAAGACCAGATCCAAGACCAGATCCAAGACCAGATCCAAGACCAGTTCCAAGACCAGATCCAAGACCAGACCAAAGATCAGATCCAAGACCAGATCCAAGACCAGATCCAAGACCAGACCCAAGACCAGATCTAAGACCACCAAACACCAAACAACCAAACCACCAAACCAACCAAACATCCAAGACCAGATCCAAGACCAGATCCAAGATCAGTTCCAAGACCAGATCCAAGACCAGATGCAAGACCAGACCCAAGACCAGATCCAAGACCAGATCCAAGACCAGATCCAAGACCAGACCCAAGACCAGATCCAAGACCAGATCCAAGACCAGATCCAAGACCAGATCCAAGACCAGATCCAAGACCAGTTCCAAGACCAGATCCAAGACCAGATCCAAGACCAGATCCAAGACCAGATCCAAGACCAGACCCAAGACCAGATCCAAGACCAGTTCCAAGACCAGACCCAAGAGCAGATCCCCAAACCAACAAGACCAGACCCAAGACCAGACCCAAGACCAGATCCAAGACCAGTTCAAAGACCAGTTCAAAGACCAGACCCAAGACCAGACCCAAGACCAGATCCAAGACCAGATCCAAGACCAGATCCAAGCCCAGATCCAAGCCCAGATCCAAGACCAGATCCAAGACCAGTTCCAAGACCAGATCCAGGACCAGACCCAAGACCAGATCCAAGCCCAGATCCAAGACCAGATCCAAGACCAGATCCAAGACCAGTTCCAAGACCAGATCCAGGACCAGACCCAAGACCAGATCCAAGCCCAGATCCAAGACCAGACCCAAGACCAGATCCAAGACCAGACCCAAGACTATATCTCAAGATCAGTTCAAAGACCAGACCCAAGACCAGATCCAGGTAAATATTCAAGTCAAGCAGTGGAATAAGGTAGGTTGGTTTGTTGGAGTTTTACGTCCTGGCAACATTTAATGTCATATCAGGACGGATGGAATAAGGAAGACCCTGCCCCACTATTCTCAATGGGAATAGCCGTTGAATATTTGACTGCCTGAACTCCCATAATCACTACACAAATGCCCCACCAGGTAGGGAACCAATACAAGCAAATATCCCCATTAAAGTCGCCGGCTATACCTCACCCAGGTACAAACGAATCCAGCATCAAAAGCTCTCCAAACATACCTTTACTTAGTTTGTTCAGTTCATGCCACTGAACATGTGGGAGGAGAGTTGAGGTCTGTGATGTATGAATGACATCATAGGTGGGATTCCCTCATCACATGACCTAGAGGGGTTCCCCACACACAGGGGAAGCCATGGCAACCACCAAGATGGCAGCCACAGAAAGCTCTCAATTCAACTTTTAAAGTCTATTAATCTACATGATTTAATCAATTATTCACACAAAAAGTAGCTGGTTATGATAAATAAACATTTGAACTTTATATTTATCATTTTAGATTGCAATTTCTAACATTTTTCTCTCTATATGGTTGTCTAAAAGTGTCAGTGCTGCTGGACTAAATAAAACACAACAGAAGCAACCAATGTCAGCACTCTCCCCCCACATATGTAGTTGCATAAACTGAAAACTAGCAAATGTATGCTTGGAGACCATTTGTCAGAGTACGGGTAGTGTCTCAGCGACCTATATCTGGTCCCTTTAAGAAACATTCTACATACGATACAAAATATCAATGAGTGGCAAGGAGGTGGGATGGGGAGTGGGGGGGGGGGGGTAACTACATACAATAGCTGACCAAACAATACCTCCATGCGATAACACATGACAATATGGCGCCATGCTTCTGCTATATATAATCAGGACCTGCTACCAAGCTGTAATTGTAAATTATGCTTTACACAATAAAATTTATAATTGCGCAGAATATGGTGTTTGGTTGTTTGAGTTTTACGTTCTGGCAACATCTAAGGTCATATCAGGACGGGCTCAGAATATTGAAGGTGACATAATATGTCTTAAATGACGTAAATTGCAAATAAATGGATGTAATTCCAGGCAACTGATGGAAACTTACGTAATTTGGCACAAATGATGCAATTCAAAACAAATGACGCAATTCAAAACAAATGACACAATTCACCACAAATGGCGCAATTCACCACAAATGATGCCGTTCACAAATCATATAACCTGACCCAAATGAAAAGTGGCTAGAAATGAGGTAGCTTGTACCGGAAATGGCACACAAGGTAACCGGAAGTGACGTACCAACAGGAGCTCAAAAGCAGCGAGCATCTCTCCGCCATCTTGTGAGCCCTTCGTGATCTGGTACCAGTGAAGGACAGGCATGCGCATGTCGGTCGGGTCGAGCTTGACGATTGGGTGAGCCTTGCAGCGGCCCAGAAACTCGGCGCTACCCTGTGTAGGGAAAGCAGTCTCAGTTTATTCATGAATAAAACCAGTTCGTAGATGTATGTATTGCGCTTTATTTGCGTATATTATTGTATATATTACATATAGACATATATATTACATATATATGACATATATATGACATATATATGACCTATATTTTACATATATACATATATTACATAGATTTCTGTATACATTACTGTAAATATTAGATATATGCACATATATAATAGACACATAGAACTATATACATATTACATATGTACATATATATATGTATTATATATATGTATTATATATTCATTAAAGATATATTATATATATATATTAGATATATACTAGCTTTAACCCGTGTTGTGCCTGGGTTAAAGTTTGGCTCCGCATTGTGTTCAGCTGTCATTATTAAATATACTCACGGTCTCTGACTATATTCAGAGACCATGTATATACCTAGGTTCTCCGCTATATTCCGAACTCGTGCACGGCCCCGTTTCAATATAGTGTTGCCATCTGGCAGAATCCATGACTCAACATGGATGGCATTCTGGTTGAAGGGACCAAATTATTTTTGTTAAACCATCAAAATTAATATGAAATGTGTATGGTAGGCACACAAAAACTGCTATTAACAACCCGTACATGGCGAAGCATCAGTGGAGTACGATGATGCACATTGGCAGCACCGTTAACAGAGGACAAAGACCCTATAATACTAAAGACGGCTCACTCCCTATCTCTCCCATGGTAATGTAAATTTGGCAGTGCCACCTTGTGGTGTTGGTGTTTCACATGTAAATGCATACAATTATATTATACATGAATAGGTAAGTATGAATACACATCAATATGAAATTGCTATGAACAAATACCCATCATCAGCATCATCATCACCATCATCACACATCTTTTACATTCATATATACATTTATACATATAATATATCACATGTTTAACCAAGAGAACAGCCAGCGTACCAAGTGGTGGTTTGATCATTTTGATTACACAGTACAGGCGGAGTGAGCAGTCTTAGTATTATAGGGTCTTTGCAGAGGAGTAGTGTTCAGAATGACCATAAAACAACCAGCGGTTGGGATTATATATAGATTGCAAATATATTACATGTATATTATACATAAACATATATACATATATTAAAACATACATTATAACAGACTCCGCATGGTGAGCTAATTTAGTAATTAACAAGGGAACTTACAAAGGTGTCGTAGTCAAACAGCTCCAGCACAATCTCGGGTGGTTTTTGCGCGATTGTCTTCGGGTCTCCGTGGATAGTGACCTGCTCGAAGATCAGCGTCTGATCCCACGTGGGACACAAGGTCGCCTCCAGCTTCTCCGTCACCTGTAGGGGGCGCGGTGAACAGGGCGCAGAATCACATCAAATCATAACTTGTTCGAAACAAAGTGATCCTACATCATGGAAATTTCACATTTGGCACATTGGACATGTTAGTGTTACCCGGTAGCATTTGTCTGTTGTTTTACATCCTAGCAACATCATATCAGGACGGCCCCGATAACATGTGCAGGGTCCATACACACGTAAAGACATTGAATTCAAGGTTATTTCAAAAGCCTTTCAATGCTGGTTTTGATAGGAATTCAGGCGAGTATTTGCGTTTTATTGTGTGTAGGTATGTTAGATTCGCATATGCCAAATGTTAATTTCGGGCTAATTTCGACTAGTGGTGAGTTTAATGAGATTCAAGGCTTATCAAGACTAATTACACAAAATAGGTTAGATTCAAGGCTTTTCAGGGCCTTGAAATGGGGAAAATGAAGTTCAAGACATGTCAAGACTTTCCAGGCCCCGTACAAACACTGGATGAGTGTGAATTCCAGTGCGGAAAGACGTTACATTCCCCTGGCGCCCCCTGTACTCAGCCCGGTTAACTACCGACCGTGCCGCCACCTGGAGGCACTTTAGCTATCACACTTTTCAGGCAGCGTTTTTTTACTGCATTTCTGCTGTCGCTCTGGCAATCTGCCACTCGCCGTCTGACCCGAAGCCGCGTGGCCAGGCTGTCCGCTTTAATTTTACCGCCCACCCAACCCGCCAACCAACAAGAGATTAAAGCTGCATAGTCTGATGAAAACATCAAATTTTCCAAACCAAAGCAATTATCTAGATTTTATTCTTCATACCTAACTTAGATATTGGTATACTTATTAAACATTTTGTCGCCACATACAACAGAATACAGAGCCAATTTGTTTTTGATAAAATAGGGAACAGATATAGGTCGCTGAGACACTACCCACACTCCGACAAATGCTCTCCAACATACGTTTGCCAGTTTTCAGTTTATTTAGTCCAGCAGCACTGACACTTTTAGACAACCATATAGAGAAAGAAATGTTAGAAATTGCAATCTAAAATGACAAATATAAAGTTCAAATGTGTATTTATCATAACCAGCTACTTTTTGTGTGAATAATTGATTAAATCATGTAGATTAATAGACTTTAAAAGTTGAATTGAGAGCGTTCTGTGGCTGCCATGTTGGTGGTTGCCATGGCTTCCCCTGTGTGTGGGGAACCCCTCTAGGTCATGTGATGAGGGAATCCCACCTATGATGTATTTCATACATCACAGACCTCAACTCTCCTCCCACATGTTCAGTGGCATGAACTGAACAAACTAAGCCAAGGTATGTTTGGAGAGCTTTTGATGCTGGATTCATTTGTATCTGGGTGAGGTATAACCGGCGACTTTAAACCTGTTACTGCAGAATCCTATTGTGTCAAGGGTTTTGGCGTGCTTGCCAAAACTAATTTTGTACGCTTGCACTTCCAATATCTCAAAAGTTAGCCATTACAAATAAAAGTTACTTCAACTCATTCTTGCCATGAGGTGCTCACCTGACTCTGGTTGAGGAAGGCGACTCTGGTGAACGGGTCCGACAGTCCGTTATTGTCGGCAGCCAACAGGTCACGTGCTTGGTAGATGTAGGTTCGCAGCTGGTACCGGTGTTTCACTGCAGCAGGCAGAGGTTGTTTTATGTGTACAGTTGATTAAGCTGAGGAAATTCCAATCATCGACAATAGACCCCCCCCCCCCCCCTCCCCCGTCAGTTAAGCTAGTGACATCTATCGGCAGAATCTGAAACAACTCTATTCAGGTACTTTCCCTGAGTGCCTGTGATTTCGCATGGGATATCTCCGTAAAGAATGGATGGACAAAAACAAAATGTCTGATTATATTGAGATATTCATATCGCAACAGGCATCAAGCTCTTATCCTCGTAGTTCGAACGCTGGCCGAGTCAAACCAATGACGTAACAATTTATACTTGTACACTTCTTAGCCTGGCACTCGGCATCATTAGGATAGGGCAAGGACTGGTTGTCAGGATAATGTGACTGGGTGTAATATTGGGTCATGGTGCTGGCGGCCTGATTTCCCAGGTGGGCAGCACTATGAAGTCACCATGAGTGCGTACTGTCACAAGTCAGTAGGCCTATCTGTCCTGATATGACCTTAAATGTTGCAAGGACGTAAAAACCCAACAACCAACCATCTATGGTCATATCAGGACGGGTACCGAATTGTGACAGTGCACACTCATGGCAACTTCATAGTGCTGCCCCACTGGAAAACCAGGCTTCCGGCACCATGACCTGATTTCTCACTCAGTTAAGTTATCTTGACACTGAGCTAATCAGTCCTTGGTCTATCCTATTAATGCCGAGCACCAGGCTAGGTAACAACAAGTATCAATTTTCTAAGTCAAACTGCCTTAAGCTAGGATTCCTTACACGCGGTATGCGGTATGCAGCATGTGGCATGCGGCTTGCGGCATGCGGCGTGCTTACGGGATGGGTCCTTTCACCCACACCCACACCCACACCCACACAGTGTCAGGTTTCCTCACTACTGTTCTCTATGGCAAACGCAGCAGCATTCGCATTCGCATGCCACACCGATCGCTACATGGACCGATTCAGTATTCGCATGCTGCATGCCGCATGCGGCATACCGCGTGTAAGGAATCACCCCCATTGATTTAGATGCTTTTCAATTTTTTGCCGCATTCGCATTCGCATACCGCATACCGCGTGTAAGGAATGCACGCTTAAACTTGACCGGGATTGGAATGTCCAACCTTTCGCACGGGAAGCCTGCGCTCTACCGATTCAGCCACCGCGTCCGCAGAGTAACAAACAAACATAATTCTAGTAACATCTAAGATAATATCAGGCCGGGTACCGACTTGTGACACTGATGGCGACTTTATAATGCTACCCACTGGAATATCATCATAATATCCTGACACCAAACCACTCATTGTCCTATCCTGGCAATACAAAACACAAGCGAGGTTAACGACATGTGCCAATTACCAAAAGCTTTAGTTGGACTCAACCGAGGATTCAGCCTTTGACCTTTCGAACAGGAAGCGGGTGCCCTAGCCACTTGGCCATCTCGTCCAGTTTTAATATACAAGTAGCCTGAAGGTGTAGTACATACCAGTACAGTTAAGGAACATCCTTGGCGCAGTTAGTGATGCATGCCGTTTCTCGTCATCTTCAGAGTCCTGCAGAACAGACAAGGGGATATGTTGGATCACAAAAAAAAATCGAAATAAAAAAATATTTTAAAGATATTTTAAAAAATAGCTCGAGGCGAATCACAATTAAGTCCAGAGAGAGAAAGAAAAACTATATCTTAAGGTAATACCAATAATTATATCGAGGATTTTCAAGAAAGAATTGTGATAATAATGGGGAATAATGGGGAAGAAAGGCGACTTTTTAGTGCTTTCCCACTGGGAAATCAGGCCGCCAGTACCATGACCTGATATCCCACTCAGTGACATTACCTGACACTGAACTAACCAGTCCTTGTCCTATCCTATTAATGCCGAGCGCTAGGCTAGAAAGTGACAAGTATCAATTTTATATGTCATTGGTTTGACTGGACATCTCCCACACGCGAGGCCCGCCGTCTACCAAAGCTACTGTTGATTATGTTCATGGGAAATAAAATGTATTGGATTCTATCCACTAAACTACCCCAAGAATAATGCTATATAACAACAGATAGTGGTGATGTGTAAATACAATAGCAGAATACACATTGAGCTGAGATAGGTGGGTCTGTGGGTTTGGGTGTTCAGGCGCGTATTTAAAAACTTTAAATGAATATTTGTTATGGGGGAGAGGGGGGGGGGGGGTTATGGAGGATTAGTTTTTTTTCTTGAAGATTTATACTGCCTATCACGGATAAGTCTGAATAGACTTGTAACCATTATTAAACATTTTGTCGATTGAAAGCCTGAGTCAACACTTTTACCGACCCAAGGGATTTTTAACCTCCCACACCATTTAGACATGGTATGAGAGCAACTGGCCTTTGATGTCACTGTAAGTTATACACAGCGGTGGAAATCCAAATTGGCAGAGGTGGGGGGCACAGGGAATCGAACCACCAACCTTCAGATTAGGAGTCCGACCTAGAAAAAAGTCAGACACTCTAACCACTCCGCCACAGAGAACACCACAACTCGTCATTTTTTGAGTTGGTTGTTGGAGTTTTACATCCTGGCAACATCTATGGTCATCATATCAGGATGGGTACCGACTTGTCAAAGTGCACACTCATGGCAACTTTATACTGCTGCCCCATCGGGAGACCAGGCCAGCAGCACCATGACCTGATATCCCACCCAGTTACATTATCCTAACACTGAGCCAGCCAGTCCTTTCCCTATCCTAATAATGCCTAGCACCAAGCTAGGTAGTGACAAGTATCAATTTTGTAAGTCATTGGTTTGACTCGACCAGAGTTCGAACCCGGGGGTTCGAATCCCACCATCAACCAACACGGGGGACGGACGCTCAACTCATTCGGAACAGGAATTTGATAGCACTTTTATAATCTGATTGATATAAATTGGTGTAATACCACAAAATAATATGAAGATTCCTATATTGATTTGAAAGAGATATTAACATGAATAATATGTTGAGATCATTATTATTTCTATCTCAGCTCAGATCACATTCCGTTATAGTATATAATACTACATTCTGGATAGTAGAAATAATTATCAATTGTCCCTCTACCTCCTCCATCAGGGGCATGTTAACTATTACAACTATTAGGAAACATACCGCTACCTCCTCCAGTACATCACCCATTAAAACCGTAACAAAATACCTTCAGCAGAGGATCTGACTCTCCCATCTGTGGCACCTGAATTAATGGCAGCCAGGGAAGATTGGCAACATCTGGGGTCATTAATGCGATATATGTATATGGATATAATACCAGTCCAGAGTCGAATTTCCGCCCCCCCCCCGTCCCACACACACAAAAGGTATTGGCCGCCACAGGGGTGTTGTACCTAAATAAATAATCCCAGTAAAATTAAAGTTATAATCGTTATAATCTACTTTACTTTAGTTTGAAGTAACTTTATTTTAAATGGCTAAGTTTGGAGATATTTGACATCAAAACAAGCCAAAATAATTTTGGCAAGCACGCCAAAACTCTGACACCATAGACTTCAGTAGTAAAGGTTTCTATTAATTGACCTATTTTGCCCTTCTATGCAGCAACAAATGCTTAATAAGTGCACCAGTGTCTAAGTTGAATATGTAGAATCAAATCTAGATAAGTGTTTTGGGGTTGAAAATTTGATGTTTTAATCGGACTATGC
This sequence comes from Branchipolynoe longqiensis, assembly GCA_030323885.1. Classification (NCBI taxonomy): domain Eukaryota; kingdom Metazoa; phylum Annelida; class Polychaeta; order Phyllodocida; family Polynoidae; genus Branchipolynoe; species Branchipolynoe longqiensis. The sequence goes on along the minus strand of CM059190.1, from coordinate 89,898,409 downwards.
AACTTCAATATAACATTTGTTTTTACATTAAACTATTTGTTGTGAAACTACATCATGTATTGAACCTAAGTTACCTAAGTATGAAATGAATCCATCAGGTTAATCACCAACGTAAAAAGCACCCAAAAACACCTGGAAATGGACCTATGTATGACCTACAGATATCAGATAGCTGAAAATCAGAATAGTCTTTTGTAGACAAATTAATCCACAAGAACTTGGACCAAAAGACACCGCACAAAAATGAAAAACCACAGACGCAACAAAGAAGGTAGTTGGGAAAATACTAACAAAATGAAAACCCCAAAATCAACAAACATGGCAGTTTGAAATAATAATTACATAAGCAATATTTATTGTACTAATAATGATGATAATGGTAAAGATGGTGATTAATGCTAATGTCGATAATGATGATGGTGATGATTATGATGATGGTGATGATTAAAATTATGGTGGTGATGATGATGATGATGATGATGATAATGACAGTTTTGTTTGTTTCTTGGAGTCTTATGTCTGGGCAACATCTAAGGTCATATCAGGACGGGTACTGACTTGTGACAGTGCGCATTGCATTCATGGCAACTTTTTAGAGTGCTGCCCCACTGGGAAACCAGGCCGCCGGTGCCATGACCCGATTTAACACTCAGTCACATTATCCCGACACTGAAGTAACCACTCCTTGCCCTGTCCGAATAATACTGGCCACCAGACCAGGTAGTGACAAGTATCAATGTTGCATGTCACTGGTTTGACTCGACCGGGAATCGAACTCCCGATCTCACGGACGGGAGGCCTGCGCTCTACCTATTCGGCCACCGCATCTGGTGATGATAATGATGATGATGGTGGTGATGATGATAATGACGATAATGATAATAATGACGATGGTAATGATGACGATGATGATAATAATGATGAAAAGCCAATATTGATATACAAATTGAAACCATCCTTTTGTTGTACAACTGCAACCAATCACCCGCTAACAGTTAACAGTTTATTTATGCCAGTTCAGATTTAACTGAAACTAATTGATGGAGGTGAAAACGAGTAGTAAAATAGACAAGAGCCAGTGCCGCCTGTATGTACTACTTACTCTCCACCTGCCGGGAAGAGGCGGAGGCATTGGTAAGCCTCCCAGAGTCTGCTGTGTACCGTTAACACAAACACACACAGCGGGTCCATTAAACAGGCACACAGCGGGTCCATTAAACAGGCACACACAAACAACATACAGTAAAACACCTCTAAATCGACAGACATTGGGACCGACTTTAAATGGGCCATTTAGAGAGGTGGATGGTTTGGGGGGGGGGGGGGAGTTAACAATAAAAATCGTTACAATGGTATTGTATGGGAGATCATTTGGCACCCAAATAAAGCAATCGATATAGGGGAGTGGTCTATCTGGGGATGTGGTCGGTTAGACTTAGAGAGGTGTTACTGTATAAACACATAAACACGGGGTGGGCAGGTATTGAAAATTACATAAATTAGTATAGATTTTACACATGACCTCCTATATATAGTCAAAACACCTTGCACTTTCAGCTAAGTTTTTTTGATTAAAAAAAGCAATTTAATATACACATGTATCGCTCAAATATGGGGTTTGAGTCCCTATGGATTTCTGGAATGAGTATTACTGGTGATCTTCGCTTCACTTGAAGCGGACGTTCTAACCACTACTCCATCCTTCCTGGTCCCCCCCAGCGTCCTACTCATCAAGACACTGTCCACATCCCTCCTGGTCCCTTAGCACCCTACTTATTCACTAAGTGATACTAAGTCACCATCGCCATCCCTCCTGGTCCGCTAGCGTCCTATTCAACGAGTCACTGTCCCCATCCTCCCTGGTCCCCCAGCATCCTACTATTTCACTTATTCACAAAGGAGGCATTCGACTGGGCCCTTTCTATCCGCAAGATTTATGGATGGATTGGATTGAGCCACAACACACATCCGAATCATGCGTATAGTAACCCACTTCCGGTCCCAGTCGAATAGGAATTTGTTAGGAAATATTTTGATATTTGCAGAGAGGCCCAGTCGAATGCCCCCTAAGTCACCATCCCCGTCCCTCCTGGTCCCCTAGCATCCTATTCAACGAGTCGCTATCCCCATCCCTCCTGGTCCCCCAGCGTCCTACTACTCACTGAGTCACTGTCCCCATCCCTCCTGGTCCCCCAACATCATACTATTTCACTTATTCACTAAGTCACCATCCCCATCCCTCCTGGTCCCATAGCATCCTATTCAACAAGTTGCTATCCCTAGCCCTCCTGGTCCCCCAGCATCCTACTACTCACCGAGTCGCTGTCCCCATCCCTCCTGGTCCCCCAGCATCCTACTACTCGCTGAGTCATACCTATCCCTCCTGGTCCCATAGTGTCCTACTACTCACCGAGTCACCATACCCATCGCTCCTGTTCCCCCAGCATCCTACTACTCACCAAGTCACCATCCCCATCCCTCCTGGTCCCATCCTACTCACCGAGTCACCATCCCCATCTCTCCTGGTCCCATAGCATCCTACCTACTACTCACCGAGTCGCCGTCCCCGCCCCTCCTGGTCCCCCACCATCCTACTACTCACCGAGTCGCCGTCCTCGATCTGGAAGAAGCATGGCGCCCGCGGGTCGTCGGCCACCATCTTGCGGTGCCAGCGGCGCCTACGCACCAGGTCCATGCGCCGCTCCTTGTGGTGGAACTTCATGTTGAACAATGGCGCGTACTCCCATCCCAACGCAGCCTCGGTCTGCTTCTCAGTCTATGCGAAGACATTAAATAAATACACCATTATGATATAAGGTTGGTTGTTTGTTGGAGTTTTATGTCCTGGCAACATCTAAGGTCATATAAGGATGGGTACTGACTTATGACAGTGTGCACTCATGGTGACTTTATAGTGCTGCCTCATTGGGTTCGTTTGTTTCTTTGTTCTGAGTTTAACATCCTGGCAACATCTAAAGTCATACCAGGACGGGTACGACTTATGACAGTGCGCACTCATGGCGACTTTATAGTGTTGCCCCACTAGGAAATCAGGATGCCAGCACCATGACCCGATATTCAACTCGGTCACATTATCCTGACACTGAGCTAACCAGTCCTTTCTCTATCCTATTAATGCCAAATGCCAGGCCTGGAAGCGACAAGTATCAATTTTATAAGTCATTGGTTTGAGTCGACTGGGAACGGAACTCCCGATCTCCCGCATGCGAGGCCGGCGCTCTACCAATTCGGCCACCGAGTCCGGTGTCAGGTTCATAAGAAATTTGGTTACCCTCTAAGAACAATGTGCATCTATTTCAATACAATATACTGACTAAAGTGTCACAGTCCGTTGATTTTGAGTTTACTTCTGTTATTTTCTGCGATAAAAATAATCTACCTTAGTGTTACTGTTAGTTTGAAGTACCTTAGATCTAGAATGACTAACATTGGAGATATTTGAAAGAGGCCACAAAGTGGTCACCGACCTCCTTGCAACCATTTTTCTCACCCAGAGGTCCCCGATCATTGCTTTGGTCGCAAGGAGGTCGCCGGTGACTGTGCGTTCTTTGGTCCAAAGTGGTCGCAAAGTGGTCACAAAGTGGTCACAAAGTGGTCACAAAGTGGTCACAAGCTGTAGTGTGACTGGGGGTTTCTTTATAAATACCAAAGACAATGTATGACAAGATGCACCACTCAGCGCTTTCCCGTGAAATACAGATGCCGTCGTGCCATCCCACGGCAAGCAAGGTGCGCATTAAATGCCAATTAAAATGTTATTTTTACACAGTGTATATCTCCCACTATAATTGTTGCTATAATTGAATAATAATTATATATTATATAATTGAATAATAATTGACCATAATTGACTATAATTGACTATAATTGACTATACTTGACTATAATTGCCATACATGGTCTTTGATGGTAGAGTGGTCAGGGTGAACTAGGGAACCTGTCCCCTTGTCTCAATGGTACAGCAGTCAGGGTGGGGCTAGGGGACCTGTCCCCTTGTCTCAATGGTACAGCAGTCAGGGTGGGGCTAGGGAACATGTCCCCTTGTCTCGATGGTACAGCAGTCACAGTGGGGCTAGGGGACCTGTCCAATTGCCTTGTTTGTCGTTGGGTGGCAGCACGGCATGATTATCTAAGAAATTCCTATATGAAAGCGCTGAGGGTCGCGGCGCAGAGCATCTTGTCGTACATTGTCTTTGCTTATACGCACTCACCTCTTTTTCCTTCATAACGGAAGTCTTCACCAGTTTGCGCAGGCGCAACCAGCGCCGACGCCGGCACATGTGGTAGGTCTTCTCGACGGGCCCATAGCCGCCCAGGGTCGCCTCGACGGTGTACTCCCAGCCCTCCTCGTCCACAGCCCGGTTCAGGTCCACGTCCCAGTCGTGCTGCCACTCCCACCCGTTGGGCAGCTCTGTCTCGTCGCGCCCAATCGCCGCATCGCCTTTCTGAAGACAGCAACACAAGAGGGGTGTTGGTTTTTTTCTTGAAGATTTATACTGCCTATCATGGATAAGTCTGAATAGACTTGTTTTCACCATTAGACAGTTTGCCGATAGAAAGCTCGAGGCTACACTTTTACCGACCCAAGGGATTTTTAACCTCCCACACCACATAGACATGGTATGAGAGCAACTGGCCTTTGATGATGCTGTAAGTTATACACAGCAGTGGAAATCTAAATTGGCGGAGGTGGGGGCACAGGGAATTGAACCACTGACCGTCAGATTAGGAGTTCGACCTAGAAAAAAGTCAGACACTCAAACCACTCCGCCACAGAGAACACCAGATGATATTGATTGCAACATCTTATCAGGACGGGTACCGACTTGTGACAGTGTGCACTCATGGCGACTCTATAGTGCTGCCTCACTGGGTCTGTTTGTTTGATTGTTTGCTTGAATTTAACATCCTGGCAACATCTAACATCATATAAGGACGGGTACCACAGTATGCACTCATGGCAACTTTTTATATTGCTTCCCCACTGGCAGACCAGACCACCAGCAAGCACCATGACCCAATATCCCACTCAGTTCACATTATCCTGACACTGAGCCAACCAGTCCTTGCCCTATCCTAATAATGCCGAGCAGCAGGCTATGAAGTGACAAGTATAAATTTGTAGTCATTGGTTTGACTCGACCAGTGTTCGAATGCACAAACCCATGGGTTCAGATCCCCCGATCTCCCAAAACAGGAGACCGATGCTCAACTCATTCGGCCATATCGTCTGGTCTGATATTGATTAGATTTAGGAAATATTTTGAACTAAACTGAAAGTTTTTATTTGTTTCTTTGTTCAGGGTCCGTACACATGTGAAGATATGGAATTCAAAACTTTTCGAAGCTGTTTTTGATAGAATTGATTGGTTGTTGGAGTTTACAGCCTGGCAACATCTAAGGTCATATCCTCACGATTTTTGATAGGAATTCAAGACCATTTTCATTTGGATTCCAGGAAAAAAACAAAAATGGTGAATGGCGATTTCAGACTAATTTAGATTAGTGGGGCCAGTTTAATGGAATTTAAGGCTTTTTAAGACTATTTACTGAAAATAGGTTAAATTCAAGGCTTTTCAAGGCTTTGAAATCGGGCAAATGAAGTTAAAGACTTTTCATGTCTTTCCTGGCCCATACGGATCCTGTCTGTATATAGACTGTACAAATTCTGACATGATAGGATCAAAAGCAGTAATAGCTTCTATTAAGTTGACTTAATATTCTCTTCAATGACGCCTTAGAGTAGGACAAAAAGTTGGTCGATTAGTTGTTGGAGCTTTTCGTCCTGGCAACATATATGGTCATATCAGGACAGGTACCGCCTTGTGACAGTGCACACCCATGGTGACTTAGTACTGCGCCACTGAGAAATCAGGCCGCTATCAGCATGACCTGATATCCCACCCAGTCACATTATCCTGATACTGAGATAATCAGTCCTTGCCCTATCATATTAATGCCGAGCGCTTGGCTAGGAAGCAACACGTATCAATTTTGTAAGTGATCGGTTTTACTCGTCGGGGAGTGGAACGCAACCTTCCGCACCGGAGGCCTGCGCTCTACCGATTCAGACACCACGACCGGATGCTCTATATATATCCGAGTGGGTCTGGAAGCGATAACGACCAGACACAGCTGGCTTATAGGTCAGAGCCCCTGACAGGTGGCGCCGCTGTGGCCAAACCTGGAACTAATCGCTGGCATACACTAGCTGTGGTTCGCAAATAACAATACAGATATAACTGAAGATGATAGTGTCCTTGTTTAAACTCCCATAATAGATTATAAACACATATATATATATATAGTATAGTTATACGAGTCTTACCTTGGTACAGATGATGGATAACTGTTGTTTTACCGAGGTATAAGCCTCGGATAGATGTGGGCTAGGGAGAGGTAAGCACGTCCGGTACCAGCAATCTTAACCTACTTATTGAGGATAAAAATGACTTTCAAACAATGGATACTATTACTTTACCGAAAAGGTACACCAACGGAATAGATGTGGCAGGGTGTGGCGGGAGGGCCCTAGCCCACATCTATCCGAGGCTTATACCTCGGTAAAACAACAGTTATCCATCATCTGTACCAAGGTAAGACTCGTATAACTATACTATTTTACCTCGGTAAACAGCCTCAGGCTAGCCTCAGGCTAGGGAGACCTTTACATAATTCATTTTTATCCTTAATATCATTCTTTCTTATTATTATAACATTCTAAATTTTTGTTCTCACCTATTCTTGTTAGTTGGCGAGAAGACGCTTTGCAACGCCGGTAGGCTTTTCTAGTCGTTTATTATAATGTTTTGCAAACGACTTAGCCGTCTTCCAGCCTGCATGCGCTAGTATTCTTTTCACAGAAATACCAAGCACCCGTGCCTTGGAGACCATGGCTCCTCTAGTTGAGTGGGAAGAGTATTTACTCGTATCCACTCCAGCCAATTTCAACACCGTAATTGTCCATCTGGCAAGTGTGTCTCGTGAAATCGCCTTATGTGGCTTTATAAAGCTCACTAATAGTTGTTGTGATGCACGTAAATCCTTTGTCTTGTATATATAAGCCCGTATGGCCGACACAACACATAATTTCCGATCATTCGGAAAACAGTCTAAGTGAACCGTTGATAAAGGGTCACCTAACGTGTTCGATTTAAGCAATTTTTCTAAATCAAACGTAGCTTGTTGCTTGTCTATTTCTAATCCAGTTAAGGATAAAGCAACAATCGTCTGTCCTCTGTGTCCGGTTACTAACAATAACAGGACCGCGACCTTAAAACCTAACTGTTTTATATCTAACCACGAGTTGTGAGGCCAAGCCTGAAACAACTTAAATACTATAGAAACATCCCAAAACCGACTATACTTTGGTTTTGGAGGATTCCTTTGATAAATTGAACGAAGTAAATAACAAATAACATGATGTTTTCCAACTGTTTCGCCATCAATTCTAGGTAATATAATTGATAACGCACACCTCGCCGCATTAATCGATCCAAAGGAAAGTCCTTCATCCTCTAGAGAACGAAGAAACCGAGCTACTTGTGAAATCTTTGGATTTGTTGGCTTAACTTTCATTAACAAACAATGTACACCCCATTTCTTTAAATAGGTTGTATACATTTTGACAGTTCCTGGCCTCCAGGCATCCGATACTATCCTATCCTCAGTAATTCTGTCCAATCCAAATTGCTGTAGCTGCTTCCTTAGAAAAGGAATGCCAATAGGGGCGTCGTTGACACGTCGCCGTGAACCACTAGCGGTCCGTGGTGCGTCAGATTCCCGAGTTTTCTTGGGAATCGTATACGATCTTTTGCCAGTTGTGAAACTGCTGGCAGCCAAGGTTGCGTGTCCCAATCGGGCACCACCAGTATCGCATGTGTCCCTTCCAAGCCGATTTTTCTCACTACTCGGCTGATAATGCTAAATGGTGGGAAAATATAAAAATAATTATTTTCCCAGGTAATAGCAAACGCATCTACTTTCCAAGCATCCGGTTCAGGATGCCAAGAAACATAACAGGGTAACTTGTTATTATTTCGTGATGCAAATAAGTCAACTTCAGGTGTACCCCATTTTTCACAAACGAAGTTAAACAAATGTGTAGAGAGAGACCACTCTAAATGGTCATGGAAATTTCTACTTTTATAATCTGCAAGTGTATTTTGTGACCCTGGAATATGCGCTACAGTCAGCCAGACTTGTTGAGCCTGTGCCCAGTTCCAAATCAGTTTAGATAACTGATTGCAAGACTTTGATTTGGTTCCACCCATGTTACGAATATATGCCATGGCAGTAGTATTATCAGTTAGTATTCTAACCTGTGATTTATTTATCTTTACTAAACTACGTAAGCCCAGATAAATAGCACGCAATTCTAGTGCATTAATATAGTCTGATTTTTCATCATCAAGCCATCTACCTCCTGTTGTGACCCCATCTCGATGAGCTCCCCAACCTTCTAACGAAGCATCAGTAGTAATTACTGTATTAGGTTCCGCCATGCGGATTGGATTTGGTGAACTTGCTATATGTTGCATCCACCATCCAATATCCTGTAACCCTTCTTGCGAAATAAACATCTTTCGCTCAAAATTGCCTTTAGTTCGTGTTAACGCTAAATTTTTATCTATTTCTAGCGACTTAATATGGGCCTTCCCATATAACACAGCAGGTGCATATGAGGTCATTATGCCAATAAGAACAGCAACCTGTCTAATTTTTGGCTTTGATAACTTAATAAGCTGAGTCGCTGTAGTCATAAACTTAATTAGTTTTTGTTCTGTTATCGACACTGTAAGGGACTGTGTATCCAGAATAAACCCTAAACATTTGAGTTGTTTTGTTGGTTTAAACACTGACTTTTGTTGATGTACATAAAACCCCAATTTAGTGAGTAATGCACATAAATCCAAAACTGCATTCACACAACCAATTTGTGTTGATGCTATAATAAAAGAATCATCTATGTATGGAAACATTATGTGACCCTTCCTCGCCATTACCGAGAAAACAGGTTTAAGCAATTTAGTAAATAAACGTGGCGCACAAGCTAAGCCATTCGGCATACAGGTAAACTCATAGAGTTGGTTATCCCAAATAAATCGAAGAAATTTTCGGTATTGTTCCATTATGGGAAGCGTATAATATGCATCCTGTAAATCAACACTAGCCATCCACGCATCTGGTGTAATCAGATCCCGTGCCGTATCTAGAGAGAACATTTTAAAATGTCGATATTCCACCCTTTTATTAAGGATTGTTAAATCCAGGATCATTCGAACATCACCATTAGGCTTCGGTCTCGAGAAAATGTTTGAAATAAACTGTCCTGAACAGTGTGTCACTTTTTGTATAATTCCTTTCTCAAAGAATTTATGTACCTGTTTAGTTAGTGCGTCTCGTTCAACTGGTTGAATGTTATATGGAAAAGGTATTATACTTTGTACAGGAATTTGTGTAAAAGGAATTTGAACACCCCTAACTATTTCTATAATTTCTTGGTCACTAGTAATTTTGTGCCACTCAGAAATATGATTACTAATATTACCAGCCACAAAGTTGCTTACAGTTTGTGTGTTTTTAGAGGCTGCAGGGACTTGTAAAGTTTGTGTTTGGACCTCTACTTGGACCCGCCCCTGGGGAAAGGTCTCGACGAGTTGAACCCTCGGCCTATTGGCCGTGCGGTGTTGTCGGTCCAGCCTGGGCGAGCGCCCCGGCCCCGAAACCCTTGACCGAAGTTTGAACTCGGTCTGGTTCCTCTGGTGAACCGTCGTGGACGAAAATCCCCTCGTGACTTTTTGAAACGAGGAACTTCCTGTTTCTTCTTGCCATCCATGTTTTTGCCACTCTTGGCTGCAGTCTCTACCTCTTTATAGAGGTATTGTAGTTGACCGCCAAACATCTTGGTATTATCTAAAGGTTTCCCTTTAATCGGCTCTGGAGCAAGATAGAGCGTAAACTCCTTCCCCTCATTATCGGTAACCTTCTTAGAGCGAGCCACTTCTTTGCCAGCATCTGTGCAAACTGACTTGAAGACATTTTCATATCTTCGAAACGACAGGTAATTACCTGCCGCCGCTAGCACTGCAATGCCTTTGTCCATTGTCTTAGCCAAAGACGAGAACTTATTTTCACTCTGCATCCTATTAGCCACAGGAACAATAGCTGTTAGGGTAGCCAACACTGCCTTATGCACTGTGTGCAACACATCCTCAAACTTCTTACGGTCATCCGTCATATTGACATCCCGATCCATTTCTTTAATGATGGAGTTGGGAACACCCTTTATGCCTGTTAACTCATCTCCTAACTTGGAGATAACCTCCGCCGGTTTGAACGTGCGAAAATGACCATTCACGGTCTCGCGCATAAGCGTAGTGGTTTTAACCCGCTTAGCCTTTGGCTTCTCCACCTTCTTAGCCACTTTAGTGCCAATGTCCGCATAGACCCCTTCATATACGGTGTCTGAGTCTGATTCCGTAGAAGTAGACTCAGTGGACGACTCAGAAGAAGAATATTTCCTCTTCCTCTTCTTCTTTTTGGACTTAGTCTTCCGCTTTTTGCGCAAACCAGACTCTGCCCGCTCCTTGGTGAATTCATCACCCGAAGAAATCACCTGTTTCTTCTTCTTCCTCCGTTTAGGAGAAGGAGGAGGAGGAGCCTTAAGCTCCACCGCCGAGTCTGTGTCCAAGAAATCCTCAAATGAATCCTCTTGGACACTCGGCCTACGCCGCTTCCGAGACACAGGCGATTTGGCAGTCAAGATGTGGCTTTCCAATCTTGCAAAGCGAGCCTCCCAATCTGGAGGCGCAGGCACATCAGGCACTGCGTCCTCGTCCGGGTCGGAGAGGATATGCGCCCGGGGCTGTGTCGACGGCCCTGCCGACAACACGGGTGAGGAGTCGTACTCCTCGTCCACTCCACTCGGAACACGCCCCTCGGCTGCTGCTGCACCGCGCTTACTCCGCTTCGTGGCCATCGGGAACTGAAACAAACATTTTTGATCAGTCCCGGTATATATATATGTCACAATATGGTTGTTTCAAACTCATTTGGACATCTATTGGTGTTAAAGAACGTGTTTATACCGTTATAACACAGGCGTAATAAGCTAAATTTGTGCGTGGGTTGTGGGTCAAGCCCAAACCTTACGCGGGGTCGGGACCAGTGTATCGGCCCGCCCATCCCTCTGTTCCGCACACTTCTCCCACCTGTGACTACTACGTCAACAAGTTGGAGAAAATGCTACGAAACTCGGAGAAACGCCTGAAAAAGTTTTGTCTAGGGGAGTCTATAAAAGAAACCCAGGAGCATCTCCAACATTACTCTCTATTAGAGTACGAGAGAATTTCCACATGAGATAGGGCGAAACCCACATCTCTACCCATAGTCACACGGTGACCCGGGTGTTGACATAACCGCTAATGACCGGTTTGGTTCCTTCGCGAAACCCACTCGAGTGTTCTATCCTTGGTTGTTTATAACCAAATAACTCGTCCAAATTGGACCAACGAAAGTCTAAACTTTCCATATTGATGCTCTAATGCATCATAATTAAGCTAACCACAGTTTTTATTATACTTACTGCGTATTTGCTTGTATGTAGACTAATTTTGCCGGAGCAACCCAACGACACGTTATCCAGTCGTGAGTTGTATATGCTAATTGCTGGTACCGGACGTGCTTACCTCTCTCCCTAGCCTGAGGCTAGCCTGAGGCTGTTTACCGAGGTAAAATAGTATATATATATGTATAGATTATATAGAGAGAGATGAAGATATTGATAAACCGGAAGGAAGGTTAAATTCCATGATTGATAGTCAGTAGTTTGTAAGAGCCACCGGAAGTGGGAGGTGCCTACCACGTCGGTGTAGGGCACGCTGGCCACGCCCCACCGCCCGCCAGGAATCCGGGCATGCGCCTCGTACACGTCCTCCAGGAACGTCGTGTGGCCGGCGTCCTTGTCGAACAGCATGCTGGAACAAGCAGCGGTTAAATCTGACAGCATGCTGGAACGAGCAGCTCACTGTGGTTAAATCAGACAGCATGCTGGAACGAGCAGCTCACTGTGGTTAAATCAAACAGCATGCTGGAACAAGCAGCTCACTGTGGTTAAATCAAACAGCATGCTGGAACAAGCAGCGGTTAAATCAGACAGCATGCTGGAACAAGCAGTGGTTAAATCAAACAGCATGCTGGAACAAGCAGCGGTTAAATCAGACAGAATGCTGGAACGAGCAGCTCACTGTGGTTAAATCAAACAGCATGCTGGAACAAGCAGCGGTTAAATCAGACAGAATGCTGGAACGAGCAGCACACTGTGGTTAAATCAAACACCATGCTGGAACAAGCAGCGGTTAAATCAGACAGCGTGCTGGAACAAGCAGCACATGGTGGTTAAATCAGACAGCATGCTGGAACAAGCAGCAGATGGTGGTTAAATCAAAGAGCATGCTGGAACAAGCAGCACACCATGATTAAATCAAACAGCATGCTGGAACAAGCAGCACACCATGATTAAATCAAACAGCATGCTGGAACAAGCAGCACATGGTGGTTAAATCAAACATCATGCTAGAACAAGCAGGATCGATCGGATGACCTACACCTTCACAGGTGGACACTCTACTGCCTGAGCTACGTCTGTTTTTTGGGTGTACATTAGTTGATTAAGCAGGGGAAATTTCAATCGCGGATGATTGGTCTTCCTCATTCCACTGCTCTTTGCCCTATCCTAATAATGCCGAGCGCCTGGCTAGGACGTGACAAGTGCACATTTTTATGTCATTGGTTTGACTCGACCAAGGTTCGAATTAATTGGTTTCAAATTCGAATCCCACGGTCCTACCGAAACGAGAGACGGACGCTCAACTCATTCGGCCATCCCGTCTGGTCACTTGTTATTTTTAATGTAGACATAGGACTTCTACTCATACACACGGTGACAGCTGGTTTACAATCATTGGTTTCTACCCCCCACAAAGCTGCCACCAGGCTCCTTACCTGAGTTCGGGACTGATGTACCACTCCGAGTCCCAGCGCCAGCCGGGCGGCGGGACGAAGGCCTCCTTCGGCAGGGACGACTTGCCCGTGATGTCAGAGAACTTGGCCCGGGACATGGTGGGACCTCGGTTTGTCCAATTCCCCAGGATTGATACCTCGTTTTCATACTGACAGAGGGGGAGGTGGGGGCGGGGGTGGAGTTTAAACTGATCAGTTGATGGTGTGATGACGTTGGTTCTATTTTTATTCTTTTTTGTAAATATAATTTATTCATTGAATAAAGTCTTTTGTCTGCTCCATGGCACTGGTCTTCCAGCCATGTGACAATACAGTTATTTACAATAAATTATCTTACTCTAACCTTGGAAGTGAAGATGGAAAGAAATATATACGAATACTGGAGTCAGTACAGACTTTTATCCTTACCCCCCTGCCTCTCTCACCAAAAGGTCAGGCACAGGACATGAACTGACACCAATGCATGTATTGTGGATTGGTTGGTTGTTGAAGTTTTACGTCCTAGCAAGATCTAAGGTCATATCAGGATGGGTACCGACTTGTGACAGTGTGCACTCATGGTAACGTTTTAGTGCTGCCCCACTGGGAAATCAGGCCACCCGCACAATGACCCGATATCCCACTCAGTAACATCCTGACACCGAGCTAACCAGTCCTTGCCCTATCCTATTAATGCCGAGCGGGCAGGCTAGGAAGCGATAAGTATCAATTATATAAGCCATTGGTTTGACTCGACCGGAACCGAACTCCCGACATTCCGCATGTGAGGCCCGTGCTCTACCGATTAGGCCACCGCGTCTGGTACCACCACTGCCGCCGATGTCAATAATAATATAACAGATAGGCCTATAATAAAACAAAACAAATAATAACACCATTAAGACGAGAGGCGAGTGTAGAGTGGTGACTTTACCGACTCGGCGTAGACGGCCAGGTCTCCCTCCTTCTGCATCTTGTGCCACTCGTGGTCGGCCTTCTCCAGCCCCAGGAAGACCTTCATCTGAAGCAGGGCCGGGATCTCCCAGTGACTGTCCTTGTCAGACTTGTTGCCCGGATACTGCAGGAGAGCACACACTGTTAGTGTTATTGTGAAGACACATAGCACTCACAATGCCACCAAGTGGCTCAGACAGAGGAGACTCGCCAATACAGCTCACACACCCACCCACACCCACCCACCTACACATACACATACACCCACACAACCTGAACAGGGCACTCGCCAATACAGCTCACACACCCACACACCTACACATACACATACACCCACACAACCTGAACAGGGCACTCGCCAATACAGCTCACACACCCACACACCTACACATGCACCTACACCCACACAACCTGAACAGGGCACTCGCCAATACAGCTCACACACCCACACACCTACTCACACCCGCCCTACACCACCCCATCCACCTACACACCACCCACACAGCCCGCTCCCACACACCCCATAAGGCCAAAACAATTTTACAAGTTGGTGATCGTCCTTTTGATCACACAAATCAGGGTCGGGCGGGTGTATTTAAAAACAAAATTGTTTTACATGATTTCAATGGAATTACAGACATCAATTTCAGTGCACGCACATGGTATTATGGCGTTTACTGCTGTCCATACATAGTTACGTATAACGTCTGCCGCATGACATAGACCCCAGTCTACAACTTAAAACTACAAATCACGGCCGCACGACTAGTCAATGCTAGAGTGCTGAAAGATTATTCATGTGAATTTAATTATATATGAAGAGTTCAGGCGCAAAACCCTGTGAACGCCAATCTAATTTTTTTTATCAAAATGCAAGATTTTTATCTGAAGGTAATTTAAATTTTCACTAATTCCACCTTTCTTGTTGTGAAATGATTATGTAGCAATGAACAAAAAGATAGAAATGTAAAAAACCTTTTGAAGGCTTGATTCCGATGTTTCTCTCAATTTTTAGATTAGTATTTATGGGGACTCTTCATATATATATATATGAAGTGGACGATCCTGCAGATGACCTTAGGCATGTGCAGGCCTAGGATGAGTGACATGCACTTCTTTGCGGGTCACTCCTTGGGCCTGCAAATGTCATAGGTGCTGAGAAAGGTCTAGTTCTTCCATCCCCCACTAGGTGGTGCCTGCTAGCTCGAGCCCGCCGGATGTGCCTCAGGCCCTGTCTTCATATATTCAATTTCAATTTAATTCAATACTTTAATTTCATACTCAGCAGTTACATAAATTGGTCCATAGTAGGTACATATAAAAATAAATGTGAATATCTAACTCCTTTGTAGAATATTGCCTGGGATGCAGTGTTAGGCTACACGTAGATAAAAGATTCACCCGGTACTTTTGGTACACGGGTGAACGACAACGTAGTGTAAATACGGGCGAAAATAGCTTTAGTATAGAACAGGAAGTAGAATGCCCGCCTCCAGTATCAAATGGATACTTATATAGGCACAGAGTTGGTGAAATGGGAGAGAATGCAAAATGACAAGATGACGGCCATAGAAGGCCGTCGATTTCACTTTCAAATCTGATTAAACTAGATGTTTTATTATATTTTTCAACTCAAAGGTAGCGGGTAAATATAAAAACATATATAAAGAATATATTTTTCTTCTTAAATTAAGACATTATTCACTCAATTAATTTCCCCAGCATGTCAAAATTCTTCGCCAGCTTTTCTAATGGGTTGGTTTTCACCCCTGTACTGTCAGTACGGGGTGAATCTTTTAACTAGGCTACACGGTGCTATACGGTTATTACACTAAGGGGTGTGAATGCTTCTTTCTGCAAGGTGTGAAGCTGTGGACCTGAGCCTCAATAGGCTTGAACCACAAACAACCATGCAGCTTATCTAGGTCATCTGAAGCGACAGTTGTTTGTTGTTGTTTCACGTCCTACAACAAAAGCGACAGTTAGGTAGAGGCTAAAGTGAGGGCTAGGCGAGGGCAATACGTCACAACATGGCATGGCAACTCAAAGCAATTCGTCACCGCAACCAATTTATGAGTGTTGCCAAGTGGCACAACGTGTTGCAGTGACAGGTTATCGGACAACGCAAGTTCCATCCATCAAGTAAGACATTTTGAGGCGAAAATGCATAATAATTTGCTTTTAAATATTTATTGAAGGTGGTGAGGTAATTGTTTGACAGATTACTAAATAATTGATTAATTTGGTGTGTTTTTTGTGTGCGCAATGACGGTATCAAAATATTGACACATCACGCCAGTTCGATCCAGCGATACATTTTATGGCGAAAAGGCATAACAATTAGCTTTTGAATATTTACTGAAGGTGGTGTAGTAATTGTTTGACAGATTAACAAATAATCGATCAATTTGGTGGGGTTTTTAGAAGGTTTTTTGTGTGCAATGACAGATTCAGAAGATCAATCGATTAATATTAACAGATTCAAAATACTGTAGTGGTCTCCACTGACCTCTCAGTCAAGGAGCCCCATAGACAGGTAGGCGTGGGTAGTATGGTGATATTAGGGAGCCTAGGTGGTGTAATGGTTAGCACACTGGCCCGGAATGCAAAGAGATGTGGGTTCGAGTCCTGCTCTAGGCACAATATTTCCCATTTTCATCACCCCCTCAACACTGGTTGCCATGACCATGATCCTGTACAAGCTACACGCTGTATAGTTGTTGAACCTACCCTGTGTATGTGTATATGTAAGTACATTGCCTGTATGTATGTAATTGTAAGCATTAAAAGACTTACAATTCCAGGGGGATGAGTGTAGTGGTCTGCACTGATCTCTCAGGCAAGTAACCACATAGCCTGGTAGGTGTGGGTAGTATGGTGATATCAGGGAGCCTAGGTGGTGTAATGGTTAGCACACTGGCCCAGAATGCAAAGAGATGAGGGTTTGAGTCCCACTCTAGGTGCAATATTTCCCATTTTCATCACCCCTACGACAATATCAACACGCCAATCGATTAATTTTGTTTTGTAATGATATAGTGCTTGACAGATTATAAATATTGACACCCCAATAAATGTATTTCCTTTATGTAATGATGAAGTGTTTGACGAATTGAAAATATCGATTGTCAATCGATTAATCACTTCTTTTTGTTAAAAGTAAAAAGTAATGGGAGCCTAATGCCTTTTTGGGGGTCCCTCACTTACTTATCCAATTACAATGTATTTTCCCAACCCCTTTGGTAACAAACCTCGCTTCACTTGAGGTGATCCTTATGGGAAATAAACTCTGCTTCCATATGTCAATTTAACTATTTATGCGTCTTTTAGTTTGGGAAAGATATAGAATGAGAATGGCATAGCGTGAAATATCCACCTTAAGTGTGAAAGTGACATCTCTGAGCAAAAATGTGTAAAGGAAAGCTCTACAAGTAGATGAAATATCAACACACACACTCAGATGGGATCAAAATGCAGTAATGGTGCTAAAGTTAGGGCTACACAAGGCGAGTAGTCACTACAAATTCGTCGCTTGCAACGTATTGTTTCATGGTGTCCTGAACATACAACTAGTGGCGACCTTAGACCCAACCCGTGACGGCTTTTAAGGACAAATTCATCACCGCGACAACTCATCACCGCAACAACTCATCACTGTGGCAACTCATCACCGCAACAACTCATCACTGCAACAACTCATCACTGTGGCAACTCATCACGACAACTCATCACTGAGACAACTCATTACCATGACAACTCATCACCATGACAACTCATCATGGCAACAACTCATCACTGCAACAACTCATCACTGCGACAACTCATCACTGTGACAACTCATCACCGCAACAACTCATCACTGTGACAACTCATCACCGCAACAACTCATCACTGTGACAACTCATCACTGCGACAACTCATCACCGCAACAACTCATCACTGTGACAACTCATCACCGCAACAACTCATCACTGTGACAACTCATCACTGCGACAACTCATCACCACAACAACTCATCACTGTGACAACTCATCACCGCAACAACTCATCACCGTGACAACTCATCACCGCAACAACTCATCACTGAGACAACTCATCACTGTGACAACTCATCACCGCAACAACTCATCACTGTGACAACTCATCACTGCGACAACTCATCACCACAACAACTCATCACTGTGACAACTCATCACCGCAACAACTCATCCGTGACAACTCATCACCGCAACAACTCATCACTGAGACAACTCATCACTGTGACAACTCATCACCGCAACAACTCATCACTGTGACAACTCATCACTGTGACAACTCATCACTGTGACAACTCATCACCGTGACAACTCATCACCACAACAACTCATCGCCATGACAACTCATCACCACAACAACTCATAACCACCACAACTCATCACCATGACAACTCATCACCGCAACAACTCTTCACTGCAACAACTCATCACTGTGACAACTCATCACTGTGACAATTCATCACCGCAACAACTCATCACTGAGACAACTCATCACTGTGACAACTCATCACTGCAACAACTCATCACTGTGACAACTCATCACCGCAACAACTCATCACCGTGACAACTCATCACCATGACAACTCATCACCGCAACAACTCATCACTGAGACAACTCATCACTGTAACAACTCATCACTGCAACAACTCATCACTGTGACAACTCATCACCGCAACAACTCATCACCATGACAACTCATCACCGTGACAACTCATCACTGTGACAACTCATCACTGTGACAAGTCATCACTGTGACAACTCATCACCGCAACAACTCATCACTGTGACAACTCATCACTGCAACAACTCATCACCACAACAACTCATCACTGTGACAACTCATCACCACAACAACTCATCACCGTGACAACTCATCACCGCAACAACTCATCACTGAGCCAACTCATCACTGTGACAACTCATCACCGCAACAACTCATCACTGTGACAACTCATCACTGCAACAACTCATCACCGTGACAACTCATCACCGTGACAACTCATCACCACAACAACTCCTCGCCATGACAACTCATCACCACAACAACTCATAACCACCACAACTCATCACCATGACAACTCATCACCGCAACAACTCTTCACTGCGACAACTCATCACTGTGACAATTTATCACCGCAACAACTCATCACTGAGACAACTCATCACTGTGACAACTCATCACCGCAACAACTCATCACTGTGACAATTCATCACCGCAACAACTCATCACTGTGACAATTCATCACCGCAACAACTCATCACTACAACAACTCATCACCACGACAACTCATCTGCGCCAACTGTATAGTACAGATAGTCAACCAGTGTATGCCATAAGACATAATAAGGTGAATTTCATTCAGTTGTAGGTAGATACCTGTCTGTATAGTCCACATAGTCAACCACTTTAATCAATAAGGTGAAGATCATTCAGTTGTAGGTAGGTGCCTGTCTGTATAGTCCAGATAACCAACCAGTCTACACCATAAGGTGAAGGTCATTCAGTTGTAGCTAGGGCCATCATCGATTATCATGGTCCAGACCATTCGATTCATCCCAGTCATTAGAATTTCAAATAGAACATCCCGAGGTGTACGTAAAAAAAATTGGCCGTGTGCAAAATGATCTGACTCCAATGCCCCATATCTTGGCTTGGGGCGTCAGGAGCAATGACATCACAGCTTATACCTGGACCCAATCAGATATACTCTTTCAGAATAGGCCATTCAGAGCTGTTCTTTCATCACCGTTTCAATTGCAAATGGCTGCTTGTACCAAAAAATAGCCAAAATTGACACTGTGAATAGGATATCCCAATTTCCCCCCACCCTGAGCGCATTCATTTATCCAACACAAGTTTGTATGATCTGCACATGTGCTAAAAAATGGTTGGGATGATCAGAGATGATTAATCAATGTCGGCCCATGGTGTCTGTCTGTTTAGTCCAAATGACCAACCAGTCTATGCCATTGACCACCCCACCTGCATTCACTACAGGATAGTAAGGCACGGAACAGTGGAACCAAACCGTGCTATATCATCTCAGGGTTCACCCAGCAGGGAATGTGGGCATACAACACAACAACACGTTGAATTAGTCGGGAGTGGGAGGATGGGGGGGGGGGGGGGTAGTGTGAGTGTGGAGGGCGGTACACACAAAATTAAACTGAATTAGTTGACATCATCGCAAGTCCTGTTTTATGAGGTTATATCGATGCGTCGCATTCAAGGGTAGGCAAACTGAGACCAAGCAGTGCATGACTTGTTCAAATGTGCTAAGGAAAACAAACACTCACCACATACTGTTATAAGTATATAAACATTACCAAACACTGTTAAAAGTAAATAAACATAAGCACATACTGCTGCGACTATGTGAACATTGTCACATATTGCTATGTGACAGGCAAAGAAGAAAAGAAAAAAAAGGACCATTGTTGGTATGTCTGCACACACATTGTATTAGTTAGTTTTGGAGTTTTACGTCCTGGCAACATCTAAGGTCATATCAGGACGGGTACCGACTTGTGACAGTGCGCACTCATGGCAACTTCATAGTGCTGCCCCACTGGGAAATCAGGCCGCCGGCACCATGACCCGATATCTCACTCAGTCACATTATCCTGATACTAAGCTAACCTGTCCTTGCCTTATCCTAAGCTATCCTAGCCGAGCACCAGGCTAGGAAATGACAAGTACCAATTTTGTACGTCATCAGTTTGACTCGACCGGGAATCGAACTCCCGACCTTGCGCACAGGAAGCCAGCTCTCTACCTATTCGGCCACCGCGACCGATCACACATTATATTATGGGGCTGGGTATAAAGTATGTGTATACATATGTATATATGTTTGTTTGTTGCTGTTTGTCCTAGTAACATCTAAGGTCATATCGGACGGAATATGTATATGAGCCGGTCTCAAAAAGTGATAACGCTTTTTTTTTTGGTCCGCACAGAAACAATTACACTGAAAACACAAGGATATTTGCTTCAAATCAATATGTATTCTATTGGGATTATGAAACACCATGTAAAAAACAAATCAGTTTATCCTGAGAAAATGCATAAGCAGATAGTATGTTGATCGTTACAATGGACAAAGTTTTGTCCCAAATCACTTAGCACCTTTTGAGACAGCCTCATTATGTGTATGTATGTGAATATGTAAGCATATGTAAATATACATATATATATTATATGTATAATACACGGAAACTACACCAACCTTTGTCAATTTCATCCTACAATACATCCCCACTCAGTATCAGTCCCCGTAAATTCCCAGATATATACCAAAATATAGAAACATTTTAGAACACATCACACATATTAATATTATACGCTGAGGCTATCTTGCATAGAGAAGGCTGACGGCTGGGCAAGGAAGCCTCGTTTTCATTCACCAAAGAACCGCGTCTGTAGAGGGCAACACACACACACACACAGTATTTAAAGTAGTACAAGTACTAAAAGTCACGGTACTTAAAGCTGCATAGTCCGATGAAGCATCAACGTTTCCAAAACCAAACCAATTATCGGGACTTGATTCTATATATCTAACTTAGATATTGATGCACTTAATAAACATTTGTTGCCACATATATTCTAAGGACATGCTACTTTTTAGTTTGTTTTATTTAACGACGCCTCTAGAGCACATTGGTTTTTATCATCGGCTATTGGACATCAAACATATGGTCATTCTGACATATTTCTTTACAGAAAACCAGCTGCCGCCACATAGGCTACTCTTTCCGATAAGCAGCAAGGTTTTTTTTTATATGCACTTGCCCACAGACAGGACAGCACATACCACAGCCTTTGATGAACCAGTTGTGGACCACTGGTTGGAACAGAAAATAGCCCAAACTGCAAATGTGTGCCTGAGGTACATCCCGCTCCCCCACAAGGTCAGACTAAGTCAATTTAATAGAACCTGTTACTGTAGAAGCCTATGGTGTCAGAGTTTATTTTATCGTGCTTGCCAAAACTAATTTGACATGTTTGCGCTTCAAATATCTCAAAACTTAACCATCTAAAATAAAAGTTACTTCAAACTAAACTAACATAGATTACAGCAATCAAATAACATATATATCTCAGAAGAATTAGTTAGTTGTTGGAGTTTTACAACCTGGCAACATCTAAGGTCATATCAGGTTAGGGTCTCAGAAAAAAATGACAGAAACTCAAAACCATCGGACTAGGCAACTTTAATTATTCTTAACAATATAAACTGTGGTTAATAATATTAATTCAGTAGGGGTTAGTGATAAAGATCGCCTACCTTGAGTTGAATGGTCACCAGCTGCCCGCAGTACTTGCCCCGGTAGTCGGGGTTTGGCGACCACAGCACCCAGTTGGCGGGGGCCCGGAAGTAGGCAATTCGCTTCTGGCCGCTTATCATCCAGATAATAGCATCCGGGATACTGTTCTGGGGCTGCAGGATGGAGGATGGAGAAGTATGCAAGTGGGTTGGTTGTTGGGAGTTTTACTTCCTGGCAACATCTAAGGTCATATCAGGATGGGTTATATAATATAAGTGACTGTCACGTTCTTTTGACACAAACTGTTGGTGGGTGATACTTTGTGTGTGCGAGGATTTGTTTGTTTTGTTTGTTGTTGCATTGCGTCCTAGCAACATCTAAGGTCATATCAGGATGGGGTATATAATATAAGTGACTGTCATGTTCTGTTGACACAAACTGTTGGTGGGTGATACTTTGTGTGTGCGAGGATTTGTTTGTTTTGTTTGTTGTTGCATTACGTCCTAGCAACATCTAAGGTCATATCAGGATGGGTTATATAATATAAGTGACTGTCATGTTCTGTTGACACAAACTGTTGGTGGGTGATACTTTGTGTGTGCGAGGATTTGTTTGTTTTGTTTGTTGTTGCATTACATCCTAGCAACATCTAAGGTCATATCAGGACGGGTACCGACTTGTGACGGTGCACACTCATGGCGACTTCACAGTGCTGCCCACTGGGAAATCAGGCTGCTGGCACCATGACCAGATATCCCACTCAGTCACATTATCCCGACACTGAGCTAACCAGTCCTTCCTTGCCCTATCCTATTATTATATTATTAATGTGGCTTGCCAGACTAGGAAGCGACAAGTATAAATCTTTAAGTCATTGGTTTGACTCAACCAGGGTTTGAACCCACAAGTCCATGGGTTCGGATCCCCCGATCTCCCAAAACAAAGGGCGGAAGTATGAGGGGTGTTGTCTGAAAAAGTAATCTTTGTAGAACTCTAAAAATATTTATTTAAAAGAAAAAAAAGATTTAATACAAACAATAGTTTAGACAAAAGATGTTAAATACAACAACAAATTTTATTATTTGAAAAAAAATGTACTAAGATTTTTTAATTAAAAAATTGTTTTTAATAAAAAGAAATTAAATTTTTTTAATAAAAACATTTCGGCGATTGATGTGGACGTGCCCGAAGACACGCCCCATGTGCGGACGCCGGTTTCCATGGCGACACTGACCTCGACAGACAGGTTGTTGAGCTGCGCCAGGAAGCCATCGACCTCGCCCAGCGTCTCGCTGACGTCGGTGGCCGACTCGCGCAGCTTGGTCGCCGCCTTCTGGATGAACTCCATCTCAGACTCTCGGTAAAAGCGCAGCTGGCGATCCAGCTCGTTCTGCACGTGCTGACCCTCGATGATTGGTGGTAGCGGCTTCCTGCGTGCGATTTGGACAGGAAAGCTTTATTTAACGACGCCTCTAGAGCACATCGGCTATTGGACGTCAAACATAGGGTCATTCTGACATATTTCTTTAGAGGAAACCCGCTGCTGCCACATAGGCTACTCTTTCCGATAAACAGCAAGGGGTCTTTTATACGCACTTTCCCACAGACAGGACAGCACATACCACAGCCTTTGATGAACCAATTGTGGACCACTGGTTGGAATGGAAAATAACCCAAACTGCAAATTGTCCACTGAGTAGGATCGATCGGATGACCGACACCTTCACAGGTGGATACTCTATCGCCTGAGCTTCATCCCGCTCCCCCAAGTGATTCGGACAGAGGAAGCCTGAGACATAGGTGGGAAGTAAAGAGTTTATTTAAGTTTAATTAAAGCTGCATAGTCCAATGAAAACATAACATTTTCAAAACCAAACCAATTATCTAGATTTGATTCTACATAGCTCACTTAGATGCTGGTGCACTTATTAAACATTTGTCGTCACACATAAGGGGATACCGAGTCAATTAATAGAACCTGTTACTACAGAAACCTATGATGATAAGAGTTTTGGCAAGCTTGCCAAAATTAATTAAGCATGTTTCCATTTCAACTATCTCAAAAGTTAGCGATTTAAAATAAAAATTACTTCAAACTAAAGTAAGGTAGATTATAATGAACAACCTAATATGTTTATCTCAGAAAATGAGAGAAATTCAAAACCATCGGACTACGCAACTTTAAACGGGTACAATTTAATTTAGTAAGTCTATATCAAGGGGAGCCGGGAGTGGGAGGACCTGGGAGCCCAAGGAGGCAGCCCCCCGTGCCGACCCCCACAAAGTGGCCTTTTTTTTTTTTTTTGGGGGGTCCATTAGTTGTTTAACCAGGGGAAATTTCAGTCATAGATGACTGGTCTTCCTCATTCCAGTGCTGGTCGATAGAAAGCCCGAGCCTACACTTTTACTGACCCAAGGGATTTTTAACCTCCCACACAACATAGACATGGTATGAGAGCAACCGGCCTTTGATGACGCTGTAAGTTATACACAGCGGTGGAAATCCAAATTGGCAGAGCTGGGGGCACGGGGAATCGAACCGCCGACCCTCAGATTAGGAGTCTGACCTAGAAAAAAGTCGGACACTCTAACACTTCCGCCACAGAGAACACCACTTTAAAAAGAGTGTGGGTGGGAATGGTATACTGTGATCCTCGCCGTTTTAGAGCTCCGAATGTGGGTCACAGGGAGGTGGGGGGGGATGCAGGATTTAGGGTCCGTCGGGCCTGCTTGGTAACATGGCGGGTTCCCAGGCTTCCGCTGCTGAATCAACCACAATAGACTACATTGCCATTCCAGCCGCGTGGAAGATAAACAAACCTCCGTGAAGCACATGGCTAATGCTAAGACACTGGGTGCAGCTATGAAATGTGCTAGTTTAAGCTCATCTCAGCCCCTGTTTGAAACATAGAATACCAACAAAAAAAATGCATTTAATAAATTAAGATGTTAATCTTTTATCTAGCATTGGATTTAGATCAATCTAATCGGCACATCTTATACCATCTAGAATCTTATACCATCTACAATCTATGCACTCAGACTAGTGTTAGAGCCATAGCCAGAGTCAGTTTGACTCATTTTATTCATGTTTTTATTTATATCCTATGGTTAATAACATGTGTTGGGCTAGGAAATGTGTAGGATTAATTAGACATTCGTTATATATTTCTTTGAAACAAGTTTTTGTTGACACATTTGACATTTTATTATCTAGAACAAGAATTACTTATGTCTAATCAATGGACCGAATGGTGATGTAAACATCAGCCTGTAAAGTGACTGAAATTGTATATTTCTTAGATCAAAATGCTTAATTATGGAGAGTTGTGTCTTAAAAATATTCATTATATTATTATATTGCATCCATCCATCCATGATTGTCCCAAATTGTTATGCATTTTTATTAATTTTGAATAAAATCAAAGTTTTGCTCTAGGCATACCGGCAAACTCAATGGCCGTACGCCCTTGCTTTGCTGCCAACGCCATTTTCAGCGCATGCGCACTCGGAACGGTGATCTCGTCTATTCGAAATTATGTGCTAATGTATGTAATAGCGATAAATAACAAGCCGGACCCAGCGGCGGGTGTTCACGTGACGAGGTCACGTGGTACAGTATCGTCGTCATAAAGGACTCGCAGCGTTCACATCTCATTAATAACACTACACTGCGAGCGGACGGGCGGGTTGTTTTTAACTTACAGATTAACTTATACTTATAGATCCTCTTCCAGCTGACGTAAGCCCTATTCAGCCGCTAATGGCAGCTCAGAGATAGATGGAGCCCTGAAGTCATATCATTGTCGGTGTCCTCTCCAATGTCTATCCACCCATCTCTCACATGCTTCTACCGTTGTTTGTTTGTTGTTTTACGTCCTAGCAACACATCTAAGGTCATAACAGGACGGGCACTAACTTTATTGTGACAGTGCGCACTCAGGATGACTTTTATAGTGCTGTCCCCCAACTGGGAGAGCAGGCCACACAGACAAGCATACATACACATACAAACATACATACAAACACACACATACACAAATATACATACACAGTCACCTACAAACAGATACACATACACACAGCTAAACATACATACAGACACCTACACACACAGGTACACATACACAGAGACAAACATACATATATACACAAACACCTACAAACACAGATACACATACTCACCGATAAACATACATACACAGACACATACAAACATAGATATACATACGCACAGATAAACATACATACACAGAAACCTACAAACACAGATACACATACACAGAGACACAGATACATACACAGACACCTACAAACACAGATACACATACATACACATCCAAACATACATACAAACACACACATACACAAATATACATACAGAGACACCTACAAACAGATACACATACACACAGCTAAACATACATACAGACACCTACACACACAGGTACACATACACAGAGACAAACATACATATATACACAAACACCTACAAACACAGATACACATACTCACAGATAAACATACATACACAGACACATACAAACATAGATATACATATGCACAGATAAACATACATACACAGAAACCTACAAACACAGATACACATACAGACAAACATACACACACAGACACACATACACACTACTCACATACAACCACACAACCACACATACAACCACACATACAACCACACATACAAACATACACACACTATACACGTGTGACGTACTTGCAGTCAGTGACTAGCTGGTCGAGCAGTGAAATCATGAGTTGCGCCAGTTCCGCAGTGTGCAGGTTGGCCTTAAGTCCGACCCTGACGCGCTCCACGTTCGCCTCCAGGTGCTCGACGATGTGCGAGATGAGGTTCAACGCCTCCAACCGGAAGCTGATGTCCTCCCAGTGGCAGTCGACCGACACGCATGGCTTGTTGTCGCCCCAGGGCAGGAAGTAGTAGTAGCACCCGTCGAACACGGCATTCGTCGGCTGCGTTGTCGACGCGCACGGGTTGATTGACTCATCAAGCTTGTTGCCATAGTTACCTGGGAAGATGAATGGTTGGTTGGTTGTTGGGAGTTTTACATCCAGGACCGCGTTCAGGGTGCGCCATGGAGAAATTTTGGACGTCACACTAGTCTGAACGGTATATAGCTGTTGGCCGCCTCGAAAATGGGGGCCCCCATAGGGGGCAGCCATTTGCAATTGAAAGGAACAGCTCTGATTGGCTGAAACCATTGAATCCGGTGGCCATTTTCGAGAAGCTTTTTGCCTCCTACATGAAAAGCAAGACATCTCTGCGGCACACCCGCATATTGGCCAAAAAGACGTCGCAGAGCCAACTCGGAGTAGACTTCGAGGCGTACCCTGAATGCGGCCGTGGTTTTGCTTACATCTAAGGTCATATCAGGATGGGTATTTATTGACTTGTGACAGTGTGTAATGTATTTATGTTTGAAACCACGCAGATCTGGTCAGTGTACTATTATGGGTCATGTGACCAACCTGTAAAGTGTGACGTACGTGGAATAAAAGGATCACTTATGCTCCACACCTCGATAAGTTAACATCTTGCTAACTTTACACAGTGCACACTCATGGCGACCTTATATATAGTGCTGCCCCACTGGGAGACCAGGCTTCCAGCATCATGACCTGATATCCCACTCAGTCACATCATCCTGACACTGAGCCAACCAGTCCTTGCCCTATCCTAATAAATGCTGAACGCCTGGCTAGGAAGCGACAAGTATCAATTATTAAGTCAGTGGTTTGACCCGACCAGGGTTCGAATCAACGAACCCTATGGGTTCGGATCCCCCGATCTCCCAAAACAGGAGACGGACACTCAACTCATTTGGCCATCCCGTCTGGTCTATCCAGAAACTAGACCGGAAGTTTGTTTGTTTGTTGTTTTATGTCCTAGCAACATCTAAGGTGATATCAGGACGGGTACCGACTTGTGACAGTGCGCACTCATGGTGACTTTATAGTGCCGCCAGCACCCTGACCTGATATCCCACTCAGTCACATTATCCTGACACTGAGCCAACCAGTCCCTCCCTATCCTATTAATGCCGAGACCGGAAGTACTCACCGATGCTGACCTCAAACTCAATGGGCGCGTCGATAGCGCTTATCATGGTCGCGTTCATGAACGCCACGTGCAGTTTGAACTTCCGCCTGCGCTGGAACTTCTGCAAGCATTGTGGAAACCAGCGAAATGGGATTGATTGGTTGGTTGTTGAAGTTTTACGTCCTGGCAACATCTAAGGTCATATCAGGACGGCGCAAAAATGGGGAAAAAGTTAGCCACCATTTCAATTTGAGTTTGCCTTTATTTTTTCTCATAATTATCTGTTTGGGTGTTGACTGTTGAATGAGCCACGATTGAGTTCTTACATGAATAATAATGAAGTCGAAATTCATCATTGGATCCTTTTACAGTACAACCCCGTTAAACCAAGCTCTGTTAAACCAAACGATCGGTTAATCCAAACTTTTTTTTCGGCGGCCCGGCAAAATACTACCATTTATCATATAAAAAAGTTCCTTAAACCAATGTCGGTTAATCCAAATTATTGGTTAATCCAAACAAAATTGTCGGACCCCAGGCCACTTCGGTATGGTTAAACCAAACTTTCATTTCGTTATAAGGTCATCTGAGACCCCACCGACTTGTTTATATGATAAATGGTAGTATTTTGCTTGGCCGCCGAAAAAAGTTTGGATTAACCGATCGTTTGGTTTAACTGAGCTTGGTTTAACGGGGTTATACTATATATACATTAAAAAACAATAATCAAAATGTCCACATATATTGTATATTACATGTGCAATACACGCTTACTCAAAGTCAAAGCCAAAGCTCGGTTAAACCAATGATCGGTTAATCCAAACACATTTCTAGGGTCCCTTCAAGTTTGGTTTAACGGGGTTATACTGTACTAAGTTTCAGATGCGTGGTAAATCCAATATTTGGTTTTGTGTGTAAATTTTTGCGTATTTTTATTACGAATTAATTTATGCATATATACATATATTAATTTTGTAACGATCTAATATCGTAGGTTGATTTCAATATGCGGAGATTCAATTCTCTAATGTTTACTTATTGTAGCTAAACAAGTGGAAAAGAGAAGAGATAATTATTTAATCAGGGTGATTAAAAGGAATTAGTTTATTTAAGAACAAATAAGAAGAACAAGCAAAACATTTCAGTCAGTGCATCCTTAACATAGTTACTCTAGAGATAATTATATAACACCTAGGAATACGCGGGTTAATGCTTAACCTAAATATAAGTTTGTTTTTTTAATTGCGTGAATATTTGTTTATATGATAAACAACCAGTGGTCCACAACTGGTTCATCAAAGGCTGTGGTATGTGCTGTCCTGTCTGTGGGAAAGTGCATATAAAAGACCCCGTACTGCTTATCAGAAAGAGTAGCCTATGTGGCAACAGTGGATTTCCTCCAAAGAAATATTGTCAGAATGACCATATGTTTGATCTCCAATAGCCGATGATATGACAAAATAAATCAATGTGCTCTAGAGGTGTCACTAAATAAAACAAGCTTTACTTTTTTTTGTGTATATGATAAATACGATAAGTTTCTTTAAGCATGAAGATAGATTAGTGAAATGGTTACTACATTACACACTAACAAGAACCACCACCACTGGATTAAATCAGACTTACAGAAGTAACAAGTACGTAAGTCCAAGATTTAATATCGCTAAATCTAATTGTGCCGTCACAAATGGGGGAAGAAATGGGAATATAAGCATACCATCTGAAGAGAGGAAGGGGAGTTATAAAAAAAGGAGCAAATACCACGGGTTTCATATTCATGGATATAAAATCATGCAACTAATCTGATCTCAATGTACCTTCTCCAAATAGCATTGACGAGAGGCAGAGAAGAATCACAGCTAAATTAAAATACTAATCTGTTCTCAATTATGCACACATTAATCCACACATTACTTTTTACTGGTATGTTACTGGAATGCCACATAACATAATGCCCCAGTCTGCAATGCCCCTTTAACGCAATGCCTCTTTAGCGCAGTGCCCTTTAATGCAGTGCCCTTTAACGCAATGCCCTTTAACGCAATTACCTTTAATGCAATGCCATTTAGTGAAATGCACTTTAATGCAATGCCTATTAATGTAATGCCCTTTAATGCAAGGCCCTTTAATACAATGCATTTTAAGGCAATGCCATTTAATATGATGCCCTTTAACACAATGCCCTTTAACACAATGCCCTTTAATGCAATGCCCTTTTACACAATGTCCTTTACAGCAAAGTCCTTGACCATAATGTCCTTTATCACAATGCTCTTTAGTGTAATATCCTTTTACACAATGCTCTTTAACACAATGCCCTTTAATGTTATGCCCTTTAATGCAATGCTCTTTAATGCGATGCCCCTTAATGCAATGTCCCTTAAGGCAATGCCCCTTAAGGAAATGCCCCTTAAGGCAATGCCCCTTAAGGCAATGCCCCTTAAGGCAATGCCCCTTAAGGCAATGCCCCTTAAGGCAATGCCCCTTAAGGCAATGCCCTTTAAGGCAATGCCCTTTAAGGCAATGCCCTTTAAGGCAATGCCCTTTAAGGCAATGCCCTTTAAGGCAATGCCCCTTAAGGCAATGCCCCTTAAGGCAATGACCTTTAACATAACACCCATTAAGGCAATGCCTGTTAAGGCAATGCCCTATAATGTAATGCCCTTTAACATAATGCCCCTTAAGGCAATGCCCCTTAAGGCAATGCCCCTTAAGGCAATGCCCCTTAAGGCAATGCCCTTTAACGTAATGCCCCTTAACACAATACCCTTTGACACAATACTATTTGAAATAGCAGATCATACCATTGGAAAATACAATAGAAATGCGTCATCGGGTACATAACTTCTGGTATCCGGAAGTTGAAGTAAAAACCTGCAAACAGTTGCCTGTGGCGTACCTGCACTTTGTAGACCTCCTCGTTCGGCAAGTCCTCACAGTTTGTCTCCGGCATCTCCCCAAGGTGCGTTTCCAGGGCAATGAGAACACGGCCACGGTAAGCCACGCCCTCACCCTGAAGAAGATCGGTGGGTTGGTTGTTGGAGTTTACATCCTGGCAACATCTAAGGTCATATCAGGATGGGTATCGACTTGTGACAGTGCACATTCATGGCAATTTTATAGTGCTGCCCCACTGGGAGACCAGGCCACTGGCACCATGACCTGACATCCCACTCAAGTCACATTATCCTGTCACGGAGCTAACCAGTCCTTGCCCCATCCTATTAATGCTGAGCGCCAAGCTAGGAAGCGCCAGTATCAATCTTATAAGTCGTTGGTTTGACTCAACCAATAACCAAACTCCTGATCTCCCGCACGCGAGGCCCGCAGCCACCGTACCTAGTTCAGAGTTTTGATGTACGTGTGGGGGCGTGTGTGTGTGTGTGATGGGGGGAGGGGGCGGGGGGGGAGGGGGCGGGTGGGCGGTATTTAAACATGGATGATGGGGGTAGGGGTGGGGGGCAGCACATATGACACCATGTCCTGCTGTAGGGTTCCTGAGCCTATCAGCTAATCATATTTAAGACCCTTAAAGACTTTTTAATACCAATTTTCATAGAATTTTGGACCATGTCAAATATTAGATACATATTTAATTAAATGTTAACAGAAATGAGTGAGGTGATTCAATTTATGGATATTTCAGCTCAACGGGCCTTTATGCTTTGTGAAGGTAGCTGAAAAAAAGTCTTGGACAAATATTATCGTGGCCAAATCCAATTTAAGACCTTTTGAAGACGTCTCACAGAAAAGTTACCATATTTATGACTTCTCAAGGCCTTGAAAATGGACTAATCAATTTGAGACTCTGTAAGACTTTTCAAGGATCCGTGGGAACCCTGTGCTACCAAATAAAGAAGGGGGGGGGGGGGGAGGGCTGCTCCGAAGTAATGGGTGAGGGGAGAGCCAGCATCTTATTTGACCCATTCATCCTGCTGCCTTTAAGTTGTAAATACTTTAAACATAATATACATCAAAAGTACTGACCTTTCCCAGATTAAGGTCATCGTATTCGTCAGGAAGGTCAGAGAACTCGCGCGTCGACCCGTAAAAGTTGATGTAGCATGGACCAAAGGTCGGCAGGAACCCTGCAAGGTCATGTGACAAGGTTATGTGACAAGGTCATGTGACAAGGTCATGTGACAAGGTCATGTGACAAGGTCATGTGACAAGGTCATGTGACAAGGTCATTAACAAGGTCAGATCAACAAATGTTTGAATACAAGTGGAATAGATATACTTATATTCTACATAAAGGTACTTATATCGACGATCGATAGACTAGAGTATGCATTGATTTCTGGTATTGTAATTGATCATTGTTGCATTAACATTGCTAATATGTAAATGTGCTTACATATATGAATTACAAACATTAATACTTACATCTACGCGTTAGTATTTTGTTAATGGCTGCAAGCATTTCACACTGACAGGAAACATGATGCACCTGACGCATTATGGGATAGTGGCTCAAGGGCACAAGATACCACCAGTCAGCCAGAGAAGGACAGGACAGACATAATGCACCGAGGGCAGTTGACCTCGATAACTAGGGACGGGCAATAGGAAGGGCCTTCCATAACATGAACAATCCCAGTAACACTAGTCTAAATATCTACATGGCATATATAATACCAAACGGTCGTTAAGTTTTAGGGTAATTCTGATCACTACTCATCTGTTAATTGGCACTGGCAATGCACATCATCATACTACACTGATGCTTCGCCATGTATGGGTTGTTAATAGCATGTGTTTTTTTTGCCTACCGTACACATTTCATATTAATTTTGATGGTCTTTACTAACTTTGGTCACTTCAACCAGAGTGGCATCCAACCGTGAGTGTTGTTAGCTCTGCCTTTAGATAATGCCACCGATATGGTTTACCGCATAATGGTACAAATGGTTTCTACCAGATGGCAGCACTATATTGAAATGGGACCGTGCATGAGTCCCAAATATAGCAGAGAACATAGATATATATATACACGGACTCTGAATATATATCTATAATAACAGTTCAACACAACATTGGTCCAGGGATTGATGTGGAGCATAGCTTTAACCGATGCACACCACGGGCTAAAAGCTAGTATAATATATATATTTAATTGCGAATACAGAAAACTGGAGTGGTAATGAGACACTATTATTATTATTAAAGTAACTGGACATGATAGCCAAATAGAGTTGAGCACCCACTTCCCGGGTGTCAGCTCATGATGGGATCTGAAACTGTGCGGTTAAAATCTGATGAAACATTCCAAATAAACCAGCATATGACCATCTAACAGCGCACTGAGCTGCTTCCACACGTGACCTGATTGGGACACCGGAAGTGGGAGCTGCTCATTCATGAATACATTATCACCGAGCATGCAAATCTAGCGCGATACTAGTTTAAGCATACACCTGCAGGATAATGAAACCCTTCTGTCGTCCTGAAGGCACTAATGCTAGCGACAATTAAATAAATAGCTTCAGTTTAATTCAAAGTAACCTCAATGGAACTAGCGAAACAGTTACGAAACAGTTGGCGCGACTGCCTACAGATGTCAATGAGTTCTTGAGCTGGGGATAGGATGTGTGTGTGTGGGGGGGGGGGGGGGGGGGGGAGTTGGGGTTGAATTTCTGTGGTAGGGTGAATAAGCATGCCTGGTGGGTAACCAATTTTCTGTTTAGGGAAGGTGGTCCATTTTCTATTACTGAGGGGGGGGGGGGGTGGTTCTAAGGAACGGTTAACACAGGGTTTACAAAAAAATAACCTGCATAATTATCATCGCAACAACTCATTTAAACAAATTCTTTTTAATTTGAAAGAAAAAGCATCTTCATTCTTTTGAGAAAAAATGGTTTTATGTAAAAGCCAAGCAGAAAGAAGTATTCAAATTCAATTGAACACATCGATAATTTGTATACATGTATTTGCATAAGCACCACAATTAAATGGTTGCCTCCGATTGACCCAAGAGACGGTTACAACCTACCGTCGTCACCTGTATGGGTATACATCAATACACGATCAATATCCAATATTAAAGCAGTCATGACTAGAACAGTCATGACTAGAACAGTCATGACTAGAACAGTCATGATTAGAACAGTTCTCGCATTGTGGCAACATTAAAGGAAAGTCTTACTGGCAAAACGCCTATTTAGAAATTGTTAATAGCAGTAGGTTCTGATGATGAGAGTATATTGATGTGGTGGACATATTTGATCGATGTAGTGCAAATGATAGAATTGAATTCATGTGGTGTAGATAATATTAGTGTATTCAAGTAATGTAAATAGAGGTAAGTTTGCATAGGGCTTTGTATTCAGTGTAAATAGAGGAAGGTTCATGTAGGACCTTGTATTCATGTAGTGTAAATGTAGCTCCATTCCAATGTATCCCATAACTGTAATTATGTCCTGAGGCAATATGACATTACTGTCCAAGGAAAACATCTGCCCCACCTTGTCAGAATAGGAATCGCTCTTCTAATTCTATCTTTTCGTCCCCGTTCAAATTTCACAATATACACCCGTCTCACAGTGCTGAACATTTCTCGTTCGTGTCTAGACTTAGATCTTATACTAAGGAACTGATACCGGAAGTCGATAATACCGGAAGTCCAGCATTAAGAACAAAAAGTCTTAAAACACTATTTTAAACAAAATTACAAATATAAAATAAACAAAATTACAAATATGAAATAAACAGAGATGGCTCCACCCACACATCTGAAGATCCGCATTACGAAGGTTGGCATGGCAACTCACCAAACACTTTGATACAATTTGTTGATCTATCTCGTGAGTGGGAGATTTGTTGGGTGTGTGACTTCTTGAATCAAGATCACGGAAACCTTGCCAAGTCAACACAAAAGAAGCGATTATAACTGCCTGGTCATCTATAGAACGCTTTACACTTAGGCCAAATACAAAATAGAAAAAATGGTGATCGTCCGTACCCGTGCCTGAAAAAGCGTCTGCCCTGATTTTGTTCCATTGTTTTGATTGTTTTTAAACTGTTAAATGGAGAGGGCGGGTGGAGTGAGAAATGGAAAGGAGAGTGGAGAGTGCGGTGGATGGAGTTAGAGATAGAAAGGAGATAGAAAGGGGAGTGAAGAGGGGGGTGGGGTGGAGAGGGATTTGAGTAGTGATAGGGAGGGCATTGGGAAGTGGAGTAAGAAGAGTGGAGACTGCACGGAACAAAAATAAAAAATAAAAAACGCCCGCCAGACCCAGATTCTTATTTACAAAGGACGATCACTAAACCTTTTCTTTCTATGTAGCCTTAGTGAAGCTTCCTTTTTCTCCTCCTCCTGTAGAGAGTTCTACATTATGGCGGATTTAGAGTAATGATTTTCCACAAAAAACAGTTTGGTGACAACCCTAAGATGCCTCCTTAGTAACAGGGTCCTCACACACGCTTAATGGGGGAATTTCAAAGGTGATTGATTGATTTCTCTCTTTCTCTCTTTCTTTCTAGCTTTCATTCTTATTTTCTCCCATGCAAACTGAAATAAACCATACCAAAATCCAACAACCTTCATATCTAACGGATGTGTAAATGTAACAGCAGATACAATGAGTGTACAACCTTAGTCCAATTTGGTTTGGTGGTATTTGTAACCAAGGGGAAACATTCACAAGAACAGGCATAAATAAATAAACACAGCACCCTTCCATTCAACGAATCGCCAGGGCCATTATGCAAAGAATACCTCGATATGTGTAAGAAGAGACACTCATAGGCTCCTCCCACCTTCCCACTCCACTCGGCCCTACATTGGAACTGGGAGTTTAGATACATTTATTGTCACCTCTTGGCTTGCTGGTGCTGGGTGTGAAGAGGAATGGTCAGTTCTGTACTCCTGATATAAACACTCTCCAGCAGAGCTTTGCATAACTTTCCCCGTTTGTTTATATAACAAAATATGTGTTTGGAGTGTGAGCGGTCACCAGAAGGTAATCTATGGGGGCATTCGACTGGGCCCTTTCTATCCGCAAGAGTTACGGATGGAACGAATGGAGCCACATACACACATCCAAATCATCAGTATATGAACCCACTTCCAGTGCCAGTCGAATAGGAATTTGCTCGGAAATATTTTGATATTCGGATACAGAGGCCCAGACGAATGCCCCCCCTAAGACTCTTAGAGCAGAACAGGTATCACCATGCATTTTCCGTGGTTCAAATTTTAAAAAAATTCCATTTTATTAATTGTCTAGTTGGTTGTTTTAATTATGGCTTAGAGGGACCCTAATATTACACTAGTCTGGGTACTGCATATGTATCAGATAGGCAGACATCTCAGAAATGGGAGCAGACAAGTCTGAGGGTTAGCGGTTCGATTCCCCATGCCCCCAGCTCTGCCAATTTGGATTTCCACCGCTGTGTATAACTGACAGCGTCATCAAAGGCCGGTTGCTCTCATACCATGTCTATGTGGTGTGGGAGGTTAAAACTCCGTTGGGTCGGTAAAAGTGTAGGCTCAGGCTTTCTATCAACCAGCAGTGGAATGAGGACGACCAGTCGTCTATGACTGAAATTTCCCCTGCGTAAACAACTAATGGACCCCCCCAAAAAATGCAATCCAGAATACAGAATTAAACACGGTTTAGAGGTGGTGCCACCTCAGACATTATTTGAAGGTAGTTCTATGAGTGGTAGGGTGCCTTCGATTTCCAGCTTTTGCTAACGTAACAAGCGCTTCCACACTCCGGAACCAGCGTCATTGGCAGTTATATCCTTAATTCTACATCAGCCATGTTGTAGAGTGTGTGTTTCTTTTTAGAATATCAAAGAAATTGCAGCCGAAAGCATTGAAAAAAAGCCACTAGGAGGCAGCACGGGAGTAAGGGGGCGGGGAGAAGAAGCGGTGTTACAATTGCATTTTGCACATGCAATCACCAGCGAGTGTCCGTTCTTACTGAAAGTAGGTTACAGTCTTTGATATAATGTGTGTCATCATCTTATGTAAAACTGATCGTCCTTAGTTCTGGCACGGCAGCTGGCCACAAACACACGAAGGTGTAGATAAGAGATTCACCCCATACTTGCAGTAGGGGTGAATGACAAGCTAGTCTAAATATGGGCGAAAATTGATTTAGTATGGAACAGGAAGTGGAATTCCTGGTTCAGTATCCATTGGCTAGTTATATCGGCACAGAATTGGTGAAATGGGAGAGAATGCAAAAAGACAAAATGGCGACCATAGAATGTGGTTCATTTGACTAGTCTATTAAACTACATATTTTAATATATTTTTCAAAACAAAAGTAGCGGGTAAATATTAAGATACGTGTGAAGAATATATTTTGTTTCTTAAATTAGGAAGTTATCTGCTCATTTGATGCGCGAGAAGGAAGAACAGAGGCGGAGGTGGGAAAACTGAGGCGTTTATTGTGACGCCTCGGGCAACAGACAGAGAAACAGTGAACATAACAATAAAATGAAGAAGTAAGTACAAACAGGGTAACTGAGGAGGTAAAAAAGGCTGAGGACGGCACATAGCAATACAGGGGGGCTCATGAGGAGCAGGGGGCTCGCGAGGAGCAAAGAGTAGGGGGGGGCTGGCTCATGAGGAGCAGAGGATAAATAGTGGGGGCTCATAAGCGAGGCAGTGTCAGAGATTGGTAGAGGGGGGCCGAGGAGCCCTCCGCCGCAGAGGGGGGGAGGGTAGTGGAGGGGTGAGTTGGGTGGGTGGGTTGGAGAAGAAAGGGCAGAGAGCTGGAAGGCAGGCTGGAGCTGAGTGCCTGAGGACGGCCGGCGGGCGGCCTTATAAGGGGGGAAGGGAGTGAGCAGAGGAAGGAGGGGGGTGAGTCGCTCAGGGGGGGAGGTGAGCAGTGGCAGGGGTGAGTGCTCAGGGGCTGGGGGGAGGTGTGCAGTGGCAAAGGAGGGGGGGGGCGTGAGTCGCTCAGGGCCGGTGTGAGTCGCTCTCCCTCCCCTCGCATCAAACGAAATGCTTCGCATTAAGGAACGCGCTGCGCGAGAGAAGGAAGGAACAGAGCTGGAGGTGGGGAAAACTGAGGCGTTTATTGTGACGCCTAGGCAACAGACAGTGAGAAACAGTGAACATAACAATAAATGAGAGGAAAGTAAGGTACAAACAGTGTAACTGAGGAGGTAAAACAGGATGAGGGCCATAGCAATACAGGGGGCTCATGTGGAGGCAGGGGGGCTCGCGAGGGAGCAAAGAGTCAGGGGCTCACTTCATGAGGAGCAGGGATAAATAGTGAGGGGTCATAAGGAGCAGTGTCAGAGTTGGTAGAGGGGTGGGGCCGAGGTGCCCTCCGCCCAAAGAGTAAGGAGGAGGGCTCGGATGGCACGCCCGAAGGCACGGGTGGGCGCGGGGCGCCCGAGAGCGGGGCCGGAGAGGTCGTGGAGGTTTGCGGGTTATCCCTTTTTTTGTGTGGGCGGGAGTGTCCGGGGCCTAGGACGCAAGGGGGTCAGGCTTCCCTCTCGGGGCGGGGAGTGTCCGGGGCTGCGTCGACATGGCGCGGGCGGCCAAAAAAAGGGGGAGGCCCGCTCTTGGCGGGATCGCGTGTGGGAGGTCCGACGAGGGTCGAACAGGGGGGCAGCGAAGTCCTCGGGGCTGGATGGGTGGTGGTCGGGGTCTGTGCGGGCGGTGTGTTGTTGAAGGCGGTGTCGTGAGGATCGGGCGGCAGAGGCGTTTTCCTCCTGAGGCTGGGCGGGATGCGGTCGAGGTGTGATGCCCGACGGTGATGATCCTCGGCTGGGAACTTGGCGGCGCTGGCGGTCGATATGGTCGTGGGAGGTTGTCGCGCGGGGCTTGCCGGGGGCTGTCGGCTGTTCGTGAGGGTGAGGCGCCGGAGAGGGGTCCCCCGGGCCGGCGGGGGGAGGCGGCGGATCAAAAATCCGACGATGGTGGCGGGGGGGGGTCTGGCGCTCACGAGTTGCTTGTGATGCAGTCGGCCTCGCTGTGGCATGGTTCAGGAGGCGCCTCACATTGGCGCAGTAATGCGCAGACGTGACGGCGCTGTCCCCCGCCTCACCGTGGGGCCTCCCCGAGGCGGGGCCCGATCGCACGAGGCTGGGGGCGCGGTTCCAGGCCGGGCAGGGGGGGGGGGGGGCGGGGGGCCCCGGGTCTCCCCCGTCGTTAGGTGGCGCGGGCGTCAGCTTGGGGTCGGGGCGCCTCGGTGGAGAGGGTTAGGGTAGGCGGGACGGGGCGGCGGTTTGGCTTGGTCCTCGGGCATGGGCCAGGCAGTCTAGTTCATGAGGTTGTGCGCTTCCGGGTCATGCAGCCTTGGGGGGGGTTCCGTCCGCGATGGCGGAAAACAGGGTCTCTGAAATACCGGCGGACGGTTGCCCAGGGGTAGACGAAGGTTAATCCCTAGAGCAGACTGCTAGGATGTGGTGGTGGAGTTCCCTGGGCGGAGTGGGCGGGGAAGTCGGAGTGGTCGATGAGGGTGAGGAGGAGCGAGGGTATATTCGTCCTTTGTCGCCTCCCCCCCCTCCCCTCTTCACCGGACTTTCTCTCGGCCCTCGTTTCACCAGGTCGAGGGGAAGATGTAGTTTGGCCGGGATCTCCTTGGCGCCTCACGGAGTGGCGCGCCTCGGCGGATGCCAGTAATTCTCCCGGTGACGGCGTCGGCCGCGGAGGCGGGGCTTGTGGCGGATGGCTTCCTCGCGGTAGGCGGCGAAAGGGGTGGCGGGTGGTGGTTGACTGGAGAGGTGTCACAGGTACCTTCCGTACTCCGGGTGCGGGGAAGGATCCGGGGAAGGGTCGCCTGAGGCGGCGGCGGGGGGCGGGCTGTGTTGGCGGTAGGTGCCCGAGGCAGTCGGGGCGGCCTGCTGGCGCATGGGGGAGATGAGGGGTCCCAGGGCGGGCCCCCCGGTCTCCAGGGAAGTCGATCCGGGCGTGGAAGGTCGGCCGTCGCCTGGCGCGCCTCGGCCGGCGGAGTGCTGTTGGTCGAGCGCATAGCTGGAGGGCGTCCAGCAGTGGTCGACATCTCGGGGCCCGAGGTGCGGCCCGACTGGGCGCAGCGGGGGACGCCGGGGGTAGGCCGGGGAGTCGGCCGGCCGGGATGCTGGAGAGGGGCCCCGGGGTTGCCGGGGGCGGCCGGGATCCCTTCCGTCCAGGTCCTTTTCCTCGAGGCATCCTGAGGTTGAGCTGGGGCAGAGGTCCGGGGTGGATAAGTAGCAGTAGAGAACAAGGGCAGAGAGCTGGAAGGCGGTGGAGGCTGAGTGCCTGAGGGGAGGCCGGGTGGGGCCTTATAAGGGGAAGTGAGAGAGGCAGGAGGGGCGTGTGAGTCGCTCAGGGGGGAGGTGCGAGCAGTGGCAGGGGTGAGTCGCTCAGGTTGTGGGGGTGGGGGAGGTGATCAGTGGCAGGAGGGGGGGGGTTGAGTCGTTCAGGGCCTGGGGGGAGTCGCCTCTCCCTCCCCTCGCATAAACGAAATGCTTTCGCATTTCGACCAAAGATTGCATAGCCCCGATGGTTTTGTATTTCTGTATGTTTTCTGGAGATAATTAATATTAGATCGATCACTAGTATCTACTTTACATTAGTTCTGTAGTTACTTTATTTTAAATGGTAAACTTTGAGATTTTTGAGTGCAAACATGGAAAATTAGTTTTTGCAAGCTTGCCAAAACTCTGACATCATAGACGTCTGCGTAACAGATTCTGTTATATTTGACTCAGTATGCCTTTACGCAGAAACAAATGCTTAATAAGTGCATCTAAGTTAGATATGTCAAATCAAATCTAGATAATTGGTTTGGTTTTGAAAATTTGATATTTCATCGGACTATGCAGCTTTAATTTACCCAGCCTTTCACGGCTTTTTCTAATGGGTTGTTCTTCACCCCTACTGTTCAGAACAAACAGTACCGGGTGAATCTTTCATCTATGTGACTGAATGCCGGTCTCGACAACAAAGGCCATATTCCTTGTTGGAAACCACAAATCTATCAACACGCACCAGACTGCATCCACTTTCGGTCTACGAGAGCAGCCCCCACCCCATCCCCTCCATACTTCCGTCGTGCATCAGGAGCCGATGTGATATAATATTCTGACTCCCATAATAAAGTGACTCCCCAGTCATTATGCATAATTAAGTGTCTCCCCCTATAATATTATGACTATAGGTCAATGGATCTTTGTGGTGGGTTAGGGGGGTATGTCTACTCTTTAAAAAAATTTATTTTAAAGATATTACATACATAGCTACTCGTTTTCATGTTTGTTGATGTGTATTTGTGTATCTACGTTATAAAAGATGATTTAGTTGAAACAATGTTTATTTCTTTGTTACTTTTGGTTAAAGCTGCATAGTCCGATGAAATATCAAATTTTCAAAACCCAACCAATTGTCTAGAATTGATTTTACATATCTAACTTAGCTACTGATGCATTTATTAAGCATTTGTTTCTGCATAGGAGGCAATACTGCGTCAATATAACATAACCTGTTACTTCTGCAGTCTATGCTGTCAGAGCCTTTGCAAGCTTGCCAAAACTAATTTTCCATGTTTGCACTCA
This sequence comes from Branchipolynoe longqiensis, assembly GCA_030323885.1. Taxonomy (NCBI): domain Eukaryota; kingdom Metazoa; phylum Annelida; class Polychaeta; order Phyllodocida; family Polynoidae; genus Branchipolynoe; species Branchipolynoe longqiensis. Next base: position 89,856,546 of record CM059190.1, on the reverse strand, counting down.
AAATATCTCAAAAGTTTACCATTTAAAATAAAAGTAACTTTGAACTAAGGTAAAGTAGATACTAGTGATCGATCTAATATATTTATCTCCGAAAAAAATACAGAAATTCAAAACCATCGGACTATGCAACTTAATAAGAATCACAATCAATTTCCAGTAGAAAAGAAACGAAAATGAAACTCGGTGGGGAGTCACATTATATGTGGAGTCGCTTTACGCAGAATAAAGTGCCTGAATGTCACTTTATCATGGAAGTCACAATATTATAACACCAGTTTGTGTCATATCCATAGCCGTGCCAAAACTAAGGTTGAACATAAATAAAACCTTTTAAAAAAAAGCGAGACACCATTGGCATTGTGCATCGTACCAGTTCATAGTACTACAACTACAGAACAAAAGATTTGCCCCAGTAGGCAACGTATATACAAAAGCTTTGAGCATACATTCCTCTCAACCAATTGTTTTAAATGATTCTAATTCTATCTACTTCAGAGAAGAGAAGCCACAAGTCCCATTCTCCAGCCCCTATTCAGTGTATAACAGAGCGATAGTGCACGGCACAGTATGCAAATCATTACCATCCTCTCCTTTGTCTTTTCAGGCGCCAAACGCACGAAGGAAAGGAACACACGGTGGCAGTGTTATTACACGGAAGTGGAGGAGTCAAATTCAAACAAGTTATAGTCGGGCAGCAGAATTAATCATACCATACAAAATGGAAACAGTCCGTTGGAAGTTAAGATTCGCAGCTCTGTTCTCTATAACTATAAGGATAACTAATTGTTTTAAAAATAGGGTTTCAATTTCTGGATCACCGCGCTTAAAATTAAACTTGATGAAACTGAACCATTTGGGTGGAAGTGTACTGAAATAGCACTAAGCATATATACATAATATATATGTATGTATATACATATTATATAGTTTGTTTGTTTGTTGGTTTACGTCCTAGCAACATATACGATCATATCAGGACAGGTACCGACTTGTGACAGTGCACACTCCTGACAACTTTATAGTGCTGCCCCACTGGGAGACTGGGCCGCCAGCACCATGACCTGATATCCCACTCAGTCACATTATCCTGACACTGAGCCAACCAGTCCTTGCCCTGTCCTAATAATGCTGAGCACCTGGCTAGGAAGCGACAAGTATCAATTTTTACGTCATTGGTTTGACTCGACCAGGGTTCGAACCCATGATCCCATGGTCTACCAACCCGGGAGACGGATGCTCTAACTCATTCGGCCATCCCGTCTGATCGCATATTATATATATATATATATATATATATACATATATATATATAATATCATATATACACATATTATATATTATATATATACACATATTATAATTTATATATACACATGTTATATATTATATATACACATATTATATATATACACATATTAAATATTATATATACACATATATATACACATATTATATATACACATTATTATATATATATACACATATTATATACACACATATATTTACACATATTATATATACACACACGTAATGTCAGGAAATAGAATTGGGTCAGAAAGACAGGTTTGGGACTATTTTCTTAAGACTTAAGCAGATACTTTTTAAATAGATGCATGTGGTAGCACGTGTGCATGTGTGCACATGCATGGAATTTTTCTGATCACATTCACTTGATGGGTGCTCAGACAAAAAATTAATTGTATTCAACAGGAGTAATTATGAGAGGGCATCTGTTTCGAAATTAATAAGAAATATGGGCCAGGTGAGTATTTCACTATCCCTATTGAATACATATATATTATATTTATATATAGGCTATATAATATAATAATACCAGGTGAGTATTTCATTATCCCTATTGAAAACATATATATTATATTTATATATAGGCTATATAATAATACCAGGTGAGTATTTCACTATCCCTATTGAATACATATATATTATATTTATAAATAGGCTATATAATATAATAATACCAGGTGAGTATTTCACTATCCCTATTGAAAACATATATATTATATTTATATATAGGCTATATAATAATACCAGGTGAGTATTTCACTATCCCTATTGAATACATATATATTATATTTATATATAGGCTATATAATATAATAATACCAGGTGAGTATTTCACTATCCCTATTGAATACATATATATTATATTTATATATAGGCTATATAATAATACCAGGTGAGTATTTCACTATCCCTATTGAATACATATATATTATATTTATATATAGGCTATATAATATAATAATACCAGGTGAGTATTTCACTATCCCTATTGAATACATATATATTATACAATAATATATAATATATATAATATGTTTTATATATTATATAATATAATATGTTTGATATATTATATGTATATTATATATAATACATAATATATACATATCTTAAAACTACACCCAAGACATACTAAACGTTACTTCTGACTGAATAAAATTATCACATCCGGTATTTTAGGAGACATTTTCAAATAACATTAACTACGTGGATTTGACCTAAATGCCTAGTAGATGCGTACTAGAAACTACCTATGTGAGTAATCACCTTTAAGCAAAATGAATATCATGGATTTTGTTGGTGGGGTGTTCTTTTTTTGGGGGGGGGGGTGATGGTTGTGTGACAACAGTCCTCACATCACCAATGGTTAAGCTCAGTTTCTGGTGAAACTACAGCTACAGTATTTAACCAATCATATAGCGCATGCCCTGGCTGTCCCAGAATGAGAAACCTGACATTTCTCTTCCTGTCTCCTCCCAAGTAAAGGTTCCCCATGCGGTAGCTGTGACGTCATCATGTGATGAGGCAGTGAACGGGATTGAACTAGTATCTAAAGCACAAACCACGTAGTTGACAATTAACGTTGAAATAATTTAGAGCGAATTTTTAAACACACGAATTTCATATAATCAAACTGGAAGTCACCATAGGTATCGAATTTGTAGTATTTGCTCGTTCACTGGCCACAACTAATCTATATATAATATATTATATAATAATCATCTCTATACCGACCCCTTCACAGATCGACCACTCCCCTATATCGATCGCTTTATTTGGGTCCCAACAATACCATTGTAAGGATATTCTAACTCTCTAAACCGACCACCTCCCTAAATGGACCACTTGAAATCGGTCCCGTAGTCGGTCGATTTAGAGAGGTTTTACTGTATATAGTATATAATATCAATAATACCTAACCATAAAAGCTATAAGTATATAAATACCACTATGTGGCTACCGAAGTATAGGTAGAAATACATATGAGCCTGTGTCAAAAGGTGCTAACTCTTCGTTACACGGTTACACTGAAAACACAAGGACATTTGCTTCAAATCAATATGTATTCTATTGGGATTATGAAACATCATGTAAAAAACAAATAAGTTTATCCTGAGCAAATGCATCAGTAGATATTATGTTGATCGTTACAATGGACAAAGTTTTGTCCCATATTGCTTAGCGCCTTTTCAGACAGTCTCATATATACTAGTGCATAAAGATTAGTACATAGACATCAGAACGTATAGATAGCAGTATAAAACATAGCCTCGTTAAACCAAACTTGAAGGGACCCTAGACATTTGGATTAACCGATCATTCGTTTAACCGAGCTTTGGCTTTGACTTTGACTTGGCGGGGAGGGAGTTGGGGTGGTGGGAGATTGGGGGGTGGTAGATTGGGGATGAGTGGGAAATGGGGTGGGGTGGGAGTTGGAGAGTGTGAGATGGGAGTGGGGTGGGAAATGGGAGAGGGGTGGGGAATGGGGGTGACATGGGGTTTGGGGGTGGGAGGTGGAGGAGCATGGAAGACAGGGGTGCGTGGGAGATTGTGGTAGGGTAGGATTTGGTGGTGGGGTGCGTGGGAGATAGGGTGCATGGGAGATGGGGGTGGGGGTGGGTTGAAGATGGGGGGTAGGTGGGAAAGTTTGGTTTAACTGTACCGGAAGTGGCCTGGGGTCAGACAATTTTGTTTGGATTAACTGATAATTTGGATTAACCAACTTTGGTTTAACCTACTTTTTATATGATAAATGAAGTATTTTGCCGGGCCGTCGAAAAAAGTTTGGATTAACCGATCGTTTGGTTTAACCGAGCTTGGTTTAAGGGGGTTATATTGTATGTAGATGTATGTACGTGGATATGAACATAGATATGACCTAGATATTAACATATATATATCACCATAGATATCAACAGATATTAACATAGATATGAATATACTTATAATGTATGCTTAGATTGGTCTTGTGTTCCTAGCGACTACATTTATCTTTGTGATTACTTGTCATTACATAATCATTTTCACGTGCACATGTATATTTGAAAGCTCTTTGTACAGCATAATTATCACAATGTTTTTAATCAGAACAGCCACTCCACAATTAACCATTCCGTTTTGTTACCATCAGCATTAAGTGAACCAAGTACATACAAGAAACAAGCTCAAACATCATTATCCACACAAAGAGAAAAAGCAAAAGTACCACCAATTAAAATTTAAATCGTCTTAACATTACACAACATAAAAGGAAAGAAAATACCCATATCAACAAAAATGGGGGGGGGGGGGGGGAGAAGAACCGTACATGATTATATACCTTGATATTAAACAAAAGTAAATAAATTAAACCCCGTCTCCTTTCTTTAAAAAAAGTGTAGTATAGTTCCCCTTAGTTGGAGAAGACAAAGAGTAACACATCGAGTAAGACATGGGGCTAACCGAGGCTAGACCGGTAAAGACTCGCTAATTGGATGCATACAGTTGAGAAATGCATGAAGCTTTGTTTTATCGCTGCTGCTTTCAACGTAGACCAAATCTGGTTAAGACTGGTCATCTCTGATGCATACAGACAAGACATGTGTTAAGCTTTTACTATATGCGTGTAGTTAACACATTGATATTGATTATTTGTGTTCTGGATGGCACTTGTGCTGTCCAGACAAGTGAAGATGTTGTGCCACTTCTCTAAAAATAATCTTTAATAATATTATTTCACATGATTGTTTGTTTGTTGTTGTTTTACATCCTAGCAACATCTAAGCTCATATCAGGACGGGTACCGACTTGTAACAGTGCACACTCATGGCGACTTTATAGTGCTTCCCCACTGGGATACCAGGCCGCCAGCACCATGACCTGATATCCCACTCAGTCACATTATCACGGTCCCGATAGCCTAGTTTCCCAGTGGGGCAACACTACAATATCACCATGGGTGCGCACTGCCACAGATCGTCCCGGATAGATGTTGCTAGGATATACAACCCCCAACAAAGAAACGTCTTGTACGGACTTCAGACAAAGACTATTGTATCAGTCTGCCCACGTAGGGCAGTCTAAAAATTTGAAATTCACAAATTTTACTTTGACATATCCCGAAATGCTTTGCTCTGTATTCATTTATGTTTGTTACGTATGCAATAGTAGACTCTGTGTACGTATTATTTATTTCTGCACGCATGCGACCACAAAAGCAAATTTCCCAACGACAGCCAACTGAAGAGTTTGGGCGCAAAACCTTGTAATTTGTAAACGCCAATCCAAAAATTTAATTAAAATAAAAGATTTTTATTGGAAGCTAATTGTAAACAATTCTCACTAATTCCATTTTTATTGTGAAGAAATAGTTATAAAGCAATGAACAAAAATCTCAAGAATATTGCCTACTGATCGATACCTATTGACAATGTAATGTAAAAGGCCGGAAGACCAGTGCCTCGGCGCTGAAAAAAAATTATGTTTTGATGAATAAACTGTTTTACCAACAACAACAAAATATTTTTTAAATGAACCTTTTGAAGGTTTGAACCTAATGCTTACCTCAATTTTTGGATCGCCGTTTACGGGGCTTTGCGCCTGAACTCATACACATCTGAACTCGCCTCACACTGTCTTACTCGATGTGCTAAGTCTTTGAAGACGATGAGGGATAGGTAAGAAGAGGTGGGTAGATAGCTGCGCATCGCCGCAACGTGCTTTATAAAGAGGTATTCACCGGCGTCTCCCGGGGCGGAGATGTTAGACATGGCTACAAACGCCGTCCCTATTGAGTCGTCCTCAGTCAGCCGGTCCCTGCACAGGCACAAAACAGGCACAGAGGTCAGAGGTCATCCTGGGGTGGGGGGGGGGACTCCAGGTCAAGGGTCAGGAGGGAAGGAGAGGGGGATCCATCATCCATCAGGCGCCATTTTGTATGACTGTTGAATCCACAAGGTGTTTTTGTTGTCGTTGCAGAGGTTCCAGACGCCTTGTCTGATGATTGGTCTGTGTCATTGCCTTGTGGTTGCTGATTCGGAGAACCTAGCGATGCAGTTCCCGCCTCCTCGTTGGAAAGGTTATGGGTTCGATTTTATCCCTGGCCGACACTAGAATCTTCTTTTTTTTTGCGGGAATTTAAACCAATTTGTGTACATGCTTGGCCTTTGTTGCTGCCTTGCCTGGTTGGTGCTTGGTGTCAGCAGGATTGGGCAAGGAGTGGCTGGCTCTGCCATAATCATGTGCCTGAGTGGCATATTGTAATCGGCAACGTGGAATTGTGCTGAGATAATGCAAGAAAGCCAGCCGCAGGAGTGTGCACTGTCAAATGCCTGAACTAATCCTGGTATGTGCCTCAGATGTTGGTAGGACATGAAACCTCCTAAATACTCAATCTGCTTGATTACTGGTGTGAAATTCAAGGCATGGCTCGGTGTGGTTACCTCTTGTTGCTGGAGCAATAACTTGCATCGAGTAGCCAAACATTTAAGCAATCAACATCATGGGGTATTTACAGTGATCTGACAAGAATATCTGGTCAGTAAGCCTGGGTTGCCATGGTGACTGGCATTCACACAACCCACTACTGGTGAGCAAACAACCAAAAGTTGCTAACTTCCATCAGCGAACACAATGCTAACACCACCTGAACCTTGCAGGACAAATTGAAAAATAAAATTAAAGACAATTCATACCTTATCCTTGAACAACAAATGTCCCTGCCTAAATTATTCAATTCAATTCAATTCTTTATTTCAGACTCAGGATTATGGTAGTTACATAATTTGGTCCAAATAGGTAGATATAAAAATTAATGTGAATAGGATATAAGTAATAGTATGAATATTACCATACTAACCAATATCAAAATGTTGGTCTACATACAGTAGTTTATACCAATGCCTCCATATGACAGACGTAAATCTGAGATCACTCTCTTCCATTTTTACAAGTGCCTGTATTATAACATTTTCTGACTTGTCAAGTCTAGTAATAAATTTGAATATTAGATTCCTGGTAAATTAGTATAAGCCACCCAAACCTTGATTACCCAAAATTATAGAGTCGTGTTCACCAAACTGCCACCAGGGCTAGAGGACCAGTGGGTCTGGACTGAGACGATAGTTGGACTGGTGAATGCAAAACTTTCAGAACAAAGTGCCATCAAAGGCCAGTTGCTCTCATACCATGTCTATGTGGTATGTGACGTTAGAAATCCCCTGGGTCGGTAAAAGTATAGGCTCAGGCTTTCTATTGACCAACTGTCTAATGGTAAAAACAAGACTATCCATGATAGGCAGTATACATCTTCAAAAAGGAAAAAAAGACGGCAATTAAAGTTGTGCTGTGGAAGTGACCCGCATTGCCATCTGGTGGCAACACAGGAAAACTGAAGTCAGGGCTAACCGCTCCATCTCCCTTCCCTGTGTGTAAATAGATAATCCCAACATATGTGATGCATAAGAATTATACGAGTATAAATTCATGGGGGTTATTATTACTAACGATGACCCGTAGCACTCCCTGCCAACCTACACTGCGAAGGCTTCTTTTCTCACTCGCCACCCACTAAGTGTATCTGTGTGTATATATATGTATACATATACATTTTGGAGCGAGTGATACAGGCGTGAGGGAGAGCCAGGCGAGGAAGACGTGGCAGCTGTCGCCAACAGGCGAGGCAGAAGGCCTGGCCAGTAGATGACTGGAAGAGTGTCAGTTAGTAGGTGTAGTGTGAGGTTGATATAAAGTGTTTCATAGATAATCGGTTTCCGGATAATAATACTCGTATAATTGCTTATACAGCACATTATATAATATATATGTATATATATATATATATATAGTTGTATATATGGGTTTATATGTGTTTGGGATTATTGATTTGCAGGGGCATAGCTAGGCGTACACATCGTTTTGTCAAAAAAATAAAAAAATAAAGAGAGAGAGAGAGGGGGGGGGGGTTACTTAGATATGATTTCATATTCGGAAGGGTGTGACGCCGTAAGCGGCACCCTAAACCCCTTGCCGAAATTAGGAGTACACATCGTTAAAGGTCTAGCTACGCCTCTGATTTGTGTAGGACCTTGTTATTAATATGTATACATATGTATACATATTAATAGAGGGCCTTACACAAATCAATAATGTATACATATCAAGAACAGGGCCCTACACAAATCAATAATCCCAAACACATACAGCTGCTATTATTTAGGACAATGGTTGGCTGTAGAGATTACATAACAGATTACCGGCCTGAGAGGGAGGTCAATCTGACTACATATGACATGATCAGTAAAGTTCAAACACACTTACTATTACATTTAACAACATAAGCTTGTCATATATTTATTTGACAATACTGACAAGTTCATATCCAAAATATCCTAAATACAAAATATATATCTTAAATATTAAATAATGTGACGGAATTATTCCGATTGTGAAGATCTTTTTTTAATTCATTTTTTATAATATGATCTAAAATCAACTGTTGCTAATCATGTCACATGTCACAGAATGAGCATTAACTTCCGGTCAGTTGAGCATGCGAACATAAAGCACAGTCACGTGACGTTAACACTGCAACAAGGCAAGCCACATCCACTTCCGCCCGCGATACATATACACCAGCGCATGCGCATACAGTCTGTAGTCTACTGTTAACTACAGTAAAACCTCTCTAACCGACGACCTCCACATATCGACCACTCCCCTATATCAATCGCTTTATTTGAGTCCCAAACGATCGCCCATAGAATACCACTGTAACAACTCCCTAAACTGAACACCTCCCGAAATGGACCATTTAAAGTCGGGCCCATGGTCGGTCGATTTAGAGAGGTTTTACTGTATACACATCCAAAATAACCTCTGTCCACAGGTAGGGGCCTACACACTCCTCGTGTTCTGATGCCAGATAGACTTGGGAACCCTTACATTGGCTTGTACTTGAAATGTTATGTTGTAGAAAATGTGGTGAAAAAAACCATTCAAGATTTTTTTTAAAAGAAGCTCACATTGTGAAATCAAAGCAACTAACCAAATGTTCATGTTAAATGCTAGTTGTGAGTCATGTATAAATTACGTCACTCCCCCCCCCCCCCACACACTTTCTAGAAATCGACCCAGCTGGTTTCCAGTTCCTCTACTTAACTATTCAACGTCCCACTGCCCTTCACACTTCGTGCCAAACTTGACAGTTCAATTGACTGTTTCCACCCATTTACCCGTAGTTCAAAGGACAAAGACTGTGTATAACTTTCAGCGTCAACAAAGGCCGGTTGCTCTCATACCATGTCTATGTGGTGTGGGAGGTTAAAAATCCCTTGGGTCGGTAAAAGTGTAGGCTCGCGCTTTCTCGCGACAAACTGTCTAATGGTGAAAACAAGTCTATTCTGACTTATCTATGATAGGCAGTATAAATCTTCAAGAAAAGGAAGGCTTGAATGCAGTCAGATCTGGCATTTTATCATAAAAGTACAGGTATATTATCATGATTGCACCGGTCGCATTATACCATCTTCAATCGCCAATGCCTGAAACTCCATTTTGTTTTTTAAAGTCAATTTTGTACCGGAATTTCTATTTTTTCCTTTCTTTTACAAAAAAACAGTAATATATACATCTAAAGTTGTCTCCACGCTTGCGCGATTACAAAATTACCTTCCAAGGTTCAATTTATCTTTCAAATAGTAACCATGAGATTACTGAAGTTTTGGTTTACAATATTAAAATGTATTGTGCTATTTGATGGAACTTAACTGTAATTGATGGGTGTGTAATATTAAAGAACTGCGTCAAATTTATATTATTTCCAATTATAACCCTTTCTTTTAAACAAAGAAACAACAAAAACACATCTTCCACCTAACTTTGAATAAATTGCTTCCTGAAATGACTATATATGCATTGGTTTATCCTGAATCACATATACAGGCTAAATATGGCTTGAATTGCTGAATTGGCCCAAATGGATTAATACACACCTTAATATTAGTGACAAGATTTGAGAGTAGTGGAGGCAATCACATGACATTAGTACTAAATTGAACTGTCAGACATTTCTAATTATGCAGTTATATTTTCAGGAATATTTCAGATTTATCTCAGGACAATTAATTTTATATGTGTGTAGTGGTCTGCACTGACCTCTCAGGCAAGTAACCACATAGACAGGTAGGCGTGGGGAGTGTGTTGATATCAGGGAGCCTAGGTGGTGTAATGGTTAGCACACTGGCCCGGAATGCAAAGAGATGTGGGTTCGAGTCCCGCTCTAGTCTCGGCCTATTTCCCATTTTCATCACCCCCACGACACTGGTTGCCGTGATCAGGATCCTGTACAAGCTTTGCGCTGTATGGTTGTTGAACCTACCCTGTGTATGTATGTGTTAGTGCATTGCCTGTATGTATGTAATTGTAAGCATTACAAGACTTACAATTCCAGGGGGACGAGTGTAGTGGTCTGCACTGACCTCTCAGGCAAGTAACCACATAGACAGGTAGGCGTGGGGAGTGTGTTGATATCAGGGAGCCTAGGTGGTGTAATGGTTAGCACACTGGCCCGGAATGCAAAGAGATGTGGGTTCGAGTCCCGCTCTAGGCACAATATTTCCCATTTTCATCACCCCCATGACATGTGCTTTAAAAAAGAGTAATTCAAACCAAAAAAAACCATCTTACTTGCCTTAAAAATGCAAAACAAATACCCAATATTTGCCCTCTTCTTTAGCCAACACTTTATATCTAAAGTTGCATAATCCGTTGGAATTCATTTAATCATATTTGTGTTGCTTTACTAAATTATGTGGAAAATGGTAGACTATCGTAGTCTGAAGTACCTCTTATAACAGTTGGCTAAATTTTGAAGCTTTTCGGAGTGCAAGCATGGAAAAAGTTATTTGTACATGCACACCAGTTGAAACCAAGTGTAAAATAATATGACATTTTAATAGTCATGTCAAAGACATCAAGTTTTAACATTCTTAAGGGGGGCAAACCCCAAAAGAAAAAAGAAATGAGTACACTAATATCTGAATTGAATATGTACAATCAAATCTATGTAGATGTTTTTGGTTTTGAAAAATAGTATGAGTTTATCGGATGGTGCAACTTTAAGTAAAAATGTTGAAAACTTTGCATGACCCTTAAATATAAAGTGAAGCTTGTATTATTTAACGACGCCTCTAGAGCACATTGATTTTCATCATCGGCTATTGGACATTAAACATATGGTTATTCTGACATATTTGTCTAGAGGAAACCTGCTGCGGCCACATAGGCTTCTATCTCCGATAAGCAGCAAGGGATCTTTTAAATGCACTTTCCCACAGACAGGACAGCACATACCGCAGCCTTTGATGAACCACTTGTGGACCAGTGGTTGGAATGAAAAATAGCCCAAACTGCAAATGGGTGACTCTTAAATATATGCGTTAAATTATCTTAAGGTATTAATTATTTTATTATTATTGTATTAGTCTGCTAGAATGTTTATATTAACGTCAGGTAATGCGGAGTGGTCAGTTTATTTAAAGTATACAGATTGTGGTGCTGCTTTGTGCGCGTGGTGTTGTGTAAGCGAAATGCAAATAGTTTAGTATGTTTTTTTAGGTCAGTAAATGCACAATGAAGCATCATACACAATAAAAAGACAATAATATAAGGTTGAAAAACCATACATTATCTAAACAACATTGCTGGTATTCCTTATCGCAGAAAAACATGAAAAATGTAAAAATGAAAAATCACAAATGCAGTAGCAAACACGACTAGGCTGAACTGTTAAAATGATATATTTCATAAATTAAATGTGACAAATGAGTAAAAAGGTTAAAGAATTATTTAGCAGAACAGGAAGCTTCATAATATTACGCATGGACTTTGTGCTGAAATGTTTAAGAGGTGTTTCCATGGTGATCTGAAACTGGCGTCGACTCGTCACATTCTCTTCAATTGCACCAAATTTTGTGCTCAGTAAAATGGTTCCAATGAGTACATTCCTCATGCCATCACCTTTGCCAATTTAGATTTCCACAGCTGTGTATAACTTACAGCATCGTCGAAGGCTAGTTGCTCTCATACCATGTCTATGCGGTGTGGGAGGTTAAAAATCCCTTGCGTCAATAAAAGTGTAGGTTTGGGCTTTCTATCGACCAACTGTCTAATGGTGAAAACAAGTCTATCTAGAGTTATCCATGATAGGCAGTATACATCTTTAAGAAGAAAAACAACCAAAAACATAGATGTAATGTCAGAACTTTCCATGGGGGGTGCGTTTGGGGAGGGGGGGGATACAACGAGTTGCCCACCGTGAAGTAGTGGGGCAAGTCTCTGTTATAAATATCAATTACATCTGAATGTAAGGGTCATTAACATACAGGTGGACTTAGTGTCCGCATTAGATAATTTCCACAAAACACACTCAAAGTCAAAGTATGTATTATGCAACCTAAGAATTTTGGTTAAATATATATAAGCAATCTGCTTATATTTATTTAAATAATATCTTTAAGCCAAGGATTCAGACCGATAACTGCCCAGCATTGAAAACAAGCTCGATCATCCGAGCTTATCTGCTAGGGACAGCATAAACATCGCATCAACAACAAACAAAACAAACCTAGATAACCTTATGTCAACGCCAATCACAACACACAACAAAAACACCTCTTTTTGAAAGAAAAAAAACAAACCATTTTCAAATCCATATCTGGACATTTCTGTTAGCCTCATATAACCAGTACACACTGCATCGTTTTCAGTCACTCGATCCCTGAGTCGGAGAGAAATGGGTTAAGCAAGAAGACACGCGTTAGCATCAGAACACGGGGGTTGGAGGTTGGGGATTCTAATAATTCTGATATCGATTTTTTTTAAAAAATGTAATCTAAAATACATCAATCTGTTTACACAATATCTATATTATATTCCTTTTTCAAATAGCTAGCACCTGCAAGGCCAATACCCAAGTCGACAAATGAAGAGTTCTGTTCCAAACGTGATAAGCGCCGATACACAAAAAAGAGCTTGCAATGCCAATACCAAGCTCACAGCTCGTGCTTTGGAAAAGTGCTATTTATATATGTGTATATATGAAGAGCTATTTTCCAAAGAACGAGCTACGAGTTTGCATTGGCATTGCAAGTTCTTTTATATATATATAAAGAACTCTTTTCCAAAGGACGAGCTACGAGTTTGCATTGGCATTGCAAGCTCTTTAATATATATATATATAAAGAGCTCCTTTCCAAAGCACAAGCTCCGAGTTTTCATTGGCATTGCAAGTTCATTTATATATATAAATATAAAGAGCTCTTTTCCAAAGCATAAGCTAAGAGCTTGGTATTGGCATTGCAAGTTAAATTTGTGGATTGGCGCTTATCGCGTTTTGGAAAAGAGCTCTTCATAATGTCATCATTACATTTAAAGGTACTTGTGGAGAGATTCATACCAACGCCACCTGGTGGGTTCCCACGGTATGAGTGCTAAGTTAGAGTCACAGTGAGTGTCCTGGTGACGAGAAATCCCAAGTTCATTTGACATACATTATGAAGTTACCAAACAAAAAACCAGGACACCGATAGGGAGCACAACACAAGGATTTGGCACAATAAATCAGGTGTTTACAATTTAAATTTCTGCCAATAAATTACTTGGAAACTAAATAAATATATAAATAAGTAAGTAAATAAATAAATAAATACACAGGTGAATACTGGACGCAAAGAATCAGTACACAGGGATAAAGTTATAATTAAAAGTTCTTATTTCTATGAATAACATTCCATAAACATTAATGTATTAATTGTTTGAAGTGAGCAATGATCTCTGGTGAGAATTGGGAGTTGGTTTTTTTAGGTCTTTTTTTATAGGGGGAGGATTTTTTTTAATGTGCGGGGGGGGGGGCGATTTGAGTAGCTTTTCACTTACCAATCAAACATCTGTAGTTTTATCCGCTCGCACATCGACGGGAACTGTAAGGACACGTGTTTTATTGTTTTAGAGAAGCCAATTATACATTTATTATATATCGCGTGTCCACTGGAATATGCTAAATCCCTGATGTTGCTTGTTTAAGTTTGACTCGGTCAGGGATCGAAGCCATGAACTCTCATATCTGAAGCAGACATTCTATCGTTAGGGGTATCCAACTCCGAGATAATTTGTTGAAGGTTCAGGCTTAGCGATAATAAAGAGATGGTTAATATTGCTGTGGTGGTGATGCTAGATAGTAACAAGCATCAATTTGATAAGTCCTTGGTTTGAGTCTGCTGGGATTCGAACTCCCAACCTTCCGCACGGGAAGCCTGCGCTCTACCTATTCGGGCACCGCGTCCGGTGGTAGGACAGTAGCTAGATGTAGAAGTGTGCAGGTGCCTACCCGGAGCCCCAGGCGCAGCTCCTGGTTGAACTCTGGGTGGTCGTTGTTGTACATGATCTTCGACTTGACCTCCTGCCCGGCGAACGAGAAGATGAAGTAGGGATCCACGAGTTCCTTCTTGTCGTCCGAACCGAACACTTTCTTGATGCCTTGCATTAGGTCCGAGTCCACTGAGACAACGCCGGGGTTCACAGGGTTAAATATGCAGTCAAGTCAGTTAAACTTGTAGTTCTTACATGAATATGTGTTGTCTTCAAGATTTTGTTTCCGCACTTTTTTGTTGTATTGCAGTCGAATAACAAATGAGTTCCAACACAAAAGCCCATAATAGCAATCCAAAAATTTAGATAGACATTAGAGTCAAGTATTTTTTGTTGTTCATTGCTCCATAACCATTTCATCACAAGAAAAGTGGAATTAGTGAGAATTAAAATTACCCTCAGGTAAAAATCAGTTTTTTAAATTTATTTTTGGGATTGGTGTTTACGGGGTTTTGCGACTGAAATCTTCAAATATATTTTCACATCGCAGAGCTGGTCTTCTGGCCATGACAGTTATGGTGCGTTTGAACTATTTAGGGATGAGTTCCACATCCTTTTTGCTTCATTTTAATCGTTTGCCCCCCCCCCCCTGTTTTGTTCTTTACATTTGCACAGTCCGATATTGTCTTTTTTTTTTTTTTTGGATATACATACCAGCTTGTTCGTTACAATCTACCTCACTTTCATTTTTTAAGTAACGTTTATTTGAAATGCCAAATTTTGAAGATATTGGAAGTGAAAACATGCAACAGTAATTTTGGTATGGACGACGAAGCTCTGACACAACAGGCTTCAACATTAACAGGTTCTACTCAATTGTCTTAGTATTCCTTCTCTGCAAGATAAACCCTTAAGGGGCTGTCACACTACGATGTATGGCCTTAGCGTATGCCGACATATGCGATTTTCGACCAACACGTCCACATATTTCGTAATATCTTATGTGTACGTTGGGCATACGTCGGGTATGCTTGGGATACAGCGTCATAGGTCGTCTTACATCGGTGTGCGTTGAGGCGCTAACAAATTGTTGTGCATGTTCAAAATTGTCAACGTATGTCAATGTATGGCTCATACGTTCCGCATACACTACGTGTACACTAGGTGTATGTCGGCGTACGTTAGGAGCACGTTAGGGGTAGGTCGGGGTATGTTGGGACACGTTAGCCATACGTTCAGTCTGTTGGGAACGTGCAGTCCGCATACAGCCAATGGATGCATAACGTACTCCTAACGAACATATGCCTGCCGTATCTCCAGCAGACTTAACGTATACGCCATACTTCTAGCGATGAAGTAACATACATAACGTTGGTCAGCGTACCGTGAGTGTATGCGAGCATTTTGCGAACGTTTTGCAAACATTTTGTGAGGCACATGAACGCTCTCATACACTAGCAATAGGTCAGAGATACGTTCTGCATATGTTACGTATGTTGTGTGTATGTTGTGTGTACGTTTTGTGTACGTTGTATGTACCCTCATTTTCATTCCCTGCCACTGAAAAGTTCGACGAATGCCAACATACTGGCAAATAGTCGTACATTGACCACGTGCTGACGCCGTACGTCGTAATGTGACAGCCCCTTTAATAAGGGAATGAGTATCTTAATTGGAAATGTGGAATCAAATGAGTTTGAAAATTTGACGCTTTCATCGAACTATTCAGCCTCCTTTTTTTTTTTTAAATAAAAAAGCTGTATTTCTGACACGAGTACATTGGCATAAAAGGTCGGTGAGTGAGTGAGGTGTGTGTCTTACTTCGGGGAATATCCTCGGCCCTGAAGACCCGCAGTTTGAAGGTGGCCGGTCTCAGCTGCACGCCCGCCGGTCGGAGCAGGTTCCTGCACAGGGGAAGAAGTCGGCACTCAGACGGGCACTGCTGAACGGGTGACGGGAGGGGAGGGGAAAGGAGGGGGGGGGAGGGGAGAGGGGTGAGGGGAGGGGAGGGGGGTGAGTGGGTGAGTGAGTGGGTGAGTTGGTGAGTGAGTGGGTGAGTGGGTGGGTGAGTGAGTGAGTGGGTGAGTGAGTGGGTGAGCGAATGGGTGGATGAATGGGGTTGATGAGTAAGTAGGTGGGTGAGTGAGTGGGTGAATGGATGACTGAATGTGTGGGTGAGTGAGTGGGTGAGAAAGTGAGTGAGTCAGTGAGTGGGTGGGTGGGTGGGTGAGTGAGTGGGTGAGTGAATGAATGGAGAAGTGAGTGAGTAAATATTAACAAAACTGAGTGAGTGAATTAATGATACCGGTGTGGTGGTTTCAGCGTGTTCCCGTGCTCAGACGTGTCCCGTTGCTTCTGCGCATGCGCGGATTTCGCATCAACTCGGATCACCCGAGACACTTATTGGCGCATGCGCACATCCTACAATGTCGGGTCGAATAATCGAATACGCTTCTCCGCGCTCGGGTGGAGATTTTTTTTTTTTTTTTAATAGCCGATAAAAAATACAGAAAAATAGGATTTAAAGTATTTTATGATGGCCTAGTTTACCTATATTTCCATTTAATTAATCTAAGTTATTCTTTTTTGGCACACGGCACGTGTATTTGTCGACTCCACTCGCCGTGTTCTATTTGAAATTCTGACGACTGGGATGACCCGAGTCGCCCGGGTAGTGTTAATCGATTACGGCCATGTTTATTAGATTCTGACGCATGCGCAGAAGCGAGGGACACGTCTGAGCACGGGAACACGCTGAAACCACCACACGGGCACCAAGTGACAGGAAGTAGTTGCATCGCTTACAAAAAAAGAAAAAGGGCGATTTTTGCATATATACAACTTTCACCATTATTATTTTAAAATTTTAGTTGTTGCAAATTTCTGTCCCTTTTCATAGAAAGGCGATTGAAATTGCTCTCATGGTGTTTATTTCGAATTAAATCGATGGGTTTTCTTTCTGGTGGGTAGAAAGAAGTCTTGACTCCATTTAACTGTCCTGTTACTGCACCTGGTCGTTGCCATGGTAACGGGTTTCTGTACAAGGAAAGCGGTACTCACGACTCTATAACTGTCCTGTTACTGCACCTGGTCGTTGCCATGGTAACGGGTTTCTGTACAAGGAAAGCGGTACTCACGACTCTATAACTGTCCTGTTACTGCACCTGGTCGTTGCCATGGTAACATGTTTCTGTACAAGGAAGGCGGTACTCACGACTCTATAACTGTCCTGTTACTGCACCTGGTCGTTGCCATGGTAACATGTTTCTGTACAAGGAAAGCGGTACTCACGACTCTATGTCCTCATCGTCGTCCGTCTGTGTGGCAGGCTTGAAGCTCTGTGAAGGGAAGTGTCACTCGGGCATTACAAACTGGCAAACACAACTCATCACAGTGGGGCGCAGAGTGTTCACATCGAGGCGCCTCAGAGAAATTCAGGATGTCGCGCTAGTCTGAACGACTTTAGCTGTCGAGTGCATCGAAAATGGAGGCCTCCATAGGGTGCAGCCATTTACAATTGAAAAGAACAGCCGCCAGGCTAGGTAACAACAAGTATCCATTTTCTAAGTCATTGGTAAAGACTCGGCTGGGATTCAAATCAATGCTGGCCAGTTGTAGTAGTGGTTTAATCTTATCACACAGTAGGAGGTGATAAGATGTGTTTGTTTCTCACGCAGTAGCAGGTACATGGTGATTATTTAGTATCTGTAGATGTTTGAGCTTGTTTTGTGTTGGGGTTGGCTGTCCAAATACATAAAGTGAGTGTCTGATTCTTTTAATTAAAATTTGTTGTTGACTAAGTAGGGTAAATTTCAATCGCAGAAGGCAATTGGTCTTCCTCATTCCACCTGTCGCTTCCTAGCCAGACGCTCGGCATTATTAGGACAGGGCAAGGACTGGTGTGCTCAGTGTCAGGATAATGTGACTGAGTGGGATACCAGGTCATCGTGCCAGCAGCCTGGTTTCCCAGTGGGACAGCACTATAAAGTCGGCATGAGTGCGCACTGTCACAAGTCGGTACCCATCCTGATATGACCTTAGTTGTTGCTAGGACATAAAACAACAAACAAAACAAAACAAACATTCCATTGCTCCTTGCCTTATTCTAGTCAAGTCAAACACCAGACTAGGTACCGACAAGTATCAATTTGTTTAAGTTAGTGGTTTGACTCAGTCAGGTTTTGAACACGCGCATACAATTTCACTGCGATCTAGATTAGAAACAGATGACTGGCAATCATCCTATCAAGTATGGTTATCAGGAGGCATGTGGTTGTGGATGCAATGTGAGTTTATAGAGTGCAGATCCTACAGTGAAGGACTTGGTTGGGGAGGACAGGGACCCCCCAACTTCCACCATGCAAGCTGTAGCTGCGACCCGATTGGTACCGACGTGCTGGGTACCAGTTTCAATCCTTAAGCCGAGGTCACACCTACCCGGATCAGGGGCCGGACGAGCCCCAGACCATGATCCGGCGTGGTCCGTGGTGATCCAGCGTGATCCGTGGCTGGTCCTTGGTGATCCTTGGCTGGTCCGGCCTCATCTGGGGTCGGCCCCGGATGTTTTAAAATGTTTAAAACATCCGGGGCGATCCGGGGAATATTGCAATCCGGGCTCAATCCGGCTCAATCCGGCATCATCCAGCATCATCCGGGGGTAGTACGGGTAGTCCAGGTGCTCCGGGGGTAGTCAGTGTACCGTCCGTGGCAGTCCAGGTGTGTTTTAGACTGGATGAGCCACATTTCAGCCATGGTTTAACCTGGACCAGCCACGGACCAGCCCGGACTAGCCCTGACAGAGCCACGGACCACTCCCGGACTGCCCGGATAAGACCTGGACAAGCTGGATGAGCACGGATCAGCCACCAATCGCCATGGATAGCCCGGTTTGCCACGGATCAGTCCAGGATGAGCCCCGTTTTTGTATATACATAGGAGGAGCAATTCCACTTCCAGTCCGGGACTGATCAGTGACTACTCCGTGGATACACCGGGTAGTCCGGGGGTGGTCCGGCTAGACAGGGGGCTAGACCGGGGGCTAGACTGTGTAGGTGTGCCTGCGAGCCCAAAATAGCGATTTTATCCGGGGCTGTCCGGGACAGTCCATGAGGGTGGTCTGGGGGTGGTCCGTCTAAAAATCCGGGGCTCGTCCGGGTAGGTGTGACTTAGGCTTTATCGAAGGACCAGCGAAACTGCCTTATTGCACATTGCTGTGATGGATGGACTGGTTGATATCAACCTCGGGGTGGATGGAATAAGGTTCATCGGGGTGTATGGAATAGCTGGTCGAACTATAGTTATTGAACTGTAGTTCAATAAGAGTCGGCCTAGTTCAGACTGCCATTATGTGGTTGTTTGATTTGCTTGTGTTTTCCGTTCGAGCAACATCTAAAGTCATATCAAGAGATGTACCGACTTGTGACACTGTGCACTCATGGCGACTTTATAGTGCTGCCCCACTGGGAACTCAGGCCACCAGCACCATGACTCGATATCCCACCCAGTCACATTATCCCAAAACTGAGCTAACCAGTGCTTGCCCTCTCCTATTAATGCTGGGCACCAGGCTAGGAACTGACAAGTATCAATTTGATTATGAGTCATTGGTTAGACTCGACTGGGAACCAAACTCCCGATGTCCCGCACGCCAGGCCTGCGCTCTACCGATTCGGCCACCGTGCACGGTGGCCCCATCATGTGGTGGTGGGTCTCTTTAGAGACGACTACATTACTCTAGGAGGCAGCCCTAGTACTAATACTAATACTGATGCAGATATTCAACAATACACACTATTTGACACTTGTGACACACCTAACAAGCACCGTTAAATTACATTTATTCCGAGCGATCTTAAGAGTTTGTTCATCATCATCATGCTGTCGGTCGCAATGCGACAAAGACTGCTTTCATTACTTGACTGCCGCTCTCCATTTCGCTCTCTGCTGTGAGGGTGATGTCCATGAGTTGGTCTTAATGTCTCTCAGCTTCAGGTTTCTCTTGATGGGAGTTTGTTAGGACTATATATATATATACTTGCCTTGATTGCTAATCAATCATGCGTGAAATGAGTATAAATTCTACAGGTTGTAGAGAAGAGAGTACAGGGGCGACATGCTGTATGTCTTGGTGCTATGAAGTAGGAGTGGGAGGTAACCAAATACGAGCATGCCCCCATAATTTGAAGAAAGAACTTCACCTTATTAAGACACTTCCCTTATAAAGATCAAATATATCCCCTTCCAGAGTCACTACTTGTTTGTACTTTAATTTCTTCTAGAAAATAAGTTAAAATATAGAATAGAAATATAGGTGTACATAATGCATTATTTCTTTCATATATATATATATATATATTATATACAGTAAAACCTCTCTAACCGATCCCCGCCACAGATCAACCATTCCCATATATCGATCGCTTTAGTTGGTTCCCAAATGATCGCCCATACACTACCATTGTAATGATTTTTTTTAAACTCCTTAAACTGACCACCTCCCTAAATGGACCATTTAAAGCCGGTCCCATGGTCGGTCGATTTAAAGAGGTTTTACTGTACACATATATCGTTGTTGCATTTTATTTCGGATATAACGATTTTAATGGTTCCACTTAGTCCAAATTTTAAGCATTGAGAGAAATCAATAATGATGTTATTAAATATGTGAAGATTGTATTATTATTATTATTACTATATGTGTCACTTTAACATCTGAACCTTTCCACCCAAAATTAGCTGATCAAAATTGGGGTGTTGATAGATTGGCAATGAACCAGGCCTAGAACTAGATAAAAGATTCACCCGATACTTGTAGTACACGGGTGAACGACAACATACTGTAAATACGGGCGAAAATAGCTTTAGTATGGAACAGGAAGTAAAATGCCTGCCTCCAGTATCGAATGGATACTTATATCGGCACAGAGTTGGTGAAATGGGAGAGAATGCAAAAAGACAAGATGGCGGCCATAGAACGCTGTCAACTTCACTTTTAAATCTTAATAAACTAGATGTTTTATTATATTTTTCAACTCAAAGGTAGCGGGGAAATATGAAGACATCTACAAAGAATAAATGTTGCTTCTTAGATTGTGAAATTGGCCCACCATCCAGGATTGTGGTTGATCCGGCGGGGGAAGCCCGGGACGCCCCCCCCCCCCCCTCCTCCTCCTACCGTCCCCCTCCTCCCTTGACCTGCATTCGGGTCCCAGTGGCGATACAAACTGGTTCTTTCATTAATACACCCGTCTCCACCCACGTATCCCCGGATCTACCCATAGGATCCCAGGAAGATTAAAGTTAAAAGGCACCCACGTAAAAAGGAATATGCAGCCGTCACGTCGAGTTACGACACAGAGAGGTAGGCCCGCGAAACGGTCGACGCGGAGACCGCCAACCTCACCACGATCTGGCGGGAGCATCTCGGACGGCTCCCAAGATGGCGGCGCCGTGAGGCGACCCCCCACGCCGCCTACCCCGCCGGCGAGACAGTCCGCCCGCCCCAAAAGGCCGTCAGCCAAGGCGAAACAGGCGGACGGCCTCGTCCGGATGCAGGCGTCGATCGACGCGATCGAGAAAAAGTGGACCGACCTGGAGCGGATCGCATCGACTCAGAGGCAGGAGCTGGCGGCACAGAGGGAAGAAATGGCGGCCCAGTCTCGGGTGCTCGCGGAAGCCACAGCCGCCCTCACCGCGGCCACCGCAAAGGCGAGCCGGGAGGCGGAGCCCCAGTCACCCCCGCGTGGCCGCCCCTCCCCGCGTCGCCACAGGACTGACTCGACCCCAAGCGTCCGCCACAGCAGGCCCCGGACACTTTCTCCGGCTTCTCCGAGCCCTGCCCCCGCGACTAGATGGGAGCGGGCCCTTGCTCCGGGACGTGACGGCCGATACAGGAGCCCGGCGAGCGACTGGTCCTCGCCCTCCCCATCTCCGCGCCCCCGCAGCCGACAACACCGCGACGCTGGCACGGCCCGCCGCCGCCGCCTCCCCGACTACCGACAACACGACCAGGACCTCTACGGAAGGGCCCCCCGGTCATCGGCCGAGGAGGCGGTGCGCCTCATAGTCGCGGCGGCGGACGGGAAGGCGACCAGCAGGAAAAAAGGTATTTCCTCCAAATACATTTTTCCGTATGATCTTGTAGAGAGGGGGGATGAGGGAAAAACAATTAAGAAAGGGGAGGCGACCCGGGAGGAGTATACCCTGGGCCTGAAGCGCCTCCAGTATCAACGAGCATTCCCGGCGTCGGCCCTGGAGGCCCTCTCACGCCACCAGGAGATGGTGGCCCAGGACAACTGCTCGCTCCCTTGGGCGGTGGTACGCCGGTATTCCGAGGAGATTTTCACTAGGATCGCCGACGGCCGCCTCCCAGACGGCTGGCGGGACTCGGCGGCCATCAACGCCGCGAGGGTGGAAATTATCGCAATGGCGAGCCACCTCACCTCCGCCCCGGCCGCCTCGGGCGATCACCACTCGGGAAAAGCCCACCAACAGAAGGCCCCCCAGGACGGTCGCACCTCGTACGATTGCGCCACCATGAGCACCCCCTGCCAGGCCTGGAATAAAGATCCGCAGGCCTGCGACAAGGCGGCGAAGGGCGAGTCGCACGGGGCCGGCTCACAGAAGCTGGCTCACATCTGCGGTTACTGTGCTAACGTCCGGAAGATTGTTACGAATCACTCCGAGGCGTCGTGCTACTCCAAAAAGGCGAGGGACAAGACCGGCAGGCGCCCCCTCTCGGATTTTTAGACCCCCGGCGGGCACCCACGCCTCCGCGATCCCGCCGGAGCCCAGTACTCGACCCCCCCACACGTCCCCGGACTAACTCCTTTGTTGACATTCTCCTGAAGCCACTCGGCTTCCCTCCCGGGCTCCCCCGCGCCGCCCGGCCCCTGGGATACCCCCGGAATGACGTCACGAACCGCGGCGGCTGCCCCGGTGTCCCCGGCCTAGTTCCACTGGGAACTCCCTCTGACGTCAGTCTCTCCGCTGGTGGGCGGCCCGGCCCCCCGCTAGCCCGGCCCGTGGGCACGCCGATACCGGCCCGCCCCCGTCCCGGGGATTCCCCCGCGGCCTCCCCGAGTGACGTCACGGGCCGCGCTGGTACCGGCGGGCCGGGGGCGCGCCCGAGGCGGCCCGCACGGACACCCCAAACACACCCGGTTATCGCTCATTTACGGATTACGCCCACGCCGCCCAGATCGCCTCGACGCCGACCGCCCCTGGCCCGGCCTCCTGCGGCATCTGTGACGTGACCGAGGCGGGCCCCATCCCCCCTGCCGGGACGGCCGATCGGAGCGAGCCGACAGGGCAGGTCCTCGACCATACCCTGCAGCAATCATGGGCACCCGCGGCCGCCTGCGGCCCCACCCCAGCCGAATACAGGCACACTCTGGACGGCTTCTGGCCCGTCCTCTCGGGGGAGGGTTGGACCAGGTACCCGCGCTACGCGGCGGCCTATGCCGCCGCCCGGGCCTCGGGCCTCCCGAATTTTTTGGCTGCCCGAGTCCCGGTCGACTCAGACTTGAACATTGGAGCCTGGCGACAGAAGCTTGCCCGGCACCCTGATACCTCATTGGCCGACCACCTGGAGTTTGGCTTCCCGGCCAACTACACCGCGCCGGGGCCCCCTACCCCCACCTTCCACAACCATCGAGAGGACCCGGCCTACGCCCACCACGTCACGGCCTACGCTGAGGAGGAGCTCCGGCTGGGCGCCCTGCTGGGCCCCTTTGGGGTCCCCCCTTTCTCCCCATGGACCCAGTGCAGCCCGATAATGACACGGCCCAAGTCGACCCCCGGTAAGCGCCGGATCATAGTCGATCTCTCCTTCCCGCCTGGCCGGAGCGTGAACTCGGGCATACGCCGGAAGGAGTACCTGGGCCGCCCCCATCACTACTCCCTCCCCTCTGTCTCGGATATCGGCAGGGAGATGACCCTCCGGGGCCGAGGGGCCTTCTGCTGGTCCGCGGATGTCTCCCGGGCCTACAGGCAGCTGAGGGCTGATCCCCTCTCGGCCCCCCTTTTCGGCATCACGGTCGACGGCGACCTCTACGTCGACATAGCCCTCCCCTTCGGATGTCGGACCTCGGGGGCGGCCTGCGTCCGCGTCACCGAGGCCGTCTCCTGGATGCTCCGGGAGCGGGGGTTCTCCAGCCTCGTCTACGTCGACGACTTCGTGGGCTGTGAGTCCTCCTACCTCGACGCCATGCGCGCATTCGACGCGCTCCTGGACTTGTGCGCAGAGCTCGGGCTGGCCCTCGCCCCCGACAAGTGCTGCCCCCCGGCCGTCCGCCTGGTCTGGCTCGGCATCCACCTCGACACCGAGGCCATGGTGCTCCGCATCCCGGACGACAAGCTTGAGGAGGTCCTTCTCGACTGCGAGCGCTGGCTGGCCCGCCCCACCCTGACGCGGAAGGCCCTCCAGCAGCTCCTCGGGCGCCTGGCCCACATCAGTACCTGTATCCCCTCCGCTCGAAAGTTCATGGGGCGGATCCTCGCAAGCCTCCGCGCCTCCCCCCTCGCCGGGCAGGCGGACGTCGACCCCGACCTCCGGCTCGACGTGCTGGTTTCGCGACTACGCGAAGAGGGGGAACGGCGTCTGGCTCCTGCCGCCCCCCTCCGCCCCCCGGTGGGTCATCGAATGTGACTCCTGCCTCACCGGGGGCGGCGCCTTCTCCCGCGACCTCTGCTTCTCCGAGGCCTACAGCGACGACATGATGGCCGCCTTCCCGACCATCCACGAGTTGGAGGCGGTCAACCTCGTCATGGCCGTCAAGACCCTCGGCCCCCCGGCCCCGGCCGGCTACGAGGTGCTGGTCAACACGGACAACGCCGCCTCGGCCCTCGCCCTCGAATCGGGCCGCGCCTCGGACCCGACCCTCGGCGCGTGCGCTCGGGAGCTCTGGTTGGTCGCGGCCTTGGGCTCCTACACAATACTCGTCCGCCACAAGCCGGGCGTCGAGTTGGTCCTGGCGGACGCACTCAGCCGGGCTCACTCCTCCCGGGCCGCCTTACAAATCGTACGGGATCATTGTCGAGATATGGGTCTAGGTCGAGTAAGGGTAGAACACTCCCCGGAGTTACTTTCTAACGACCTGTAATTCTCTCCCCAGACTACGACCCCAGGGAGCACGATCACCTGATGACCCTTCACACGGCCGCCCTCGCCCCCGGGACCTGGAAAAATCGAACCCGGCACGCGAGACGCTACCTCCAATTCATGCTGGAGCGGGGCGTCGACCACCTCCGCCCCCTCCCCTACGACGTGGGGCAGTTCATTGCCCACCTCCATCGCGAGCTCCCCTCCCCCGCCTCGGTGGTCAATGTGATCTCGGGCGCACGCGCCTGGCTCCGGGAGGCGGGGGGCGACCCCGCCCCCTTTGACGCCCCCTTTGTGGCCCGCGTCCGCCGGGGCGGGGAGAGGCTCTTCGCCACCCCGGTGAGGAGGGCCCTCGCCATCACCCCCGACATGCTACCCATCATACACGCCCATCTGAGGTCCCTCGGGCATCTCGGGGTTGCACCTTGGGCCGCAGTCGTCCTGGCTTATTTCACTTTCCTAAGGCAATCCAACCTCCTCTCGCCCTCCCACGCCCCCTGGGGCGGTCGCCACACACTTCGCCGCGACGACGTCCGGCTCGCCCCCGGGGGCCTCAGGGTCTCGGTGGCCTCATCCAAGACTATCCGTTCCGCCGCCCAGGCGGTCTCCCTATTCGTGCCCGCCCTCCCCGGATCACCACTGTGTCCGGTCCGGGCGTGGGACCGGGCGGTTACCCTCGTCCCGGCTGCCGGAGATGCGCCGGCCTTCATGGCGCGCCACAACACGCCACTCACCTCAAACGACATCACGCCCCTCCTCCGGGCCGCCCTCGGCGGGGCGGGAGTCCCCGACGCCTCAAGATACACTCTCCACGGCCTCCGCCGAGGCGCGGCCCAGGCATGTGCGTCGAGGGGCGTGGATCTGTCGGCCATAATGGCCCAAGGGACCTGGGAGTCAGATGCCGTCCACGCCTACGTCCCAAGGCAGGTGACGGCGGTCGCCCCGAGAGCCTTAGCCTTGTGTTTTGGGTCGGCTCCCGGGCCTACCCCCGCAGGCTTCCAGGCCCCTTCCACACCATCCTCAAACATTGACCAGGTGGACTAACATTTGCTCGACTCAGATCTTCAAACTTAATGTACACCCTACCTCAGAAATAAATACCCTCTTTATTCCCACTCATGTCTCGGTCTTCCTCTGTCCGGATCGGCCCACCATCCAGGATTGTGGTTGATCCGGCGGGGGAAGCCCGGACGTAAAGTGGAGACGAGGCGGGGAACACCCCCCCACCCCCTCCCTCCTCCACCGGCCCCCTCTACTCCCTTGACCCTGCATTCGGGTCCAGTGCGATACAAACTCGTTCTTCCACGCCACACCCCCTTCTGTTTTACCTCCCACTGCGTGGGGGTCGGCTCCCGGGCCACCTCCTCCCTTCTCAGGCCCCCTTCCACACCACCTTCAAAATTGACCAGGTGACTAACATTTGCTCACTCAGACCTATCAAACTTAATGTCACCCTACCTTCAGAAATAAATCCCCATGCTTTAAAAAACACTCATGTCTCGGTCTTCCTCTGTCCGGATCAGGCTCTCATTTCATTAACCCGCTTTTTCGACCGTTTTTATATAGGGCTGGTCTTCACCCGTGTACTGCGAGTACCCGGTGAATCCTTTATCTAGCCTAGAACATGATCCAGGGATGGAGAAATCTTAACTAGTAGATACAAATTACTTTGAGTTCCCAACAAAATTCACTCAGAAACAGTCAGGATGTGTAACATGGCGGTGCAGACAGCATCAGAATTTGGTGAATTAGGTAATACACACACGGTACACACACAATGCTATATTTACACACAATACATACCGGTTTCTTTGGAAACAGAAGCGTAATTTGGAAATAGAGATATTAAGGTTAACACCGACAAGTAGTTCCCAATCTACATCAATCTATTGAAGGCTACTCCATGGATCATATAAATTATACAATGGCTGATTATATTACATGATGCAAACTTGCATAATGATGAGGTTAGCATTTTACCTAAATTACCTGTCACAGCCTTGGAGATTTATTATATACTAAGCACATACTGATTAAGGGATTGGTAGCTGATTTGCCTGATTTATTGGGGTTTTATGCTCCAACAGCATTTAACGTCATACCAGATGGGTAAATACTTTATTTACAGTGCACATTAGTTAACTTTCTGGTTGTTCTCCACTGGGACACCATACCAGTCTATAAACATTTGTAATATATTTATATGTTGGTTTTGTTTTTGTTTTTGTTTGTCCTGGCAACATCTAAGGGCATAGCAGGATGAGTACCGACTTGTCACAGTGCACACATATGGTGACTTTATAGTGCTGCCTCATTGGGAGACCAGGCCGCCAGCACCATGACCTGATATTCCACTCAGTCACATTAACCTGACACCGAGCCAACCAGACCTTGCTCAGGTTTATTCGGGCTTGATCGAGTCTACTCGGGCTTGAACGGGTCTATTCGGGCTTGTTTGGGTCTTTTCGGGCTTGTTCGGGTCTGCCCGGGCCTACTTGGGCTTGTTCGGGTCTATTTGGGCTTGTTTCGGTCTATTCGGGCTTATTCAGGTCTAGTCGGGCTTGTTTGAGTCTATTCGGGCTTGTTCGGTTGCTTGGGTCTACTCGTGTTTCTTTGGGTCTATTCGGGCTGGTTCGGGTCTATTCGGGCTTGATCGGGTCTACTCGGGTTTCTTTGGGTCTATTCGGGCTTGGGTTGGGTCTATTCGGGCTTGATCGAGTCGGTTCGGTACTTACCGGTGCATCGTCGCCGGGACCCAGGATGGTGGCGCAGATCTTGAGGTATCCCTTCGCGCCTGACTGCTGGTCTTCCGGGTCACTCAACAAGAGCCACTTGTTGATCAGCGAGTGGCTCTCTTCGTCGTAGATCATGCCAATGTCACACTGCAAGGAGGAAGAGAAGTGCCCACGATGAGTCCACTGTGGCAAATGGTGTCAGCTGGGGGACGGACATCCAGAAGGACAGAACAATATTTTTTTTAATAATTAAAAAGCAATCCAGTAGGACAGCGGTAGGAAGAGTAAAGTAAGTCTTCCAAGGAGTGGGCAAATAATTAATTTGTTTAAATTTAAAGCATAATTTGTTTAATTACGTCTTTTATATTATTAATCAAAAAGCAAAGGTATTGTGATAGGCCGCTGCACATCCGCTAGAGACTCTTTTGTCGCACGCAGACACACCGATGAACGAGGATGATCATTCAGACGTTTATTGTATTAATCCGCTCACTGTGGCATCCACAGTCAAGTGACCCACCCCCTAACTAGCTAGGTCCCATTTTGCCTCTGTAGGTATGGGGCGCGGAGGGGGGCTAGCCACACGCAGTAGAGGGCAGCCCAGTCAGGGCACTGCCCGGTGGCTAGCGTGCCACCACCTGACATAGTACAACTACGTCGGTGTGCGGTGTAGTCTCTGCCACCACCGCGTGGTGGTGGGGCTCATGTACTGACTACTACATTATTAATCTTAAACAAATAACCTAAGAAAAGGTCATAGTAAATACACAAAATAAACATTACATAAAAGTAAACAAAAATTGTTCGATCAATGTAAATAAATAGCAGGAAACAGTGAATAAATCTTCAACAAAAATCCAATTCTATTTTTCGCTTTTAAAAAAAAAATTAAAAGAATACAAATCAAATCAAATTATGAATCAAAATAACATAATAAATAAATATAAATGCGAACTCAATGTCAAATAGCAAACCAGTTGTCTTTGAACCAACTATTTAAATTCAATTTTTGTGAAATATATATGTACATGAGTCAGCCTCACGAAAACGGGCCAATCGGTAGTCAAGTGAAGATGTTGGCATCGCAATTCTCAAAAAGTGTAGTGCATTTCTTTGTTTCATATTAAATTATCCTAGAAACAGATTAGGTTGTTGTATTTTCCCGCCCTTTACATTCAGTATAAATTTAAGGACTTTCCAACATCTCTGTCAATGCTAAACTATAATTATACTGATCGACGCCGACATCCAATGATCGACGCCGACAACTTTAACAGATGTCGGCATCGCAATTCTTAAAGTCTCGTGCATTTCTTTGTTATATTAAATTATCCTAGAAACAAATAAGGTTGTTGTATTTTCTCTACCTTTACATTCAGGATAAATTTCTCTGTCAATGCTAAATTATAATTATACAGATCGACGCCGACATCCATGCTCGACGCCGACAACTTCCCCCAATTGGCCTCTTTTCGTGATCCTGACCCACATATATATAAGAAAGAAAATACAATTAACAAGAAAAGATTCTTTATTCAAACAAAGAGGACATTTATTTTTAAATAGCAAATTAGATAATTATTTATTGGGGACGTGGCGTCATGTTTACATAACATTCCGACACTTCCCCTAATTTAACAAGTGCCGACTAGACATGGCAAGTAGGCATAGAGTAGTGAAGATCCTACCACCCACAGTTATTTCGGTTTAGGTGTGTGTGTGGTGTGAGCACAGTCGAAACTCTACAGCAGTGTATACAAACAGAATTACAGGAACACACAAACGGTGGTAGACACTTAAGCTAAGATTCCTTAAACGCGGTATGCGGTATGCGGCACGCGAATGTGGTATATGCGGCAATAGCCGATGTTTACTTTTTGTGGTGGGGGATGGTTAAACAAACAAAAACACCAAAAAAGTTACCCATAACAGTTTGGGGGGGTTTTCCTCCAAATTTGTGAAGGAAGATCGAAGTTAGTATTGTTTTCTATGGCAAATGCAGCAGTATTCGCATTCGCACCGATCGGTCCATGGGTCGATCCATTTGCCACATTCGCATTTGTATTCGCATTCAGACTTATGGAAGGACCACTATTCATTTACACGCTTTTCATTTTTTTGCCGCATTCGCATGCCGTATACCGCGTATAAGGAATCTTAGCTTTACACTTACAATTACAGACAGAATTACAAATGACAAACACAAGCAGCGATAGACATGCACATGTACATATAGATAAAAGTATAGGTAGATGGCCAACAGGGAAAGGAGCACATGGAATATCAAAATCGATTACTGCCACTAAAATTCAGGGAACTTATCAACAAAGTAGAACTCTTCAGTGACGACGACAAGAAAATCAGATAGGCCAACACCACAATGCAAATAAGTTTTTACAACAATGTGTTCTGTCATCCTCCGCTAAATAGTGTTGGCGTAATAGATATTATCGTTGCATAAACTCAATGTATGTATTTTATGATTGAATGTTTTGCTAAATATTTTTGTTAATATTAACTGTCTTCTAGCTGCGTTAAAATGGTTGGTTGTTGGAGTTTTACATCCTGGCAACATCTAAGGTTATACCAGGACGGAGATCCTTTTTTTAAATTTAATTTTTTTTTAAAGCAGAGGCTTATTTATCATGTGACTGGATAGGGCTTATATGAAAACATTCAAAAACAGGTGGGTTTAATAGCAGATGTTTTACAGTAAAGCTCATTGTCATCTTGTTGGTTCTCATGCTGTGGCTCCTGATATGACTTCAAATGTTGCCAGGAGGTAAGACTCCAACAAACAAAACAAAAAGCATGCCGGGGCGTTACCACATAAGCCTATGTATTTGACATGTTCATGTTAGTAAGTATTATCTAACTCATTTAGCTTATAACCACAAAATAGTCCTTGATCAAGCCTGGATAACCACAACCATGCAAAAAGAAACTTGTGTTTTAAATATTTCAGCAAAGCAGGCTTAGCTTCAGTTATAGTTGCTATTTAAGTCAAGGAAAGATTCAAGTTTCGGGAAAATGTTGGGGTCAACGGCTTACACGACAAAGTGTTATAAGCTCAGCAGTAAATATGGTTATTTTTCAAAACATGAGAAGCTCTTTTCACCTCCATTGTTGTAGTCATGCATGGTTGAACGTGCCTCAAAATGTATTCAATCAGAAAAGATGCAAATACACAAAGCACACACTGAACAATCTGGGAGACAGACACAGCCCACACGCCCAATAAACACTCACCAATATATACAGATACACGCACCGACACACAGATATACACACCAACACACACAGATATACACTCCAACACACACAGATATACACTCCAACACACATATACACACCTACCAACACACAGCCCACACACCCAATAAACACTCACCAATATATACAGATACACGCACCAACACACACAGATATACACTCCAACACACAGATATACACACACCAAAACACAGATGCACACACAAACACACACAGATACACACACCAACACACACAGATACACACAGCAACACACAGATATACACTCCAACACATATATACACACATATACACACACCAACAAACACAGATACACACATCAACACACATATATACACTCCAACACACACAGATACACACACCAACACACAACAACACACACAGATATACATATACACACACCAACACACATATATACACACCAACACACACATATATACACTCCAACACACACAGATACACACACCAACACACACAGATATACACTCCAACACACACATATACACATATACACACACCAACACACATATGCACACACCAACACACATATACACACAGATATACACTCCAACACACATATATACACATATACACACCAACACACAGATGCACACACCAACACACACAGATACACACAGCAACACACACAGATATACACTCCAACACAGACAGATATACACACCAACACACAGATATGGGTCATTCTCTAAAACTGGGCACAAAAGTGTGACATGGAAACCAAAAATGAAAACCTTCCAAATAATAGCAAAAATCCTTCCAAATAATAGCCTAATCCAATGTCCTATGAAGGTTTGTATGTTGTGCATATGTCAGAGTTGAAAAAAATGAATTTCACTTTTTGAATTAGATCTTATACGAATTGATATATATCACTTGTGTAACATGAAAATCAAAGACACATCCAGGACCTCATTTTAACATATACAACATAGTCAAGCAAGATTTTCTTGATTACTGTTAAGCAGACAAGGTTATGACTTGGAAGAAAAAAGTTGAAAAATTTGTTGAAAAAACGTTTGGCTACATGTATGGTGTCAATGTGTAAATTTTCACATTTTCACTCTAGCGCAAAATCATACAATTATAATTTTGATATCTTTTGTGGGATAAATTCGATACATCTAGAACTGCTAACATACCTAATAGACAGAGTCTACAATAATTATTTGTCTTGCTATCAATAAAACAAAGACATAATTATCAGCATCGTAACATGGAGACCAAATATGTGGTGCCCAGTTTAGGAGAATAACCCATATACACACCAACATACACAGATATACACAGCAACATACACAGATATACACACCAACATAAACAGATATACACACCAACACAGACAGATATACACACCAACACACACAGATATACACACAGATATACACTCCAACACACACAGATGCACACACCAACATACACAGATACATACACCAACACACAGATATACACACAGATATACACTCCAACACACACAGATATACACACCAACATACACAGATATACACTCCAACACACAGGTATAAACTCCAACACACACAGATATACACACCAATATATACAGATAACACACCAACACACACAGATATACACACCAACACACAGATATACACTCCAACACACAGGTATAAACTCCAACACACACAGATATACACACCAACACACACATATATACACACCCAATTGCAGACACATACCAAATTACATATACACACACCAACATACACAAATACTCACACCAACTTACACAAATACTCACACCAACATACACAGATATACACACCAACATACACATATACACACACCAACATACACAGACACACCCACAAACATACACAGGTACACACACCAACATACACATATATACACACCAACACACGCATATACACACCAACACACACATATATACACACCAACACACACAGATATACACACCAACACACATATATACACATGAACATACACAGATATACACTCCAATACACACACCAACACACACATACACACCAACATACACAGATACACACACCAACATACACATATACACACACCAACATACACAGATACACACATCAACCTACACAGATATACACACACCAATATACACAGTAACTCACACCAACATACAGATACACACACCAACATCGACAGATACTCACACCAACATACAGATACACACACCAACATACACATATATACACACACCAACATACACAGATACACACAACAACATACATATATACACACACCAACATACAAAGATACACACACCAACACACACAGATACACACATAAATGGGCTTATCCAAAGAAATTCACGTGGCTTCTTCCAATGGGCCTATTTCTATACAGTTACACTAGAATATAGCGTACCTGGGCTAGGTCATCCCATTAAAAAAAGCGCCATCACAAGTGATTCGATACTGAATGCTTCACCACACACTGGGGCCTACAATTTCGCAATTGTAAATAGTTCGCTAAATATTTTCGTATAATAAATCCATGCTGTGTTAAGTAAATTGGCTTGTTAATATGTATAAAGCACCTTGGCAATAGTTCCTTTTAAACACTCTCACACTCAGAAACATGACAGTTTCTCAAAATTTAACAATTGCAACATAAATTACCTCCTGTAGAAAGAAAAATCAGTCAGGTGAGTTTCTTAGATTGGCAAAGTCTAATTCTCTAGAGTTTATCTTAAATCATTTAAAAATTGTATTATGGGTATTTAGTCGAACTAAGGATTCATCTAAATCAATCAGGGCACAGGTAAACCCAAATAAATTGCCCAGCTCTTACTTCCTTATCAAACAGTGCAACCAAATATAATTAGAACTAAAGAAGTATTGGTAATTAAAGAAATTATTGAAAATACCGGAAGGTAAGAAATTTAGGAACCTTTATTAAGAACGGTTAGAATGATATAATAGTTTTCCCAACATTAATTTAATAGGAACTAGAGCGAAATTAAATTAAATTAAAACACTGCATTTGTTTTTCTTACCTTGAATGATCCTATGAGGGAATCAGATCGTAGTTTTCGTGAATTGAAGATCTGGGTAGAAAGAAAATGCAAACCATAGTTACCTCCAAACTCCTGCTAACTAGTAGTGACAGGTGACTTAAGGCTGGCAAATTTGCTACATTTTCTAAATTTGATCAATTGTTTCATTGGTCCGATATATACTATAGTAGTCTGCACTGTGTTGCTACCTTTTCGTGGTGGGGAGGCTTGTGTGCCTCCATGACCATGAGCTATAGCGGCGGGGGCTAGCCCCCTGGCAGGTTTAACCAAGCCGGGCAGGACTCATGGTAGAGGACAGACTAAGAGCAGCAACTGGTCCTCCAGGTTGGGGGTTGGGCGTGGGGCCAACAACCCCACCCCGGAAAAAGAACAACGTTACAGAATCACGAACAAGAAACTCAAGACCCAGGACCGGGAAAACTGGAGAGCCCTTGTTCGTGGCCTATGCCCAAAGTTGGGCGGTAGGTGACACGTTCATCTACGACACGGCTGAGGAGGTGTTTGTGTGGATGTTCATCGGACTATGCGGCTTTAAGCATTTAACAACAACAACAAATAACATAACATGACTTACCGAGAAGGTGATTAGTTCGTCAAACAGCTCCGAGGGTGAACAGAAGAAGTTGAAGAAGAAGACCTCGTTGAAGAAGGGCGAGTTGGTGGACTTCTTGATTCTCGTCTGCTTTGCTTGGTTGTAACAGGAAATGCGCGCCACTGGACTGATGTTGGCACCGGGCAGCTGACGGGCCTCCACCACCTTCACACGGATCTGGGCAGTAGAGAGCAGGTGTCACAGTCAGAGACTCAGTCAGGCAGAGGCTCAATCTGAGACTCAGTCAGACTCAGTCAGAGACTCAGTCAGTCAGAGATTCAGTCAGTCAGTCAGACTCAGTCAGTCAGACTCAGTCAGAGACTCAGTCAGACTCAGTCAGAGACTCAGTCAGTCAGAGATTC
Source organism: Branchipolynoe longqiensis (assembly GCA_030323885.1). Lineage (NCBI taxonomy): Eukaryota > Metazoa > Annelida > Polychaeta > Phyllodocida > Polynoidae > Branchipolynoe > Branchipolynoe longqiensis. The sequence continues at coordinate 89,820,791 of CM059190.1, read as the reverse complement.
AGTCAGTCAGTCAGACTCAGTCAGTCAGACTCAGTCAGAGACTCAGTCAGTCAGAGACTCAATCAGAGACTCAATCAGTCACTCAGTCAGAGACTCAGTAAGTCAGACTCAGTCAGAGACTCAGTCAGGCAGAGGCTCAGTCAGAGACTCAGTCAATCAGTCAGAGACTCAGTCAATCAGTCAGAGACTCAGTCAATCAGTCAGAGACTCAGTCAATCAGTCAGAGACTCAGTCAATCAGTCAGAGACTCAGTCAGTCAGAGACTCAGTCAATCAGTCAGAGACTCAGTCAGTCAGAGACTCAGTCAATCAGTCACAGACTCAGTCAGTCAGAGACTCAGTCAGTCAGAGACTCAGTCAATCAGTCAGAGACTCAGTCAGTCAGAGTGTCAGTCAATCAGTCAGAGACTCAATCAGTCAGAGACTCAGTCAGTCAGAGTCTCAGTCAATCAGTCAGAGACTCAGTCAGTCAGAGACTCAATCAGTCAGACTCAGTCAATCAGTCAGAGACTCAGTCAATCAGTCAGAGACTCAGTCAATCAGTCAGAGACTCAGTCAGTCAGAGAGTCAGTCAATCAGTCAGAGAGTCAGTCAATCAGTCAGAGAGTCAGTCAATCAGTCAGAGACTCAGTCAGTCAGAGAGTCAGTCAATCAGTCAGAGAGTCAGTCAATCAGTCAGAGACTCAGTCAATCAGAGACTCAGTCAATCAGTCAGAGACTCAATCAGTCAGAGAGTCGGTCAATCAGTCAGAGAGTCAGTCAATCAGTCAGAGACTCAGTCAGTCACAGACTCAGTCAATCAGTCACAGACTCAGTCAGTCACAGACTCAGTCAATCAGTCAGAGACTCAGTCAATCAGTCACAGACTCAGTCAATCAGTCAGAGACTCAATCAGTCAGAGACTCAGTCAATCAGTCAGAGACTCAGTCAATCAGTCAGAGACTCAGTCAATCAGTCAGAGACTCAGTCAATCAGTCAGAGACTCAGTCAATCAGTCAGAGACTCAGTCAATCAGTCAGAGACTCAGTCAATCAGTTAGAGACTCAGTCAATTAGTCAGAGACTCAGTCAATTAGTCAGAGACTCAGTCAATTAGTCAGAGACTCAGTCAATCAGTCAGAGACTCAGTCAATCAGTCAGAGACTCAGTCAATCAGTCAGAAACTCAATCAGTCAGAGACTCAGTCAATCAGTCAGAGACTCAGTCAGTCAGAGAGTCAGTCAATCAGTCAGAGACTCAGTCAATCAGTCAGAGACTCAGTCAATCAGTCAGAGACTCAGTCAGTCAGAGACTCACTCAATGTGTGAGCCTCTGAGTGAGTCAGTGAGTGAAGCAGTGGGTTAGCCTGTGAGTCAGTGCGTGAGTCAGCGCGTGAGTCAGTGCGTGAGTCAGTGAGGTAATCTGTATGGATTAGCCACACCAGAATTGTATGTACCCCAAAGAGTAGTCTCTCCAGCATAGCCTTGCATGAATTACCTGTTTAGACAAACCAAACATGTGCCTGCAGAGTGACAGTATGCAGTGGTGAGGCTAGATTAGGGATCCCATACACAGTTAAGCTTTAAACAAGTTTGGAGAACAGGTAGATTGTCTGAATATATTCACAAACATACAAACATCAGGGGCCGTATGCACCAATCAGTGTTAGGGCCGTAACCGCGGTTTGGCTAGCTCCACATGGCTAACTGTGGAAAACCTGTATACATCAATCGGTGCCAGCGCTAACCGCCGACCGTAGCCTCGGCTAAGCTACCCCAGTTTCAAATCAGGTTTAACTGCTAGCCGCGCCGGTTAGTGTGCATGTGTGGGTCTCAATCTATTCAATGCTATCATATTTAACAGAATTACATATGCCATAAGTGAAATTTTATCAATTTAACCCTAAATTCGAACCGATATTAACGCCGCCGCCGCATTGGCGGCGTTATGCATATTGTCGAATCGACGAATGTAAAGTAAACAAATCGCCGCCGCCGCAGCGACGTCGATATCCATACTGTCGAGCGTCAACTAAACATACATCGCCGTCGCCGTCACCGCCGTATCGGCGGCAATATATTAGGCCCAAATCTATTAAATGCTGTCATATTTAACAGAATTACATACTGTACAAGTGATATTTTAGCAAATTAACCGCTAAAACGAACCGAAAGTAACGCCGCCGCTACAACAGCGGCGATATTAATATTGTAGAATCGAGGGAATTCCCAAATCTATAAATAATTTCACGGTTAGCTATCCACCCCGGCTTAGACATTGGTGCATACCACTTGACCTATTTCTCCAACCCGCCGCTACCCTGAGGTAGCTAACCGGAGCTAGCGCCCTAACTCTGGCTAAGCCTATCACCGATTGGTGCATACGCCCCTGTTGCTGATAACTTGAAAATAGATCAGATAATATTTAGCTGAATACAATTAAATAATTCTAGTCATCATTTAGTACCTGAAAATCCGTCCTTATATATCGGTCCCGTTGTGACTTCTTCACCACCTGGATCCCCCCAGGTCCTTGTCCTTTCCCAACCTCCACTGACTTTAGATCTTCCTCCACCCCTCCTCCCGAACCCCTGCCCTCCGAAGTCCTCTCATGGGGCCGTTGGGGTATTGCCGCTGCTTCCTTCTGCGCAGCTTTTGTTGGCACATGCGCAGACGGCGTCTGGGACAGTGTCGTCTGTGCAGTCTCCGAGCCCAGGACATGTGGTACCGAAAGCGCCTCCATTATGTCTTTTCATGTGCGATGTGTAACAGATGCTGCCACTAGAGCTTCTCAGGCACCCTATGTAACAGTCGCCTCCATTATGGCTTCTCAAGTGCGCTATATAACAGTCACTGTCAATATGGCCTCAGAGGTGTGCTCTGTAACAGTCACTGCCAACATGGCTTCTCAGGTGTACTATGTAATACTAACAGTCACCGCCATCTTGGCTTCTCAGATGTACTATGTAACAGTCACTGCCAACATGGCTTCTCAGGTGTACTATGTAATACTAACAGTCACCGCCATCTTGGCTTCTCAGATGTACTATGTAACAGTAGTCACCATTATGGCTTCTTAGGTGCACTATATGACAGTCGCTGCCATTATGGCTTCTCAGGTGTGCTATGTAACAAGCACCGGCATTATGGCTTCTCAGGTGCACTATGTAACAGTCACTGCCATTATGGCTTCTCAGGTGCACTATGTAACAGTCACTGCCATTATGGCTTCTCAGGTGCACTATGTATCAGTAGCCACCATTATGGTTTCTCAGGGTCACTATGTAACAGTCACTGCCATTATGGCTTCTCAGGTGCACTATGTAACAGTCACTGCCATTATGGCTTCTCAGGTGCACTATGTAACAGTAGCCACCATTATGGTTTCTCAGGGTCACTATGTAACAGTCACCACCATTATGGTTTCTCAGGTGTGCTATATAACAGTCACCACCATTATGGTTTCTCAGGTGTGCTATATAACAGTCACCACCTTCATGGCTTCTCAGGTGTGCTATATAACAGTCACCACCTTCATGGCTTCTCAGGTGTGCTATATAACAGTCACCACCATTATGGCTTCTCAGGTGCACTATGTAACAGTCGCCACCATTATGGTTTCTCAGGGGCACTATGTAGCAGTCGCTGCCATTGTGGCTTCTCATGTGCGCTACATAAACTAACAGTCTCATTAAAGAAGTCCCCCATACTGCAGTAACAGCGGAATTAGTCTCTTCATGGCCATGGGTTCTGGATTTAGTTCACATTATCCCTGTGAGACGGTCATCCGCTGGTTCTTGCAGAAAGACGGTAGCTCTGACCTGGTGTGTTTACACGACTAAAAGTGGCATGAATGTTCCTCCCATGAACACAGGGTTTTTCTTCTTTTTTTGGGGGGGGGGGGGGGGGGTTTGTTGGTTGGTTGTTGGAGATTTACTTTCTGGCAACATCTACGGTCATATCACTTATCAGGGCGGTGTTTTTTTGTTGTAAATTAGTTGATTAGGCAGGGGAAATCTCAATCGCAGACAATTGGGGTTCCTTACCCTATCCTAGTAATGCCGAGCACCTGGCCAGGTAGCGACAAGTATCAATTTTTAAGTCTTTGGTTTGACTCGACCAGGGTTCGAACCCACAGGTTTCCGATGACCGAACTGAGTAGAGTTCCTACCTCACATTCGGTGTTTGGATTTTTTTTCTGTGTTTTCTTTCCCTTGTTTATTCTCGTGGATATATTGCGTTGCAGTCACATCGTGCAAACAACTACCAATCCTACAACAAATAATATACTACATCCCTTATGCCTGAATAGCCGTGTGCAGCCCCACCCTAATAAGGTCAGGAGGGATCTCGTTACTGGTTCGGTGAACGCTACCTTTGGTATCTTGGAAGTGGCGTATTGGCCAGGTAACGGCACGGAGGTCAATCCTATAGTGATCGGATATCCTGGCGCCCCCTGGTGGCGATAAAAGAGAACCTGACTTGTTACCAGACCTTACCCCCCTCACCCCTCCGTCCCCTATAATACTAAGACGGCTCACTCAGTCTGTACTGTGTAATCAAAATGATCAAACCCACCACTTGGTGTGCTGGCTGTTCTCTTGGTTAAACAGGTGCTATATTATATGTATAAATGCATATATGAATGTGAAAGATGTGTGATGATGGCGATGCTGATGATGATGGTGATGATGATGGGAATTTGTTCATAGCAATTTCATATTGATGTGTATTCATACTTACCTATCTCATGTATAATATAATTGTATGTGTTTACATGTGAAACACCAACCAGCAGCCAGCTGATCAAACCCACCACAAGGTGGCACTGCAAAATTTACATTACCATTGGAAAGATAGGGAGTGAGCCGTCCTAGATTTATAGGGTCTTTGCTGTCACTGCCTTCCTGGCAGTTTTGTGGATGGTCAAGTCTCTCCTAACTATAGATAGTCAGTCATTGTGCTCGACAGCATCTCAAGAGATTTCGACCCCACCCCCCATGACTTGTGTGCAGTTATGGCGGTTTTCTATTGTTGCCCCACAGGGATGCCATAACATGACCCGAACTGAGAGATTCTTATAGCGACAGCTTCCTATAGTGACAGATTCCTTTCATGACAGCTTCCTTTAATGGCAACCTCTTTTAGGAGCCGGTGCTTTTACTGACAGATCGGTTAGGGACAGATTCCCTTTTATGACAGCTGACGTTCCTGACAGATTCCCTTTGTGACAAAATCAATTTGTGACAATCTTTTTGTGACAATCTTTTTGTGACAGTTTCGCTACGCGACGCATTCGTTTTGTGAAGCATTCACTTTGTGACAGATTCCGCTTGTGACAGATTCCCTTGGTGACAGATTCCCTTGGTGACAGATTCCCTTGGTGACAGATTCCCTTGGTGACAAATTCCCTTGGTGACAAATTCCCTTGGTGACAGCTGATGTTATTGACACATTCCCTTTGTGACACATTCCCTTTGTGACACATTCCCTTAATTAACAGCTTTCTTTACAAACAAGTTTCCCTTAGTGAGAAGCCAGCCACCTTTAGTACAGCTTCGCTGACTGACAGCTTCGCTAACTGACAGCTTCGCTAACTGACAGCTTAGCTAACTGACAGCTTCGCTAACTGACAGCTTCGCTAACTGACAGCTTCGCTAACTGACAGCTTCCCTTTTTGACAGCTGGTATTGATCAAGATCTTTTTATGGAGTTGAATCGTGTTTTTATCTTCGTAGATTTTGACATAAGACACATTCAACTTCGTAGTGAAGTGTCAAATGTACATATCCTGGTGTGCTTTAATCAATCACATCTCAGAAACGTGGTCTGTCTGTAAATATAGAACGATACATCTTGTACCTTGGTGTCATTCACGGCCACAAACAGGCTGCTTAATAATCGCCATCACCACACCATGCCAAACAACACGCTACTCTCTAATGAACATTAATCTCACTGCAACAGTTGGTAGCCTCATTCTGAATTCTGAATGCGCAGTTTACTTCAACAGCACCACTGTAGAATACCGAACAACAGATGGTGCCTCAGTCCGAATACAACGGGCTTTCTGAGTGGCTGGCTGGCCGTGGAGCCACTGGGCTAAGAAGGTAACTGGCTTCTGATTGGCCCTGGCCCAAGTCCTGTTTGGAGGTTGTGACATTGTGATTCTACAGGTGTAAATGACCCGATCTGGTGGCTTGTTGCTATAGATGAAACTGTCCTCTTCCTCTTCCTCTTCCTCTTCATCAAAAGTGATTGAGGAAATTTGCGAGCTGTCGTTCCGTTCCACCTCCGCATGACGTGGTTTGGATTTTCCAATGCAACTCATCTTGTACAGATCAGAACTACACTGTTAAGTGTTAGTAAATACTAAAACTACGATTCTTAACTGTACTGAAGAATTCAGTAATGCACTGGCTCACCAGTTACAAATCTACAAATACCCAAGTATGGTACACTCATATAAACATTATGCCTTATATTACCACGTATTAGCTGAGTCACGAGGATAATGTCGTATGTTACCGCGTATTAGCTGAGTCAGGGGGATAATGCTGTATGTTGCCACATATTAGCTGAGTCACGTGGATAATGCTGTATTTTGCCACGTATTAGCTGAGTCATGTGGATAATGCTGTATGTTGCTGCGTATTAGCTGAGTCATGTAGATAATGCTGTATGTTGCCACATATTAGCTGAGCCACGTGGATAATGCTGTATATTGCCGCGTATTAGCTGAGTCATGTGGATAATGCGGTATGTTGCTGCGTATTAGCTGAGTCATCTGAATAATGTATGTTGCCGCGTATTAGCTGAGTCATGTGGATAATGATGTATGTTGCCGCGTATTAGCTGAGTCACGTGGATAATGCTGTATGTTGCTGTGCATTAGCTGAGTCAGGGGGATATGCCAACATCCTAGCTTGACCCTAAATATTAGCTGCCTCCGTGAATAAACAAATCTTCCAGCTTGACCTATATATCCAGCTGCCAAACTACAAATACTCAAGCAGTGGCACACTCGTATAAACAATATGCTGTATGTTGCCGCATATTAGCTGAGTCAAGTGGATAAGTCGACATCCTAGCTTGACCCTAAATATTAGCCGCCTCCATGGATACCATTAGAGAATATAGTAGAGTCCCATGTGTTGTCCTCCGGGACCACGTCCGCTGACTATCTTGCTTAATTACCCAGACCTTAATGCACTACTGGATGGGATACACAACATATAAATGGTACATATTTATGTCTGTCCTTGTGATCTGGCCCCGTGCGTGTTCTAGCTGTGCACACAAACACACACATTCCCCACTCACCTATAGACCGACTACCTGTCTAACCCAATAAAAAAATATATATATTTCCGATTTTCTTGTTTTCAGCTAGATATTTAGATCCCTCTTTTAGAGAGCTTTAATTTGATATGTAGAAATATATATATATATATAGTTGAAATTGGAAGAGATAGATATACAGTAAAACCTCTGTAAATCGATCGACCATGGGACCGACATTAAATGGTCCATTTAGAGAGGTGGCCGGCTTAGAGTCTTTTTTTGTTGTCATTACAATGGTGTTGTATGAGGGATCGTTTGTGGCCCAAATAAAGCGGTCGATATAAGGGAGTGGTCAATCTGGTGAGGTGGTCGCTTAGAGGATTTACTGTATATAGAGAGTGGCTCCTCCAGTACTGTGTGATGTCATCAGCATATCAGTCAGGGCCCAGCTGGGAGATCCATATTCATCGCAGAACAGAACTGTACGCACAAGCAACCTACTCCCTACTACTAACGCCATGTATGAGTGCATTAATTAAATATATCAAAATATTCATCAAATTGGAACACAACGTTAAAACCCAAATAGTAGCTTATTCTTGTTGACAAAATAGTGATCCGTGCATCATAAGCTTGCTGTGTTTGTTTGTAGTTGTTTTACATCCTAGCAACATCTAAGGTCATACCAGGACTGGTATCGACTTGTGACAGTGCACACTCATTGTGACTTAAATAGTGTTGTCCCACTGGGAGACTTGTGACAGTGCACACTCATTGTGACTTTATAGTGTTGTCCCACTGGGAAATCAGGCCTCTGACACCAACACCTGATATCCCACTCAGTCACATTATCCTGATGCTATGCTAACCGGTTCTTGTCCTATCCTATTAATGCTGAGCACCAGTCTAGGTAGTCATCATCATCATGCTGTCGGTCGTGATGCGACAAAGACTGCTTTCATTACTTGACTGCCGCTCTCCATTTAGCTCTCTGCTGTGAGAATTGCATCCATGAGTCAGGTAGTCTAGGTAGTGACAAGTATTAATTGTATAAGTCAATTGTTTGACTCTTATGGGATTCGAACTCCCGACCTTCCGTACGGGAAGCCGGCGCTCTACCGATTCGGCCGGTGCATGACAGGCACTTTCACACTGTGAAAGTACTGGTTTTGTTTTTAACGACAGACGAATTTTGTAATTAATTATGATTAATGTTGAATCCAGTGGGGAAAAAAACGAAAATCTGGGATCTCAGAAGATTTAACTTCGCATAGTCCGATGGGTTTGAAATTCTGTGATTTTCTGAGATAAATATATTAGGTTGATCGTCATAATCTAGCTAACTCAAGTTTGAACTTTTGAGATATTAAAAGTGCAAACATGCTAAATTAATTTTGGCAAGTTGCCCAAACTGACACCAGGCTTCTATTCTATTGCTTTATTAGATTGAATCAGTGTTCACTTCTATGTTGTGACAAATGTTTAATAAGTGCACCTGTATCTAAGTTAGTTATCTAGAATCAATTGTTTTTGAAAATTTGATGTTTTCATCGGTCTATGCAACTTTAACATAATTCTGCATGATTAGATTAGAAACAAAAGAAACATAAACAAATATATTCAGACTGTCACCGGAGAAATTCAACTAGGAGTGAAAGGAAATATTCTTCACATTGAATCAACAACTTCACACTGGATCCTCACCCCGATCTCCCCAAACCCTCAAACCCCCACTGGAATTCCTGAGTCGCCATCACCACGACACGATATCCCACGCAGTCACGTTATGAGACATTTGAGCAAACTAATTCCAAGCGCCAGGCAATGGAACGACAAGCAGCAACTTTGAAAGTATTTAGTTTAACTCGGTCGGGGATTGATCCCGCCCCCTCCCCCCCGCGCTGACGCTAGAAGCGGGCGCCCCAACCTACTAGCCCACCCTGTCCAGCTCCCCTCAGACCAGCAGCTCACCTGGAAGTCCTGTGGCTTGTCGCTGAGCTTCCCTCGACCGCCAGTCATGCGGCCGCGTCTTTTCTTCTTCTTTTTCTTCTTCTTCTTTTTCTTTCCCGATTCTCCAGGTGTACCATCCACGAAGTCTTCGTCCTCCTCATCCTCGTCCTCGTCTTCCTCCTGCTCCTCCTCATCTGCACAGCGGGCGATAAATAAGAAGTTGGTTGGTTGTTGGAATTTTATATCCTGGCACCGACTAAGGTCATATCAGGATGGATACCGACTTGTGACAGTGCACTTATGGCGACTTCGTAGTGCTGTTCCACTGGGAAATCAGGCCGCCAGCACCATGACCCAATATCCCACTCAGTCACATTATCGTAACACTGAACTAACCAGTCCTTGCCCTATCCTATTAATGCCGAGCGCCAGGCTAGGAAGTGAAAAGTATCAATTTTATAAGTCATTGTCTTGACTCGACCGGGAACCAAACTTGAACTCCCAATCTCCCACACACGAGGCCCACGCTTTACCGATTAGGCCACAGCGCCCAGTCCCCTGCGTCAAGGTAATGCGCATATAATAATAGGCCTCATACAAGGGTGGAGTTTCCAACCGGACTAAAGCAGGAACCTATTTGAAACATCCATCCACCTACAGCGCATGTGTATATGTGCAATAATGTATTCCATTGATTAATCATTGAATATAGGTGCAAATATGTAATTAATTTGCTATGGAACTTTATTCATTTGGCAATAGTACCATTTGACTGAACAGAAAGTAGCCTAGTATCAAAGTTACTTAGATGCAATTGTATCAGAGGCATGACATTGAAATACCTCTCTATCCTCCTATCTACAACAATAGGTTGGGATGGGGAAGGGGTCATCTTGGTTTATATGATTATGAAAACGGACAGGATTACCAGGATCCCATCTCAATGTAAGACGGTCATTCTCTGAAAGTGGGTACAGCATATTTGGTGTCCATGTTACGATGGACATAATTAATTTTTAATAGCAAGTCAAAGTCATTGTTACCTATGTGTGTTAAGTATGTTAGTAATACTACATTATTTAATCTATCACACAAACTGTATCAAAAGTATGCTTACTATGATGTTGTGCTAAAATGTGAAAATTTACACCAAAATTTACACAAACTTTTTGTCAACTTTTTTCTCGTAAGACCTAATTTTGGTTGCTTAATTGTAATCAATAAAATCTTGTTTGAATTTGTTGTGTTGGTTAAGATGATGTTCTGGATGTGTGCTTTATTTCTATGTCACACAGAACATTTTAACATATTCCTAAATTTAAAATAAATAAGACCTTTTTTTCAACTGTGTCATATATGCACAACAGGTAAACCTTCATAGAAACATGGATCATGCTATAATTTGGAATTTTTCTGCTATTGTTTTGAATGTTTTCACTTTTGGTGTCCATGTCACAAATGTGGTACTCAGTTTCATGGAATGACTCAATACCACCTTAATATATTACCACCGTTAATGACCAAGCAATCAAAGAACGCATGCCACTTGGACGTTGTTCTTGATTGTGGCTGTAGACAGGTTATGTATGGAGATTGATTGTGCCATTACAATGCCTATGGTTGGAGATTGAGTCTGGATGTAAAATATCTAGGGTTGGAGATTGATTGTGGCTGTAGAATGGCTATGGGTGAAGATTGGTTGTGGCTGTAGAATGCCAATAGGTGGAGATTGATTGTGGCTGCACAATGGCTATGGGTGGACATTGAATGTGGCTGTTGAAATGCTATGGATGGAGATTGATTGTGGCTGTTGAATGGCTATGGGTGGATATTTATTGTGGATGTTGAATGGCTATGGATGGAGATTGATTGTGGCTGTAGAATGGCTATGGGTGAAGATTGATTGTGGCTGTTGAATGGCTATGGATGGAGATTGATTGTGGCTGTAGAATGGCTATGGGTGGAAATTGATTGTGGCTGTTGAATGGCTACAGGTGGAGATTGATTGTGGCTGTAGAATGGCAATGGGTGAAGATTGAGTGTGGCTGTTCAATGGCTATGGATGGAGATTGATTGTGGCTGTAGAATGGCTATGGGTGGAAATTGATTGTGGCTGTTGAATGGCTATGGGTGGAAATTGATTGGGGCTGTTGAATGGCTATGGATGGAGATTGATTGTGGCTGTAGAATGGCTATGGGTGAAGATTGAGTGTGGCTGTTCAATGGCTATGGATGGAGATTGATTGTGGCTGTAGAATGGCTATGGGTGGAAATTGATTGTGGCTGTTGAATGGCTATGGATGGAAATTGATTGTGGCTGTTGAATGGATATGGATGGAGATTGATTGTGGCTGTAGAATGGCAATAGGTGGAGATTGATTGTGGCTGAAGAATGGCTACAGGTGGAGATTGAATGTGACTGCAGAATGGCTATGGGTGGAGATTGATTGTCTCTGTAGAATGGCTATGGGTGGAGATTGATTGTGACTGTAGAATGGGTATGGGTGGAAATTGATTGTGGCTGTTGAATGGCTATGGATGGAGATTGAGTGTGGCTGTAGAATGGCAATAGGTGGAGATTGATTGTGGCTGAAGAATCGCTACGGGTGGAGATTGAATGTGACTGCAGAATGGTTATGGGTGGAGATTGATTGTCTCTGTAGAATGGCTATGGGTGGAGACTGATTGCGGCTGTAGAATGGCTACGGATGGAGATTGATTGTGGCTATAAAATGGCTATGGATGGAGATTGATTGTGGCTGGAGAATGGCAATAAGTGGAGATTGATTGTGGCTGCACAATGGCTACAGGTGGAGATTGAATGTGACTGCAGAATGGCTACGGGTGGAGAGTTACACATATATTTACATCCGTTGTTATTGAAGAGGTTGCCGAGGTTGACGGAACTGAGCCATCCTTCCGCGGTAACCAAGAAACATGTTAGTTACATGTTTACTCATCCAGCAACATTCCAGGTTAGCTAAAGGTTGCAGTTTCTAAGGAAGTGTATTCAGTGGCTTACATATGTAATTACAGTAAAATATTCCTAAACTACCTCCACAGATCGACCACCCCCCTACATCAATCGCATTATTTGGGTCCCAAACAATCGCCCATTGTAACGATTAAAAACTCCCTAGACCTCCCACCTCCCTAAATGGACCATTTAAAGCCGGTCTCATTGTAGGTCGCTAGACTGAGCAAAACAAGATGTTGGTTTTTGTTGTTGGAGTTTTACATCCTGGCAACATCTGAGGTAATATCATGATGGGTACAGACTTGTGGCAATGCACACTCATGGCAACTTTATAGTGCTGCCCCACTGGGAGATCAGGCCATCAGCACCATGATCTGATATCCCATACAGTCACATTATCCTGATACTGTGATAACCAGTCCTTGTCTTATCCTATTAATGCCGATTGCCAGGCTAGGTAGCGAAGAGTATAAATTGTCTAAGTCATTGGTTTGACTCGACCGAGAACTGAACTCCTGACCTTCCACACGGGAAGCCGGTACTCTACCTATTCGGCCCCTGCATCTGGTAAGTAAAGCAAGAAGCCAGGCACAGATCGGCCGGGATTTGAACCCACGACCTCCCACATGGGAAAGAAAGGCTCAACTAATTAGGCCATCTTGCCTGGCTACACTGACCTAATGGGATAACAGACTTTATTCCTGCCTGACCTAATCCAATAAAAGATGAGCTTCGTCTAGTATTTGAGCATTTGCTTACAACATAATGGCAAAATGCATACATGAATAGGTAAATACATAAGGCTACTACCATATAAAAAAAAATTGCAGTCAAAAGCCATTCCTGTAACAAAAAAGAAGTTATTAAAGTAGTTCATGTTTTCATTATATCATGATCATACATTAATTATTGTAAATTAGAATAAAACATTAATCGCCTTCAACAAATTCAGAGCAGTGCTGCTTGCATAGTAACAAATACTAAAAAATATCATCATGTCATGCCAGTTCTTCCAAAATTCCAGCATAGTCCATTCAAGATATTACTAACTGACTATGAAGCTATCAATGGTAAAGCACCAATAATATCTGTATCACCCAGTACTCGCAGTTGCAGTACACGGGTGAATACCAACCCTACATAAAAACGGTCGAAAAAGCGGGTTAATGAATTGTGAGCCTAATTTCACAATCAAAGAAGCAACAATTATTCTTTGCATATGTCTTATTGATAGGCTGCTACCTTGAGTTGAAAAATATAATATAATATCTAGTTTAATAAGATTTAAAAGTGAAATCGACGGCGTTCTGCGGCCGCCATCTTGTCTTTTTGCATTCTCTCCCATTTCACCAAATCTATGCCTATATGGGTAGCCATTTGATACTGGAGCCACAGTTTCTACTTCATGTTCCATACTAAACCTATTTTCGCCCGTATTTACACTACGGTGTCCTTCACTAGTGTACTACAAGTACCGGGTGAATCTTTTATCTAGTAATGATCCTGCTTTAACGCAATACATGTTTTGCCATTTCTTCACTTGCTCATGTGCTTTTCGTTTTTTTCCTCGTTTTTTTTTCACCCAAGTAAATAGTTTATAACTAGATTGCTGATTGGTTGGTGATGGCCTAGCGACTTGTCGGCAACTAAGGCAATAATCATGTAAAAGAAATTGTTTGTTTGTTTGTTTAACGACCCCCCCCTCCCCCTTCCCCTCCTCAGCAAAAGAAAGTAGACATCGGCTATTGGGGTTTCTCCAACAAAAAATCGAATAATCTGATAATAAAAAATCACACTTACTGGGGTTGGCCCGGTCTATGTTATCCGCACGTCTAATTAATCCCGTCATGTTTATTAATAATAATTACTACTTTTAGTATCTCCAACGATACTCCAATGGTCAGAAGTCAAGCTTCTCCAACGATACTCCAGTGGTCAGAAATCAAGCTTCTCAGATGATACTCCAATGGTCAGAAATCAAGCTTCTCAAACGATATTCCAGTGGTCAGAAATCAAGCTTCTCCAACGATATTCCAATGGTCAGAAATCAAGCTTCTCCAACAACACTCCAATAGTCAGAAATCAAGCTTCTCAAACGATATTCCAATGGTCATGAATCAAGTTTCTACAATAACACTCCAATAGTCAGAAATCAAGCTTCTCAAACGATATTCCAATAGTCAGAAATCAAGCTTCTCCAACAACACTCCAATAGTCAGAAATCAAGCTTCTCAAACGATATTCCAATGGTCAGAAATCAAGTTTTTACACACACGAAAAACCCACAGTTGTCCTATCCTCAGCCTAGTGCTGCTAAATATCCTCCTGTTGATGTTGTGATGCTGGAGTTGAGGAGGATGAGGAGCAGTCATGGAGGTGGACTTAAAGTAAGCCTCGGGATGGATCACCCTGGAGCATGTTATGTCGAGGACGCTCCAGGCGGTGTTAATGTCTCCCTATGTGCTGTATTATCGCCCACATTTGTCCCAATAACCAATCACTTCTACATACAGCAACATATGGGCAGTTGAACCTCCCCCCCTCCACCTCTCCACACCCACCCACCCATTCGCCACCCAGCCACCCCCCCCCCCAGCCTCACTCGCCACCCACCCACCCACCAACTCCCGCCCGACTCCCCCCCCCCCCTCCAACCCCGACAGACCCACAATTAAAGTTGCATAGTCCGATAAAAGCATACATTTTTCATAAGCAGAACACTATCTAGATTTGAGCCTGCATATCCAACGTATCTACTGATGAACTTATTGCACAGAAACATACGACTTGCATTAAAGTGAACTTAATAGAACATGTTACTGATGAAGCATAGGGGACCACTACATAGGACACACTAAGTCAATTGAATAGAACCTGTCATTGGTGAAGCCTATGGGATCGTACATAGGACACACTAAATGAATGAATTGCTGAAGCCTAGAGTCAGACTTTTGACAAGCATGCCAACATAAATTCTGCATGTTCGCACTTCAAATATCTCCTCCAAAGTTAGTTATTTTAAAGCAAAGTTACCCCAAACAAAAGTAAGCTACATTTTAAATCATCGGACTATGCAGCTTTAACCCACTCACCAACCTCCTCCTCCCCTAGCGAACTGACTCACATCACACCCACACACCACACCCACACGTCACACCCACATGTCACCCACACGTCACACATATGTCACACACACATCACACACACATCGCACCCACACATCGCACCCACACATCGCACTCACACATCACACCCACACATCGCACTCACACGTCACACCCACACATCGCACCCACACATCGCACCCACACGTCACACCCACACACCACACCCACACGTCACACCCACACGTCACGCCCACGTCACACACACGTCACACACACATCACACACACACATCGCACCCACACATCGCACTCACACATCACACCCACACATCGCACCCACACACCACACCCACACGTCACACCCACACACCACACCCACACGTCACACCCACACGTCACACCCACGTCACACACACGTCACACACACATCACACACATCGCACCCACACATCGCACCCACACATCGCACCCACACATCGCACTCACACATCACACCCACACGTCGCACCCACACACCACACCCACACGTCACACCCACATGTCACACCCACACGTCACGCCCACGTCAGACACACGTCACACCACACACATGTCACCCACACGTCATACCACGTCACCCACACGTCACACCCACACCACACACACGTCACGTCCACACGTCACACACACGTCACACACACGTCGCCCACACGCGCCACACACAACACGCACGTCACACACACGTCACACACACGCCACACACACGCCACACACACGCCACACACATCACACCCATACATCACACCCACACATCACACCTACACATCACAACCACATCACACCCACACCCACATCACACCCACACCCACATCACACCCACATCACACCCACACATCACACACACATCACACCCACACATCACACCCACATCACAGCCACACATGACGCACACATCACACCCACGCAATCCGCCTCACACTAGACCACACAATAGACCTCACCACATCACAATGCAACACACTCCCACTCCACTTTAAATTGTAATCCGCCCTAACTCACATCGCATCACCACACATTACACAACCCACCACACACCTCCACACACCTCACACACCACCACACGCCTCACACACCACCACACACCTCACACACCACCACACCCCTCACACACCACCACACACCACACCACACGCCTCTTGCACACGACGGTATAATGCGGCAGCGTTCGTGAATTAACCAATCGACCGTGACCGCTATAAGCGCAAAGGTAAACAACTGTAATTAAAAACTTGAAAAGCATCTTTTTATAGTTTTACTTAGATTATATATCATATATCCCGTAAGTCAGGCTTTATTGCGCATGCACTGAGTGATGATCCCCAGTTCTGCTATCATTAGGGGTAAACTGGGGAAATGATTGGGGGGAACGGGGGGGGATATGTCAGTATTTTGTTCACCCTCACCTATTCCCCCCCCCCCCCACCTCACACGCAACACCCATATTTGACGTTGTTTAAATGTCATCCCACCACCCGATATTATTGTTATTATTGTTGTATCTTTTATTACATGTAAGGCGATATTTACATCATCTGAGTAGTATAATTTTTCTTCTAGAAATTATATATATATATATTTTTTTATATATATATATGCTGTATAAGAATTATACGAGTATAATAACCCGGAATATCCCTCCTTTCCCTCATCACTCACTCAGCTCCATGGACTGATGGAGTCTGTCCTAGTCATCTACTGCTCCAGCCTCCCAAAACCCCAGCTCCGATGGTGGCACCACGACCCCTGCACACTGTAACTGCCACTCACTGTACCGCTGAAAATATTAGTGCGGCTGAGTATATTTTAATACTACATAAGAGGCACGCTATATAAATGTGACAGTGCCTGAATGGCACTCGTCCTGTTCTGGGCTGCTTGAATGGAACCAGAGTGAACAAAATAGTTTTGTCAGGAGTGGGAGGGGAGGGGCTACCAGCGTCACGTGACAATTGTCAGGACATAATGAAAATGACACGTTAAGTGTCACAGTGGGGGGCAAATAATATTTTATAGTTCTTCCCTAAGGGTTATTACACACATAACTGTATGGGGACCACGGGGGACAGTTTCTTTCATTTAATATATGTGTGGCTGGGTGTAAAGAAAACCGAAATGTTGAAAAATAAAGAAATTCATGTGCGTTGCCCTAAATCTTCTGACATTGAATATACATCTAAGAATTTATCGAGTGGCAACTGCAAATATACCTTTATATAATTGTAATTAATAATGCACAGGCAGACATATATTTTTTTGTATTAAACTTATTCCTTCTTTATTAAATTATGCTTTAGAAGAAATATTATAGTACTCGGATGATGTAAATATCGGCTGGCATGTAATACAAGATTTAAACAAATAAAATAATGGGTGGTGGAAAAACATTTAAACAAAGCAAATATGGGTGTTGGGTGTGAGAGGGGAATAGATGGGTGTCATATCCCCCCCACCCCCACCCCCACCCCCAAACAATCATTTCTGGAATACCCCTAATGACCTGGGGCCATATGCAGGAGTCAGTGTTAGCGGGGTTTGGTGTTAGAGCCTGTTACCGTTTAGCTAACACCGACGTCGGGAACTGTGTCAAGTCATATGCAGGAGCGCGTAACACGTACATTATAGCTAAACCTGAATTTATTTATAGATTTGGGAAATCCCTCTGCGTCTGTACCCATATATTAGGCTTAAATATATTAAATGCTGTCATATTTAACAGAATTACATATGCAATAAGTGAAATTTGATCAATTTAACCCTAAATTCAAAGCAATATTAACGCTGTCGCCGTAACGGCGGCGATATTAATAGTTATATTTTCGAATCGACGAATGTAAAGTAAACAAATCGCCGCAGCCGCCGCATCGACGTCGCTTTCCATACTGTCAGCGGCGGCCATTTGTTTACTTTATGTTCATCGATTCGAAAATATTAATATTAATATCGCCGCCGTTACGGCGGCAGCGTTAAAATTGCTTCGAATTTAGGGTTAATTTCATGAAATTTCACTTATTGCGTATTTAATTCAGTTAAATATGATAGCATTGAATAGATTTGGCCACAACCTTATGCTAACACCGCCCTTAAACATCATATGAAACGGGGTTAGTGTCGCGGACCTTAAACGAGCGGTGTTAGGCCTATCACTGACTCGTGCATACCACCTTTTCGGCGCTAAACCAGAAATCCGCTCTAAACGCGTTTTGGCTCGCTAACACTGACTCCTGCATATGGCCCCAGACCTGGGGTTCATTACTCTGTACACGTGCAATAAACGCTCACTGACATCCCACCCCAAACAGTGTGTACTGTCACAAGTTGGTACCCATCCTGATATGACCTAAAATGTTGCTAGGAAGTAAAACTCCAACAACCAACCAACCATTGTGTTACTTGTTCCTTATGTGTGTACAGACCATGTTGGGGAGGGGATGTAGGAGGAGGGAGCTCAAGTGCAACATTTGGTTAATATATTCTTCCACAAATTTTATGGCAATTTTATCGAATAAATTCAATCGATCGAACATGGTAAAATTTCCGAACGCATCCACACGATGATGGTCTAACCATCTGTTTGTCGTATTGATCGTTTCCCCAGGTGGACGATGTGTGTATGTATGTGTAGGTATGTGTGAATGTATGTATGTATATGTGTATGTATATATATATATATATATATATATATATATATATATATATATACGGGCTGTGCAGCTGCAAGTCTACAAAACACACATTAACTGTATGCATACAGTAAAACCTCTCTATACCGACCCCTCCACAGATCGACCACTCCCCTATATCGATCGCTTTATTTGGGTCCCAAAAATAGCACGGTAAGGATATTCTAACTCTCTAAACCGACCACCTCCCTAAATGGTGGACCACTTAAAGTCGGTCCCATGGTCGGTCGATTTAGAGAGGTTTCACTGTATATTATATTATATTATATTATATATATATATATATAGTATATATATATATATATATATATATATATATATATATATATATATATATATATACGATTGATTGGTGCGCTAGTATAATCTGAGATCATAGAAAGTTGGATGTCAACTCGTGATACTGACAATGACAGCGTGCGCTTCTCATGGCTTCATAGTGCTGCCCTACTGAGGCACAGTCCCGCTGGCACATTGATACGATATCCCACTCAGTCATAATATCCCAAGACTGGACAAACCATGCTCCCACCTCTCCACTTCGCACTTTGACCTGTTAGTTCTGAACGGATTGGGCCCTTTTGAACAGAATGGGCAGGTTGTTGAATATCACTTCAGGCAATTAGTTGGTTGGGAAGTGCAATGTTAGTTTTTTTTTAGATTGTCTTGACATAACCTTATATAATGACCCTGTACCAAAATAAAGGAAATGAAGGAAATACTCAAACGGATGGGGCTGCCCTCTATGGAAGATCTTCTGATCAAAAAGAATCTCCGGTGGGCTGGACACCTCAAGAGGATGTCATCAGACAGGCTACCAAAGCAGATCCTCTATTCTCAACTGTCTTCTGGCTACAGAAAGAGAGGGCGCCCTCGTCTCCGGTTCAGGGGTACCATCAAGAGAAACCTGAAGCTGAGAGACATTAAGCCCGACTCATGGACGCAACTCTCACAGCAGAGAGCTAAATGGAGAGTGGCAGTCAAGTAATGAAAGCAGTCTTTGACGCATCGCGACCGACAGCATGATGATGATGACCAAACCAAACTGTGACAACTCATTTAAACCATTTCAACTATTGAAACAGTTAATCTATTACAACAGATTCGGCATAACCATGCTCACTTTCAGCCAATGGGGAGCTAGCTCAGATGGTAGAGCGCTCGCTTAGCATGTGAGAGGTACCGGGATCGATGCCCAGGTTCTCCAAAGCTTTCTTTTCTGATTCGATTCTCATCATTCGTCCAATCAGAAATCAATTTGTTTTACTGAGATAAATATATTAGGTCGATCGTTATAATCTACCTTACTTTTAGTTTGAAATAACTTATTTTCAATGGTTACATTTCAATATATTTGACGGGCAAATATGCTAAGTTAATTTTGACATGCACATATAGACACCCTAGCCTGGCTTCAGCAGTAATCTGTTCTGTTAAATTTACATGGCAGAAACAAATGCTTAATAAGTGCCTTAGTATCTAAGTTGGTATGCAAAATCAAATTTAGAGAAGTGTTTTGGTTTTTAACAAATATGATGCTTTCAGGCCCCGTCACACCTTACCGGACTGGGGAAACGGATAGAAACCGGACATTGTTTGTTTTATATACGGTACGCATCCAGTGTGTCTGTTCTCTGTCCGGTGGTGTCCGGTGGGAAGTTTTGAACATGCACAAAACTTGTACCAGACACCGTCAGACTGACGTGTATGGTTGGTGTCCGTTTTAAGTCCGTTTTGTCCGTTGTGTCCAGTTCATGTCCGTTACCCATCCGTTACATCTCCGCCTTGCTTCCTGCAGAGTCCATTGATGGTGTTGCAGGAATTTGGTCAGCATATGTTTCCGGCGTGTCCGTGACAGTCCGGTAAGTGTCCATTTAGTGTTTGGTCCGTCCGTTTGACATTCGGTTGTCGTCCGGTTATCATGCGGTTATCGTCCGGTGGATATCCGTTCATGTCTGTTTCATGTCCATTTCATGTCCATTCGCCGAGCGTCCGTTGACGCGATAGCATAACATTTCGATACATTTCGATAGATTTTGATACCGAACACCAGCGGACTAGACAATTCTTTGTCCGGTTTATGTCCGTTGCTCAATCCGGTAAGGTGTGACTGGCGCTTAAATCGCAGTATGCAGTATGCAAATTTAAACTTTTATAGTTTGATCGTTTTGAGTTTCTGCTTTTTCTAAAGACAGTTCGATGGTTTGGGGTTTCTGTGAATTATTTTTAATAAGATAAATATGTTATAATCTACTTTACCTTCGATTTAAGTAATTTATTATAAATGGTTAACATTGGAGATATTTGAAGTGAAAAAATATCAAATTAAATTTGGTGTGCACATCGAAATGTTGCTCCCTTATGCACAAAAGTAGCATTCCCTTCTCTGCAGCAAGAAATGCTTAAAGTTGCATTGTCCGATGGTTTAAAGTGTCATTTTTCTGAGATATAGCTATCAAATTGATTATTACAATCTACCTTAGTTTAGTTGAAGTAAATTTCATTTTAAATGGCCAGTTTTTTAGCTGCTTGAATTGCAAACATGCAAAATTATTTTTGGCAAGCATGTCTTAGGTTTCTGCAGTAACAGCTTCTATTAATGTTGCATAGTCCGATGGTTTTGAATTTCTGTATTTTTTATGAGATAAATATATTAGATCGATCACTAGTATCTACTTTACATTAGTTCAAAGTTACTTTTATTTTAAATGGTAAACTTTTGAGATATTTTCAGTGCAAACATGGAAAATTAGTTTTGGCAAGCTTGCTAAAACTCTGACACCATAGACTTCTGCAGTAACAGGTGCTGTTAAATTGACTCAGTATTGCCTTCTACGCAGAAACAAATGATTAATAAGTGCATCAGTATCTAAGTTAGATATGTAAAATCAAATCTAGATAATTGGTTTGGTTTTGAAAATTTGATATTTCATCGGACTATGCAGCTTTAAATTGACTCAGGATCCCGCTTCTATGTGGCAACAAATGCTTAATGAGGGCATCAGTATCTCAGTTAGATATGTAGAATAACATCTAGATATTGTAGTAGGCTACACTGACCTCTCAGGCAAGTAACTACATAGACAGGTAGGCATGGGTAGTGTGTTGATATCAGGGAGCCTAGGTGATGTAATGGTTAGCACACTAGCCCTGAATGCAAAGAGATGTGGGTTCGAGTCTCGCTCTAGGCGCAATATTTCCCATTTTCATCACCCCGATGACACTGGAGCCATGACCATGATCCTGTACAAGCTAAGCGCTGTATGGCTGTTGAACCTACACAGTGTATGTATCTAAGTGCATTTCCTGTATGTATGTAATTGTAAGCATTAAATGACCATTTAAAGTTGCATAGTCCGATGGTTTTGAATTTCTGCCATTTTTCTGAGATAAATATATTAAATAGATTGTTATAACCTACCTTACTTTAGTTTGAAGTAACTTTCATTTTAAATGGCCAACTTTTGAGATATCTGAAGTGCAAACATCCTAAATTGATTTTGACAAGCACGCCAAAAGTCTAACACCATAGGCTGATACAGTAACAAGTTCTGTTAAATTGACTCAGTATTCCCATCTATGTGGCAACAGATGTTTAATAAGTGTACCAATATCTAAGTTAGATGTGTAGAATGAAATCTAGGTGAGTATTTTTGTTTTGAAAATTTGATGCTTCATCGGACAATGTAGCTTTAAAAGACTTACAATTCCAGGGGGACGAGTGTAGTGGTCTGCACTGACCTCTCAGGCAAGTAACCACATAGACAGGTAGGCATGGGTAGTGTGTTGATATCAGGGAGCCTAGGTGGTGTAATGGTTAGCACACTAGCCCGGAATGCAAAGAGATGTGGGTTCGAGTCTCGCTCTAGGCGCAATATTTCCGATTTTCATCACCCCCCCATGACAATATTTAATTTGATTTAGAAAATGTGGCGATTGCATCGGAATATGCAGGTGTAAGGTTAAGCCTGTTCCCCTGGAGAAGTAATTTATAGCACACTTGTTAAATTTATAATTTTGCCTGATGACATACCAGGGTGTTAATATTGCATTCGCAATGGACAGCCACAATCAATTACCCATATATGTTGTTGGCAGTGAGCAATATGTGTGCAGATATCATAGGGGTGGTGGACAGCCAACTGTAAATGGTTTCTAATTAACAAAGTTGTACTAAGAACAGACTTTGTGGACTCGACAAATTGCAGACCATGACGAAACTTTACAATTCCCTCCTACCCGCTCACCACCATAGATTGGTTGGTTGTTGGAGTTTTTCATCCTGGCAACATCTAAGGTCATATCAGGACAGGTACCGACTTGTGACAGTACACACTTATGCTGACTTTATAGTGCTTCCCCACTGGGAAATCAGGCCATCTGCACCATGACCTGATATCCCAATTAATGCCGAGCGCCAGGCTAGGAAGTGACAAGTATCAATTTTATAAGTCATTGGTTTGACTTGAGCGGGAACCGAACTCCTGATCTCCCGCACATGAGGCCCATGCTTTGCCGATTCGGTCACCACGACAGATGGTGCTGGCTGAGTACAATATTGTCTGGTATGCAATCACTGTCACACTGTCAGCGATAAATGAGGTAAGATTGCAAAACACTCATGTCACAATGTCAGGGGAAAATGAGCTACGGTTACAGGGCACCAACTTACTGTCACACTTTCAGTCTAACGCGCTAAGATTACAAGATATCCACTCGCTGTCATACTGCCTTACTTTTAGAGAGAGGTATGACTACGAAGCACTCATCATACTGTCATGAACTAAGATTACGAGCACCATGCAACTTACTGTCAAACTGTCAGCCATACAATGTTATGAGCTGCGATTACAAGATACCCACTCACTGTCACACTGTCCGATGAGGTAAGTAAGATTACGAAGCACTCACTGTCATACTGTCAAGGATAGATGAACTAAGATTACGGGGCACCAAATGACTGTCAAACTGTTAGCCATAAACGAGGTAAGATTACAAAAGTAAAATATTCCGATATTCGGCATAGGGGGGAATGCAAATGTTCTTTTACTGATCGGCGTATGTGACCAGGTGCATGTATGTATATATAAATGTATAAGTTGGTGGTGCCTGAGTGGGATGTAAATAGACAGTGATGCTGGCAGGTCTGCCACCCCCACCCCCTCTGCTGGGATAGGGATCACCACACTCAAAGGTCAAGGTTGGTGGTGGCCATGGGGCCATACAGCTTGTGGTGGTGGACAAACCATCCATCGGGAGCAGGAATGCTGGATCCCTATTGGTAGGGCCAAGAATGCTTGTTTCCCATTGGGGGAAAGGGATGGGGCGATACTGTACAATGAACTCATGTAACCATATAAATAATAAACCAGAGGGCTTGACTCTCTCTTCTTCTTTACACTATATACTCTTCCTTTCTCTTTGTCTGTATTGATTTCACCATAGGATCGAAGGATGATGAAAATATCATGGACAAAGAAGATCACCAACAAAGAAGTTCTCAGAAAAATTAAAAATAAGAAAAGCTTGTTTGCCACTATACAGACAACAAAACTTATTTATTTTGGCCACATCATTCGTCAGAGTTCAATATACCGTACATTGCTGGAAGGGAAGGTGAAGGGCAGCAGAGGGAGAGGGAGACTAGGAACATCATGGTTTACAAATATTTCACAGTGGACAGGCTTGAATTATTCACAGTCTATCAGAACAGCACACCGTCGGGACAAGTGGAGAACCATTGCATCCAACCCTCGACTAGAGGACGGAACTATTGATTGATTGATATATATATATCTATATATATATATATATATATATATACATACATACACACAAAGTATATATATACACAAAGTCCTACCCCTTTTCAAACCCTGCTGTTTCAGTTATGCCATGAATTTCCCTGAAGCCCTTTCCTTCTTCACTAATATTCCTTATTTTGTACATGTAGACTTATGAATTAAAAATAACAGAATGCTAACCTTACTCTAAACCCAGATACAATACATTTAATAAGGTATTGTTCTACTTATGGATATAGACCCCTTTCAATGTTTATAAACATCGTGTCTGCGCGCGCAGCTTGGCTGCAGAACCAAGGCACACTGCCATTGAGTTTGCAGATACGCGCAGTGCAAAACGTCAGTTTTATTCAAGATTAATAGAAATACAGAAGACTCAGCAAATAAATTTAATATAATCTGTTTGTTAAACATTTGATCCGTTTGTGTGCCAAGCGGTTTGATTCTAAGTTGTGCAGTTTTAGAGATATTTCACTTTTTCTGTATGAAGATTGCTCACGGCCATTGACAATGCATTGAGTTTGCCGGTACGGGCAGTGAAGAACATCAGTTTTAGTCCAAATTAATAGAAATGCAGAAGACTAAGCATATAGATTTAATATAATCTGTTCGTTAAACATTTGATATGTTTGTGTGCCAAGCGGTTTGTTTCAAAGTTGTGCAATTATAGAGATATTTCACCTTTTCTGTATGAAGATTGCTCACGGCCATTGACAGTGCCTTGAGTTTGCTGGTACACGCAGTGAAAAACGTCAGTTTAATTCCAAATTAATAAAAATACAGAAGACTAAGCATATAAATTTAATATAATCTGCTTGGTAAACATTTGATCTGTTTGTATGCCAAGCTGTTTGTTTCTAAGTTGTTCGGTTTTAGAGATAGTTCACTTTTTCTGTACGAAGATTGCTCACTGCCATTAAGTTTGCAGTGTGACCGGATGTTGTCCTGCAGCCAAGGTGCATGTGCACTGACCTAAATACCTGTGCTGACGTCATATGAAATAGGTCTATATAAAACTACTCGTATTTGTTTTGCCAACAACACGATTCTGCAGTGCGAGTCACGTGACAGTGACGTCTAACAGTAGAAGTCCTGCCATCAGTGCTGCTACCTGGTGTTATTTCAATGAACTATACGTTAAGTTGCAGTTGTAGAAACCTCTGCCTGTCTGGGAGAAGACTGGGATTGTTGACATGAAACTGAACTTCCATGAAGCATCAGCAATGACCATAGTTAGGCTTACTCTCGCAGCCCGTAAATAGGAGGCTAATAGGTTGTCTACAGTATACACGGCAGCAATCCATTAATAGTCGAAGCTCCATCACTAAACGTGGGTTCGAACCCTGGTCGAGTCAAACCAATGATTTGAAAATTGATACTTCTCGCTTCCTAGCCAGGCGTTCAGCATTATTAGGATAGGGCAAGGAGCAGTGGAATGTGGAAGACCAATCGGTCACGATTGAAATTTCCCCTGCTTAATCAACTAATCTACCAACAACAAAAAATGCATCGAAAAATAGCCTTGATAAATGTTGGACTCAGTATCGATATAATCAGTCCTCGCTGCATGACCACTATAATTATGAACGGTCATATATAGACAGGCCGAATCTGTTAACAGGCTATTATGCCTAAATAAACGGAATAGGATAAGTAAAAGTAAGTATAAAAGGTGTCGAACGTACACACAAAAAAACATGATATATATACAGCATGTTTTGACGTCATATCGCTGGTATGCAACGAATTCACACCATGTGTGGTGTTAGGTCAGGCGTCCCATAGCATGTAAATGGTCCATATTTTATTGACAATGTCACATCATAAATAGTGATAAATTAAACGGATAGTTATATTGTTGTTTACATTATTTTTAATAGTAATGACAAGCTATAACATGTAGCTATCTGAAAATGTTCCAACAACAAAAGAATGTTCAGCATCATGCTTGCTAGTTAGGCCTACTCCCGCAGTCCTGTGGCAGGGCTGCTAAACTATTTTATACAAAAAAAAGTGTCAGTAGACTGGGTTGTGGACATTACATGAATTTGCAATATAACACGCCAAATGCAATGTTCAAACACTTATCTATCAAACTCCGCTACTTTTGGAATGAAAGAAATGATGAAATCATGTCGATTGATAAACTTTAAAAGTCGAATAGAGAATATTTAGTGGCGCAGGTGGTGCCACCGTGGCTGAAGAGGGAACTAGAGCCTGTTATGATGTATGTCTATAATAAGTGCATCATACGATGGTTCTAAGGAGATGGAAGAAGATGATGGTGGCAGTGTCCTCGTCTATATTCTCATAGTATATATTAATGGTTCATAGAGCACATATATATATGTGCGTAGTAGTAAGTAGTAGTATATATGTAGGCATTATTATGCAGAATTAAACTACAATAGTCACCAATCAAAAGTAAATCACCCAAGAGTAATGTACACGCATTGCCCATGTCATGTATTGTTTGTTTGTTGTTGTTTTACTTCCTAGCAACATCTAAGGTCATATTAGGACGGGTACCGACTTGTGACAATGCACACTCATATCGACTTTATAGTGCTGCCCCACTGGGAGACCAGGCCACCAGCACGATAACCTGATATCCCACTCAGTCACATTATCCTGATACTGAGTCAACCAGTCATTGCTATAGCCTAATAATACCGAGCGCCTGGCTAGGAAGTAACAAGTATCAATGTTTAAGTCATTGGTTTGACTCTACCAGGGTTCGAACCCACAAACCCATGGGTTCGGTCTCCCAAAAGAGTAGATGGATTCTCAACTCATTGGGCCACCCCGTCTGGTCCCATGTCATCGAAAATAAAAACCAACCTGGATATTAAATGCTATTGCAAATACGTAAAGCTGATTGACGAGAGAATGAGGCTTTCTGACCCATCAAGGTGTCATAAATTTAACAACACATGTATGTGCGATATAATCTATTATATAAATATAAAATGGCGGGTGAACTTATTGATAATATTATTTATTATCCTATGATCTTATAATATTATTTATTATCCTCGACTTGATGATCATTTCTTGTCCATGATATATATTTGCTGCGGGCCAGCACTCTTCTATGCTGCTTCCCCTCCCCCCACCTTCTACACTGCTCACTTCTGCTGTTTGCTTTGCACACTACACACCTATTTTTACTCGGCCAAGAGCCTTATCAATAAATTAGGCTGTTCACCAACCTTCCATCTCGTCCTCTTCCTTTCACTTAGCCTGACTTTATATTAACGTAGAGGAAAGTGGGCCGACTACCACTCCTGGTAAAGTAGTTTGTTTTATTTAACGATGCCTCTAGAGCACATTGATTTTTATCATCGGCTATTGGACGTCAAACATATGGTTATTCTGACATATTTCTTTGGAGGAAACCTGTTGCGGCCACATAGGCTACTCTTTCCGATAAGCAGCAAGGGGTCTTTTATATGCACTTTCCCACAGACAGGACAGCACATACCACAGTTGTGGACCACTGGTTCCCACTCCTGGTATACAGAAACAGCTCCAATGAATTCAAGAAAATTAAGTCTGCTGAAAAACAAAATACCAATTGTCCGTGATTGAAATTTCACCTGTTTAATCAATGAATGCAACAACCTTTTTTTTTTATTAAAAAACAAAAATGTCATAAATAAGGCACTCATAACAAAGTCCAACCTTACAACACCACATGAGAATTGGAAATTATACACAACATAGGTGTTGAAATGTTGTATATAATGAAGAGGGAAAAGATTTGATAGGTATAAAGATATGCATAATAGAACCGGATTGATACAGTAAAACCTCTCTAGCCGACCATCTGGTGTCGAGTGGTCCAGGGCCAAGCCAGCCGGGTGAGTCAAGGTGGCACAGCGCGCACCAGCCATACCCTGGCAGGTGATACTAAGGCCCTGCAGCCTAAATAATATGGGCATAACTCGTTATACAATACATAGACCACTCCCCTATGTCGATCGCCTTATTTGGGCCTCAACAATACCATATTCTAGCTCTAAACCGACCACCTCCCTAAATGGACCGATTAAAGTCGGTCCCATGGTCGGTCGATTTAGAGAGGTTTTAGTGTAGTTATACATAGAATTAGAATAACACCACCACTGCCTTCAAATTGCCCGCCACACACTGGGGATTCTGGGATACCTGCAAAACGAACCTACCTGAAGTCACACTCGCAGCCTTACTCTTGTCTCCGGCTTGCAGCAGATAACCGAATGAGTTACAGGTTTATTGGGGTTTTACGTCCTAGCAATCAAGATCTAAGGTCATGGCAAAGAACTGAATAAGTGAAAGGTTTATTGGGGTTTTACGTCCTAGCAATCAACATCTAAGGTTATGGCAAAGAACTGAATGACTGAAAGGTTTATTGGGGTTTTACGTCCTAGCAATCAACATCTAAGGTTATGGCAAAGAACTGAATGACTGAAAGGTATATTGGGGTTTTACATCCTAGCAATCAATATCTAAGGTTATGGCAAAGAACTGAATGACTGAAAGGTTTATTGGGGTTTTACATCCTAGCAATCAACATCTAAGGTCATGGCAAAGAACTGAATGACTGAAAGGTTTATTGGGGTTTTACGTCCTAGCAATCAACATCTACGGTTATGGCAAAGAACTGAATGACTGAAAGGTTTATTGGGGTTTTACGTCCTAGCAATCAACATCTAAGGTCATGGCAAAGAACGGAATGAGTGAAAGGTTTATTGGGGTTTTACGTCCTAGCAATCAACATCTACGGTTATGGCAAAGAACTGAATGACTGAAAGGTTTATTGGGGTTTTACATCCTAGCAATCAACATCTAAGGTCATGGCAAAGAACGGAATGAGTGAAAGGTTTATTGGGGTTTTACGTCCTAGCAATCAACATCTAAGGTCATGGCAAAGAACGGAATGAGTCAAAGGTTTATTGGGGTTTTACGTCCTAGCAATCAACATCTACGGTTATGGCAAAGAACTGAATGACTGAAAGGTATATTGGGGTTTTACGTCCTAGCAATCAACATCTAAGGTTATGGCAAAGAACTGAATGACTGAAAGGTTTATTGGGGTTTTACATCCTAGCAATCAAGATCTAAGGTCATGGCAAAGAACTGAATGACTGAAAGGTTTATTGGGGTTTTA
This sequence comes from Branchipolynoe longqiensis, assembly GCA_030323885.1. NCBI lineage: Eukaryota > Metazoa > Annelida > Polychaeta > Phyllodocida > Polynoidae > Branchipolynoe > Branchipolynoe longqiensis. The sequence goes on along the minus strand of CM059190.1, from coordinate 89,790,823 downwards.
CATCCTAGCAATCAACATCTAAGGTCATGGCAAAGAACTGAATAAGTGAAAGGTTTATTGGGGTTTTACATCCTAGCAATCAACATCTAAGGTTATGGCAAAGAACTGAATGACTGAAAGGTTTATTGGGGTTTTACGTCCTAGCAATCAACATCTACGGTTATGGCAAAGAACTGAATGACTGAAAGGTATATTGGGGTTTTACGTCCTAGCAATCAACATCTAAGGTTATGGCAAAGAACTGAATGACTGAAAGGTTTATTGGGGTTTTACTTCCTAGCAATCAACATCTAAGGTCATGGCAAAGAACTGAATGACTGAAAGGTTTATTGGGGTTTTACGTCCTAGCAATCAACATCTAAGGTTATGGCAAAGAACTGAATGACTGAAAGGTTTATTGGGGTTTTACGTCCTAGCAATCAACATCTACGGTTATGGCAAAGAACTGAATGACTGAAAGGTTTATTGGGGTTTTACGTCCTAGCAATCAAGATCTCAGGTCATGGCAAAGAACGGAATGAGTGAAAGGTTTATTGGGGTTTTACGTCCTAGCAATCAACATCTACGGCTATGGCAAAGAACTGAATGACTGAAAGGTATATTGGGGTTTTACGTCCTAGCAATCAACAGTGGGTCAATGACCTCCAGAGTTGGAGCAATGACCTCCAGAGTTGGACCAATGACCTTCGCAGTTGGAGCAATGACCTTCGCAGTTGGAACAATGACCTTCGCAGTTAGAGCGATGACCTTCACAGTTGAGGAATAGACTTCCAGACCTTGAGATATTAACCACCAGACCATGGGATATTAACATTCAGAGTTGAGGCAGTTACTTCCAGACATTGGGGCAATGACCTCCAGAAATTGGGGCAATGACCTCCAGAAATTGGGGCAATGACCTCCAGAAATTGGGGCAATGACCTCCAGAAATTGGGGCAATGACCTCCAGAAATTGGGGCAATGATCTCCAGACATTGGGGCAATGACCTCCAAACATTGGGGCAATGACCTCCAGACATTGGGGCAATGACCTCCAGACATTGGGGCAATGACCTCCAGACATTGGGGCAATGATCTCCAGACATTGGGGCAATGACCTCCAAACATTGGGGCAATGATCTCCAGACATTGGGGCAATGACCTCCAGACATTGGGGCAATGTCCTCCAGACATTGGGGCAATGACCTCCAGACATTGGGGCAATGACCTCCAGACATTGGGGCAATGACCTCCAGACATTGGGGCAATGCTCTCCACAGTTGGGACAATGCTCTCCACAGTTGGGGAAATGACCTCCACAGATGAGGCAGTGACCTTCAGAGTTAGGATAATGGCCTCAAAGTTGGGATATTTACATCCAGGGTAAAATTGTGTCTTTATTATTGGACGAGTTATTTGGTAGGTATTTTTCAATAACAAAACTGTGTTATCTGTAATTTTTCTCCCTTATAGATTGACCAAGATTAAGAAAAAAACAGATAGGTTACTAATGTGACAGTCGTTTAACTAAGGGCTATATAACTCAAGAATATGTATTATTGTGGCCTAGGATCGAAACACATCAATACTATTACTTAAATCATGGACCAGGATTGACTGCATTTAAAAAGAAATCATGTTACCTTGGAAGTTAAGAGGATTTATACAAGTATTTTAACTCAAAATTCAACTTAATACTTTTCACTCTCCCTTAACTTAATCCGACATTTGCACTAGGCTGTATTTAGTAGCATATTGACATGCTGGTACAGTTTGCATTTTAGTAATGATTAATATTGCTGTATTATGACCCTGTGTTATTACTCTCCTCATTGCGATTATCTACCATGTCAATTTACAACAAAATACAGTTGTTAATTATTGTATGTTGCGCTGTGAAGAATAAAACAATTAGTTATCAGTAAGGGTGTGTACTTTCGTGTATTATGGGGAACCATGGCGTGAAGGACAGGTATTTGGAATATTTGGGTTAATATGTGTTTGGGGTTCATGAGTAAATATTAAACATAGTTGCAGTTCACAGGATTATTGCAACCCTTATATATTCCTCCAGTGTGTGCGGCGCGAGGAGGGGGGGGGGGGGCACCCGTATACATTAACCCAGCAGATGGTGGGGGGGGGGGGGCACTCGACCACGGTGCCTTTGGAGGAATATAGTGAGATATGTTCCCCTAGCATTTATACTTGTATAATGCGTTATATATCACATAACTATGGCAGGTCAAAGTATATTTGGCCACAATAATCCAGTGTAAAATATTCCAAAGAGGTTTTTGTTTGTTTGTTGTTGTTTTACATCCTAGCAACATCTAAGGTCATATCAGGACAGGTGCCGACTTGTGACAGTGTGCACTCATGGTGACTTTATAGTGCTGCCCCACTGGGATACCAGGCTGCCAGCACCATGACCTGATATCCCACTCAGTCACATTATCCTGACACTGAGCCAACCAGTCCTTGCCCTAGCCTAATAATGCCGAGCGCCTGGCTAGGAAGCAACAAGTATCAATTTTTAAGTCATTGGTTTGACTCGACCAGGATTCGAACCCATGATCTACCAATACGGGAGACGGACGCTCTAACTCATTCGGCCATCCCGCTCAAAGAAGGGCTACGGAATGGCTTTATGGTTGCTATGCAACTAGGCTGGCATGTGCCCCCATGGAGACGTGTGCTACTACTTCATGCGATGAAATCCATACCTGCATATTCACGCAGCCTCCTAAGTTCCTTAACAACCTAACACAAAGTTCCCAAGGAATGTTAGTCTTGAGATGGCTATGCACTTGTCATATTGATTATATAATATGGCTCTGGTGTTGTAACATAGGTTGATTAGGGTCGGATGGATTAGCGCTCTACATTTCAATGGTTGTCCACCAAGATTAAGTTAATATGGTTTTAAGTAACTTAAATCTGCTTAGTAATGGCTAACAGGGTTTTTAAAATTTTAAAATTTGTTATTATTGAGGCTGAATTTATACTGTCCATGGCATGTAAGCCCGGGTACCCAGGTTTGTTTTCAATGCTGGCCAGCTGTAGTGTTGGTGTTGTCTTACCAAGCAGTAGCTGCTGATAAGTTATTTGATTGTCTGCATTTCAGTAGCAGATAGATAGTCTGTTGGTACTTTTAGTAGCCTATGTTAGTTTTTTTGGGCCCTCTTGGCATTGAATTTTTGTTCTATTCTTATTACTATGTTAGTTGTACACTAATGATGTACACAGGTGTGCTTGAAGAGTGCGCAAACTCACCAGCCTCATCAGCAACATCGGCAGCGTCTTTATCTTTAAAGACAATGTATCCAAGGGGGACTTTATCCAGAGGCAAACAAAGCACAGTCGGGACATGCGCAGTGACATACTCACGCGCATGCGCACAAAGTGGCAACTATTGAACATCTACCCCCTCGCCCCCCTCACACACACAAAGACTGAGGACACAGACGCTTCGCAGTCAATTGTATCAGCAGATGTTTCGGTAAAAGCTTCAAATTCCTTCAATTGGGTAAGGGGGTGAAGAAGACAAAAGGTAGGTCAAGAAAGGAGAAACAGGATGAAGAAAAGCCAGAAGAAAATAGAAGAGGGAGAGGAGAAAGAGAAAGAGGGGAAAAAAGAAAATGGGGTGGACGAAATGAAAGGAAACAAATATAAAGAAGAAAATGGGAAGAAAGCGGAGAGGGAAAGGGAGAAGGAAAGGGAGAAGGAAAGGGAGAAGGAAAGGGAGAAGGAAAGGGAGAGAAGGAAAGGGAGAAGGAAAGGGAGAAGGAAAGGGAGGGGAAGAAAGAGAAGAAGAGGAGAAGAAAGAGAAGGAAAGGGAGAAGGAAAGGGAGAAGGAAAGGGAGAAGGAAAGGGAGAAGGAAAGGGAGAAGGAAAGGGAGAAAAGGAAAGGAAAGGAAGGAAAGCGAGAAGGAAAGGGAGAAGGAAAGGAAGGGAAAGGGAGAAGGAAAGGGAGAAGGAAAGGGAGAAGGAAAGGGAGAAGGAAAGGGGAGAGGGGAAAAAAGGGAGGAAGGAAAGGGAGAGAAGGAAAGGGAGAGAAGGAAAGGGAGAAGGAAAGGGAGAGGGAGAGAAGGAAAGGGAGAGGGAGAGAAGGAAAGGGAGAGAAGGAAAGGGAGAGAAGGAAAGGGAGAAGTAAAGGGACAGAAGGAAAGCGAGAAGTAAATGGACAGAAGGAAAGGGAGAAGGAGAGTGAGAGAAAAAAACGGGATAGGAGAAATGGGATAGAAGTAAAGGGAGAGAAGAAAGGGAGAGGGAAGTAAAGAAGAGAGAAGTAAAGGAGAGAGGAGTAAAGGAGAGAGAAGGAAAGGAACGAGAAGTAAAGGAGAGAGAAGTAAAGGAACGAGAAGTAAAGGAGGGAGAAGCAAAGGAGAGAGAAGCAAAGGAACGAGAACTAAAGGAGAGAGACGCAAATGAGAGAGAAGTAAAGGAACGAGAAATAAAGGAGAGAGAAGCAAAGGAGAGAAGTAAAGGAACGAGAAGTAAAGGAGAGAGAAGTAAAGGAGAGAGAAGCAAAGGAGAGTGAAGTGAAGGAACGAGAAGTAAAGGAGAGTGAAGCAAAGGAGAGAGAAGCAAAGGAGAGTGAAGCAAAGGAGAGAGAAGTAAAGGAACGAGAAGTAAAGGAGAGTGAAGCAAAGGAGAGTGAAGCAAAGGAGAGAGAAGCAAAGGAGAGAGAAGCAAAGGGGAGAAGAAAGGAGAGAGAAGTGAGAGAGAAGGGAAATAAAAAAGGGAAATAAAAAAGGGAAATAAAAAAGGGAAATAAAAAAGGGAAATAAAAAAGGGAAATAAAAAAGGGAAATAAAAAAGGGAAATAAAAAAGCTCAAATTGGTAGAAACAAATGTTTCTAAGAAGTGTCTAATTCCTGAAATTCAATTCGACCCGATCAACATAATGAGAGCCTACACATACCTTCATCGTCATAGTCCACAGTGATCACTCGGCCTCCGCCTCCACCTCCTGTATCCTTGGCGCCTGGAGGAGGCTTGTATGTCAGCTGTATGTTCAGCACACACTGCAGTAAATGGGAAAATTACATCGGTTGTTATTTTTAGCTTGTCAGTTGGATTTGTTATTCATAGGTGCTACGTGATTACAGATTAGGTACATTAAGAACACAAACTGGTGCAATACATCCATATATATCTTAACTGAAAATAAAATCACCTTTGGAAGTGGGCAATGAGTTAATAAACAAGGTTGGTAAATGGCAATGAAGTGTGGATGGGTTCTGGGTTGGGCGGGTGTGAGGGTGAGGGTGAGGGTGAGGGGAGAGGGAGGGATGGGGGTGACGGTGGGGGTTGAGGGTCGGGGGTGAGCGATGGGGGAGGGGGAGGGGTGAGGCATGTGGGGTGAACGTGGGGGGTGAGACATGTGGGGTGAAGGTGGGGGGTGAGGCATGTGGGATGAGGGTGAGGCATGTGGGATGAGGATGAGGCATGTGGGGTGAGGGTGAGGCATGTGGGGTGAGGGTGAGGCATGTGGGGTGAGGCATGTGGGGTGAGGGTGAGGCATGTGGGGTGAGAGATCGGAGTTGGTGTTTGGCTACAACACCACATATATATTATAACCCATAGTAAGGCATGAGTAAACAAAGCGATGATTTCCGCCACCATGGCGCCCTCTGACGGCAGTGGCAAGAACTAATGTGTGTAGCTGCTAAAATGCAACAAGTTTACGACAATGTCTGGCCTCACCCCCGCATGTCTACACCGTTCTATTACTAACATGGCGTAGAACCCCGCCCCCCCCCCCACCGCCCACACACACAAATCACTCACTGTGTGTTGTTACCAATAAGGCTTTCTAAATCCTAACAAAAATGACACCACAAAAAGTAAACTTACTATGGTCATAATATTTCAACTAACTTGATTCAATACAAAATAAACACCCTACGGTATAATTATACAAACACTCTAATGAACACCACTATTACAATGCTATAATAACAGCAGCATTACTTATCAATCACTATCACAATACACAAGTAAATATAACTAATTAGAAGGCTAATATTGGAGAGTTAAGGCCAAAGAAAAAGAAATTGGTGATCGTCCCTGCTCGTACCTGACAAATCTCCCCAACCCTGAATCTTTTTGTTCAGATAGGGCGTAATCGATTAATCGACTCTGGTCACCTGCAGACTCGGGTCGAATAATCGAATAAGCTTCTCCGTGCTCGGGTGACAAAAATGGTCGCCGTTTTATTAGTTTTTTTAGTAGCCGATATAATTACAGCAAAATATGATTTAACTATTTTTATGATGGCATAGTTTAGTGATATTTCCATTTAATTAATCTATGTTATTACCAAAAAAAAATATGTATGACTGGTACCGGTGGCTGTTACCATGCAGGATGGTACCAGCGCAAATGTGACGTCATCGCTCCTTGCAAACCCGAGCCAAGAGGTGGGTCACTGGGGTCGGGTTGTTTTGCACACGGCACGTGTATTTGTCGACTCCACTCGCAGTGTTCTATTTGAAATTCTGACGACTCGGGTGACCCGAGTCGCCCGGGTCGTGTTAATCGATTACGGCCATACTGTTAAATGGAGTGGGCGGATGGAGTGAGAAATAGAAAGGGGGGTGAAGAGAGGGGAATGGACAGGGCAGTCGGGAAATGGAATGGAGAAGGATTTGAAGGGTTATAGGGAGAGATCTGGGAAGGGGAGGGGAGCAGGATCGAGAGTGGAGGGAAAAAATAAAAAAATGTAAAATAAAATCTACCCGCCCGACCCAGATTTCTATTTCAAAAGAACGATCACCAACTTTTTAATTTGTAATTTTCCTAATGGTGAACTACACGACCCGTTTGTGTCATATAAACGCGCCATATTCAGTGAAAACAATTACACAAATTTGACATTCCAGTGAGTTTGAGAGCAGACGACATTTTAGTGTAAGTGCGCATGCGTACGTCTGTTTTCCGGTTGTTGCTGTCCACCATGCTGAGGCTGAGCTTCTGACTCCTTTGTCCTCTGACGACTTCCTTCAGGGAGACAGTGGCCTGGCTGAGTAACCTGAGGAGGAGATAAGAACAACAATTGTATACAAATATATACACATATATAGACTGTATATGGGTTGTTCTCGGAAAATGTGGTTCAAATATGTGACATGGTGGGTTAAAAATAAACTTTCTACAAATGACGCCCTAATGACACAAGTTAAATACATAATCCCTCCACAACATATTTTGAGGGAAAAAAGATAGTTGACCCACTCACTTTTTTTGCAAGGGGTCATGGAACTAGGCTGGTAGGAGCTAGCAGGAAATTACTGATTATTTCTTATGTGCTGTCGTTTCAATGGACACCACACTCAAATTAAACACATTTTAATCTTATAAAATATGATTATATTGGCAATGTTAATCTAAAAAAATTGTATGAGTGCACTTCTGAGGAGTCCCTGCTGACAATAGTGTTTACAAATAGTTCCCCGCACATCTTCTGCCAGTAAAAAGCAATTTTGAAAGTTTCTCTTCAAAGTGGACATGAAGAAGTGTAATGACCGTTACAACAAGTTTAATGTCTCAATAATTTAATAGATATTGTCATGGGGGTGATGAAAATGGGAAATATTGTGCCTAGAGCGGGACTCGAACCCACATCTCTTTGCATTCCGGGCCAGTGTGCTAACCATTACACCACCTAGGCTCCCTGATATCAACACACTCCCCACGCCTACCTGTCTATGTGGTTACTTGCCTGAGAGGTCAGTGCAGACCACTACACTCGTCCCCCTGGAATTGTAAGTCTTGTAATGCTTACAATTACATACATACAGGCAATGCACTAACACATACATACACAGGGTAGGTTCAACAACCATACAGCGCAAAGCTTGTACAGGATCCTGATCACGGCAACCAGTGTCGTGGGGGTGATGAAAATGGGAAATACTGCGCCTAGAGCGGGACTCGAACCCACATCTCTTTGCATTCCGGGCCAGTGTGCTAACCATTACACCACCTAGGCTCCCTGATATCAACACGCTCCCCACGCCTACCTGTCTATGTGGTTACTTGCCTGAGAGGTCAGTGCAGACCACTACAATATCAAGAGAGAAGGCATAATTTGTATCCTAAATAATAGAAACAAGTCTTACAGAGTGTTTACTAATGCACTTATCCCAAATCATAGCATTTCTTTATATGTAATTGCAATGTGCTTAACACACCATTCAGCGTGTCATAAATTGGGCACGCTTTTGGCACTTCATTTTTGCCTAATTTTTCAGTATACAAAGAAACAAAACCACCAAAGTGTATGATTTTGCTTATACTATGTCGATCAGCAGATAGGTATGCAGGTATTGCAATACCTCAAGGAGTTTGACGCCCCTGCCCTGCAGAGTTGTAAACCACTGCCTTGTGGTACAGGTTCTTGACAGAACCGAAGGCTAAGGGAGCAAACCCTGAACAGAAACCCATGTCACTATGGCAGCATCAAGGGCGGTTGATGTATGGAACTCCCAACATCTCCCGACCAGCCACTGCAGGGACAAATACTTTTGCACCTGTCTGGACATGTTCTTGCCGGTGTGAAACCTCTATTTGACCCCGAGAGAGTGCCGCTGGTAACTTGCAAAAGCCAGCAGCACTTCAACACTTTTGCAGGCAGCTTTCATGAAATGTGGAGACTGGCAGTCAAGTAATGAAAGCAGTCTTTGTCGCATCGCGACTGACAGCATGATGATGATGATGATGATGATGTCCTTGTCATACCAACATGATGATACAAATGCAAATTGGTCGATTTCATGAAAGACAAGAATATTATGAGATTTCAAACTGAGTAACGCATCATGGACCACCTGTTCTGAGAACAACCCATATACATGTATATGCAGGTGTAAAGGAGCCACGGGCTCCTTCTCTGTTTTAATCATTATTACTGCTAATTATTATTATTATTACCGCTACTACCATTGTTTATATTCCCACTATGGTGTCACTTCCTACAAAGACTAAACTGGTAGTCAGCGCTGCGTCGCTGAGATTATATATATCAGACTGATGGTGCCCATTCTTACTTGGGGTGATCTGCCAGGTGGCGCTTTGATCACGGTATTTAAGGCGCCTACGTGTGCCCAGACAGCCCCTATTGCATTTGGCACTGTATCTGACCCACAATTTTTTCTTTTACTTTGATTCGGTTGGGCGGTTTTCCCAGCCGGATATGGCTCTGTTCACTTCAATGAACGGTATTATCCACACTGGTTCTTCATTGTCACTTAGGGTGTAATCGATTAATCAACTCGGGTCACCCGAGCCACTTTTTGGCGCATGCGCACATCCTACAGACTCGGGTTGATTAAACGAATACGCCCGGGGTGGACAAAATGGTGCCTTCATCTAAAACTTAATATTTTTTTTCAATAACCGATATATGTACAGCAAAATAGGATTTAAAGTATTTTATGATTGTAGAAGCTGACAATCTGGGTTATTAAAAAAAAGAGCATTAAAACAACACATAGGAGTTGTACTGGTAGTCGTTATCTTACAGGTACCAGCACAAATGTGACATCATCGCTCCTAGCAAACCCAAGCCAAGAGGTGGGTTACTGGGGTCGGGTCGTTTTGCACATGGCATGTGTATTTGTCGACTCCACTCGCGGTGTTCTATTTGAAATTCTGACGACTCGGGTGAGCCGAGTCGCCCGGGTCGTGTTAATCGATTACGGCCTTAGTGGCCCTTATAGTTATACACATATACACACATATGTACACACATAGCACACATATATAAACGTACATACACGTATGAACAGATATACACACATATACATGTATACACACATACACACATACACAGATTCCAAAGCGTGATAAGCGCTGGTCAAAAAAATGAGTTTGCAATATCGGGTTTTGAAAAAGGGCACTCTTTTATATATATTCATATATGTGTATGTGTACGTGTATACATATATGTGTATGTGTATACGTATAAATATGTGTCCGTATATATATATATATATGCCATGACCTGCTCTTCAAAACAGTTCTCACACTTAGTCCATTTTCTTGTTAAATAGAGATGCGCCGCTAGTTCTGTTAGTTGATACCAGGTGGCGACACCCATCACACCCTGCATGTGGGAATGGTGATTCTGCCCTGTCAGTGCAGTGACACCAAATGTCACCTCCCCCGCCCCCTCGCAAAATGCGTCACTGGTTCCCTCTGTGAGTAGTTCGCCTGTTTGTTGTGGTTTAGCGACTTAGTAACATGTAAGGTCATATCGGGACAGGATATGGGATTGAGCGACCATGGGACCTACTTTAAATGGTCCATTTAGGGAGGTGGTCGTTTGGGGATTTACAAAAAAATCATTACAATGATATTGTATGGGTGATCGTTTGGGACGCAAATAAGGCGATCACTTTAGGGGAGTGGTCGATCCGTGGAGGTGGTCGGTTAGAGAGGTTTTACTGTACTTGACAGAGTGTGGGGTCAACACATGAAAGTCAGATACTGTGCAAGTCACTGTGAAAAGCCACCTATTATGCAAGCTGCCCACTGAGGCAATTCACTTGCTGTGCAATTCACTTGCTGTGCAATTCACTTGCTGTGCAAAACAACCACTGTGCAAGTCACCCACTGTGCAAGTCACCCACTGTGCAAGTCGCAACTGCGCAAGTCGCCACTGCGCAAGTCACCAACTGTGCAAGTCACCAACTGTGCAAGTCACCACTTAGATAAAAGATTCACCATGTACTTGTAGTACATGGGTGAACGACAACGTAGTGTAAATGCGGGCGAAAATAGCTTTAGTATGGAACAGGAAGTAGAAACTCTCATTCCATGATCAAATGGCTACATATATCGGTGCAGAGTTGATGAAATCAGAAAGAATGCAAAAGGACAAGATGGCGGTGATAAAACACTGCCGATTTCACTTATAAACTGCATTAGAGTATATGTTTTATTATATTTTCCAACTCAAAACTAGCAGGTAAATATGAAGACATACATAAAGAATAATTATTGCTTCTTAAATTAAGACATTATTCACTCAATTAATTTCCCCAGCATGTCGAAATTCTTCGCCAGCTTTTCTAATGGGTTGGTTTTCACCCCTGTACTGTCAGTACGGAGTGAATCTTTTATCTAGTCACCACTGTGCAAGTCACTAGCTGTGCAAGTCACTAGCTGTCCCCATTGTGCAAAGGCACAGTAAATACCCGTGTGTGCAATACTGCCCGAGTGCTAGAAACTTGCTCACCCAGTCTCCATAAACCAATTACAGTCAGAATTTATTGAGGTCACAGTTTTTAAATAAGGGGTGCTTTTTTCCAAGTAACTATAGTTGCTGGGTTTTTTTCTGTCAGACTTCACCAATAGGTGGGTGGGTCAGGAGAACCACCTTCGTCAAACCAAAGTGCAAACCGTATGACTAATCAGTGGACAAACGCCTGAGGCCGGTCCAGCCGGAATGGCCGGTCACTGTAAACCACTGTAGTAGGCTGCACTGACCTCTCAGGCAAGGAGCCGCCTAGACAGGTAGGCATGGATACGGTGGTGACATCAGGGAGCCTAGGTGGTGTAATGGTTAGCGCACTAGCCTCCAATGCTAGATGTGCTGGTTCAAATTCTGTCCTAGGTGCAATATTTCCAATGTTCATCACCCTTATGACACTGGTTGACATGACCTGGATCCCATACAAGCTACGCACTGTATGGTTGTTGAATCTACCCTCTGTGTGTGTATGTGTGTATGTGTGTGTATGTGTGTATGTGTGTGTATGTGTGTATGTATGTGTGTATGTATGTATGTGTATGTGTGTATGTGTATGTGTGTATGTGTGTATGTGTGTATGTGTGTACGTGTGTATGTATGTATGTGTGTAAGTGTGTATGTGTGTATGTATGTATGTATGTATGTGTGTGTGTATGTATGTATGTATGTATGTATGTATGTATGTATGTATGTATGTATGTATGTATGTATGTATGTATGTACACGCGTATATCTTGGATATGCCGGTGTAGTTGGAGCGCAGTGACCCCCCTGATGTTGACGGGTAGTACTGTTTGAATTGGAACTAATGCTTGGGTTCGAATCCATCAGGTGGCGCCCCGGTGCCTCCCTACTTCGCCCTTCCGGTCCCAGACCAAGCCCCACTTCCACCCCGGTCGTTGCTCGAACCACTGGCTTCGCCGATTTTTTGTTGATTTTTTGATTATTTGACTATTTTATTTTCACATTTAACTCGGTAGGGTACCTTGCCGAGTCAGATACGGTAATTCATTATATAACGGTTGTGTTCATGAATAAAATGCTGTATCCGCCCTCTATTATCCTCGTTGCCTGCGCTCACAACATGTAAGTATGTATGTATGTATGTAAGTAAGTATGTATGTATATATGTATGTATGTATGTATGTATGTATGTATGTATGTATGTAAGTAGGTATGTATTAAGTAAGTATGTATGTGCATTGCCTGTTTATTGTAAGCATTAAAACAATTTATGGATGTAAAACATCTAAAAGATTTACAATACCAAAGACTTACAATTGCAGGGGGGCGAGTCTAGTAGTCTGCACTGAGCTCTCAGGTAGGTACAGACAGGTACTCAGGTAGGCATGGGTAGGGTGGTGCCATCTGGGAGCCTAGGATGTGTAATGGTTAGCACACTGGCTCAGAATTCAAGAGTTGTGGGTTCGAATCCTTCTATAGGCGCAATATTTCCCATTTTAATCACCCTCATAACACCACCATCCAAAGCCTTTCACACGGGTTGAGTCAGTGCCAGAAGTTCCAGCAATTCCAATAAAGTTGCCATCAGTAAGAATTAAGTCAAATGGATTAAGGGTTCTTATATTAACAGTATTGAATCAGAGGACTGACCCCGACTTATTTTATAACATGCAGTCTGATTGGTGATTGATATTAGCCAAGGTTTGGTTAGCGGATTACAATCCTTTCCGAACAGATCCAATATCCCCACTAATTTTCACACCATGTGCAGTGGCATAATCGACAAAGCGCGGGTCTCACATGCAGAAGGTCAGGAGTTTGGTTCCCGGTCCAGTCAAACCAAAATTGATACATGTCACTTCCTAGCCTGGCACTCTGCATTGATGCGCGAAAAGGAAGAAGGGAAGGCGGGGGTGGAAATAAGGCGTTTTATTCTACGCCTCAACAGAGAACATACAGCCCAGCCCAGCCCCACGAGGAACCCTCTGCCGACTTCACAGCCGCCGACCCTATCGACACCGCCGTCCACCGACATCCTCCCAGCGACCACCGATCGCAGCGCCGCCCAGTCACAGCCGGGGACCATCACCTCGGACCTCACGCCTCAGGCCACAGCCCAGCCCAGCCTCACCAAGAACCCTCCGCAGACATCACAGCCGCCGACCCCCACGACACCGCCTTCAGCGACCCACCTGACCCACCCCCAACCGCCACCCCGCCCAGCCCTGAGGACTTCGCTGCCCCCCTGCTCCACCCTCGTCGGACCTCCTCACCGGATGTCGCCAAGGAGCGGGCCTCCTCCTTTTTGGCCGCCCGCTCCCTGTCGACGCAGGCCACGGACACTCGCCGCCCCCAGAGGGAACCTGGCCCCTGACGCAGTGCCCCCCCCTGCCGCCCCACCCTGCTGCCCCGCCTCTCCCCTCGGGCGCGCCGCGAGCCCTCTCCGCCTTTTTTGGTGGAGGGCTCCTCGGCACCCCCTCACTCTACTGACATTTAATTTTCCGAACATTATTCATTTATCCGCTCCTCATGAGCTTCTTTACCTTCATCCTTACTATATACATTTGTTCCTCCTTCTGAGGTCTTCACTCCTCCCCGGAGCCTTATTGACCTTACTCTTGCTCCTTATGAGTTCTCTCACTGTTGCTCCCTGGAGCTTATCCACTGTTTACTCTGTATGTTCTCTGTTGAGGCGTAGAATAAAACGCCTTATTTCCACCCCCGCCTTCCCTTCTTCCTTTTCGCGCATCGGTCGTAATGCGAAGCATTACGTTTGATGCGAGGAGAGGAAGAGACCCTCCCCCGCCCCGTGTCGCGCTGCCTACTCACCTCGGCAGATGGCGCGGCGCGTCGCCACCTCCCCCGCCCCCCGGGTCGCGCAGCCCTCGCGCCTCACCCGACGCCCGCTGCTCGCCACCTCTCGCCCTCCCCCGGGCCGCCAGCATTCACACCTCAGCTGCTGTCACCGCCCAGCAGGGAGCTGGAAGGCGGCAGGAGGGTGAGTGCCTGAGGGAGGCCGGCGGGCGGCCTTATAAGGGAAGGGGGGAATAGGATAGAGCAAGGACTGGTTGGATAATGAGACTGAGTGTGATATCAGTTCATGGTGCTGGCAGCCTGATTTCCCAGTGGGGCAGCAGTATGAAGTCACCATGAGTGAGCACTGCTACAAGTCGATACCCGTTCTGACATGACCTTAGATGTAGCCATGACATAAAACTCCAACAACCATTAACCACTAATTTTCAGAGTCACAACTATTATTCCTAATAATTAGATAACGTTTGATATTCAATACACAATGGCAGCTTAAATAAGAAACCAATCAAACTGCAATGTGCAATCATTCAAGAGGCAGCTTGACAAGGTGTTAACAGCAATACCAGATGAACCTCAGATTCCTGGATGCACCTAGCTAACACCTAGCTATCACCACATATATACCAAGTTGGCTTGAGGATACAGCTCAAACACACTATTCTAATCAGAGCATCCTCATCACATGTTTGTTTGTTTGTTGTTGTTTTACGTCCTAGCAACATCTAAGGTCATATCAGGACGGGATTCATCACATGTAGTGAGCCCTGATGCTGGAGTCACCGACTTGGCCTGAGCATGCAGCTCAAGCAATCTAATCTATGTCATTTGTAACGTAATTAGATGATTCTAGTTCATGTTAAGAAAGCTTTATTTATGTCAACAATAGTTTGCTTACACGAGTTTGGGGTTACTTACATTCGTTGGAGTAAGTACTAACCTGGTTATACTAGAAGAATAACATCCCACAAACTCATGCAGGTGTGTAAATAGTCGGACTCGTAGCTACCAGTACACCAGGCAAGGTGCAGGATTGTATATCTACACGAGTGTGTGTATATGGGGGATTATTGACATGCGCTTGTGTAAATACTTAAAATAGGTTTGTCCAAAATGTTTCACTGTTCTCGCTGTTGATCAATCGGGTGGATAATAATGACAATTGTGGCAAGGCGTATAGGCGGAGGGAGAGAATGGGTGGTGGGGGGAGTGTGGGTGGAATGTGGGTGGAATGTGGGTGGAATGTGGGTGAAGTGTGGGTGGAGATTGGTGGAGAGTGGGTGGAGAGTGGGTGGGGAGTGGGTGGGGAGTGGGTGGAGACTGGGTGGGGAGTGGGTGGAGACTGGGTGGAGAGTGGGTGGGGAGTGGGTGGGGAGTGGGTGGAGAGTGGGTGGGGAGTGGGTGGGGAGTGGGTGGAGACTGGGTGGAGAGTG
>CM059190.1:89743988-89774873 GCA_030323885.1 Branchipolynoe longqiensis | reverse complement strand
CGAGCACCTTGCACTCGGTGACGCGGAACGTGTCAAACGGGTTGTTGGACGTGAAGAGCAGCGGCTCGAAGGCGTAGATGACGAGGCGCACGAGAACGACGACGACAAACATGAATCAGCTGCCAATAAAGATACTAGCATTTAGTAAAAAAAAAAAAAAATGAGCAATCTTCATACAGAAAACGTGAAATATCTCTAAAACCACACTACCTAGAAACAAACTGCTTGGAAGACACATAGAAAACATACTCAATGAACAGATTATATTAAATTTATAAGGTTAGGATTCTACATTTCTATTAATTTTGAATAAAATAGACATTTTGCACTGCATGTATCGGCAAACTCAATGCATTGTCAATGGCCGCGAGCAATCTTCTTACAGAAAAAGTGAAATATCTCTAAAACCACACCGTCTAGACACAAACCGTTTGGCACACAAACAGATAACATGCCTATCAAACAGATTATATTAAATGTATCAGGATTTCTATAAATTTTGAATAAAACTAACGTTTTGCACTGCGCGTATCGGCAAACTCAATGGCAGTGTGCCTTCGTTCTACAGCCAAGGTGCGCGCGCATACACGATGTCTGTAAACATTGAAAGGGGTCTATTCTCAAGCGCCGCCACACCTACTACAATTCTTCTTTGCCTCACCCCCCCCCCGACCCCGCCCTCCATTGCATTTTAGGGTTGGGTGATTTGGGTTGTTGTTTGTGGGTTTTTTTGTGTTTAAAAAATTGTCATGAGTTGCCTTTGAGCTCCGCCCCCCCCCCCCCCCCTTTCTTCAAACAGTATAATTGAGGAATCAAGGTCAGCATTATTATATGGCGCTATTTGGTCAGGCCCATACTGCCAGACGGGATCACGCAGACCTGTATAAAAAAAGGTCCACCGCCATTGTAATATACCCTAATAATATCATTTGTCGTGAGTTTCTCCGCCTCCTCCCCTTCTTCAAACAGTAAAAATTAGCTATTTTTTCCCTCTATGTTTTGTGGATCCCTTTTGTACATTTAAAATAGTGATAGCAAAAGTATAGTAAATGGGCATTCCTTGGTGTCTTAAGTAGGTCGATATTTGGCCTTTTGTGCATTTCCTGCATGCATAGTATTTTTCCTTTGAATTTTATTCTGAAGGCTCTGTTCTGCACCTGGTGTAATTTAATTTCTTTTTGCTGTGTATGTATGTATGTATGTATGTATGTATGTATGTATGTATGTATGTATGTATGTATGTATGTATGTATGTATGTATGTATGTACGCACGCACGCATGCATGTATGTATGTACGTACGTATGTATGTATCATGTATGTATCATGTATGTGTGTATGTATGCATGCTTGTATCATTGTATGGGTGCATGTCTTGTATCATTGTATGGGTGCATGTATGTATATGTATGTTTATATGTATGGGTATATGTATGGGTATATGTATGGGTATATGGTATATGTATGGGTATATGTATGGGAGTGGCCCCCAATAGCCGATGTCTACTTTTTGTGCTGGAGGGTCGTTAAACAAACAAATGTATTGGAGTGTATGTTATTTAGGGGCGCACGCGCGCGCGGGTGAAAGCACAGAACGTAAATAGAGATTTTAACATGATTTGTTATCGCTGTCTTTGGTGGAATTTCTTTTTAAACACAAGTAATGCCATTAACACTCGACAATACCCATTTGGTGGCGTCAGGGAAGTAAACCTTCCATCACAATCAGACGGGCATCAGTGTGAATCAGACGGAGGCCGCGCCGCGTGTGTGGTGTGTGTGTTTGGTGTGGTGTGTGTGTTTGTGTGTGTTTGTGCGTGTGTTTGGTGTGTCGTGTGTGTGGTGGGCGGTGTGTGTCATGTGTGTGGTATGTGTGTCATGTGTGGTATGTGTATGGGTGTGTGGTATGTGGGTCATGTGTGGTATGTGTGTGGTGTGTATGTGGTGTGTGATATGTGTGTGTTGTGTGGTATGTGTGTTGTGTGTATGTGGGGGTGTGGTATGTGTGTGTGGTGTGTGTATGTGTGTGTTATGTGTGCTGTGTGTGTGGTATGCGTGTGGTGTGTGTGGGGGGGGTGTATGTGTGATGTGTGTGGTGTGTGTGATGTGTGTGGTGTGTGTGGTGTCTGTGGTATGTGTGTGTGGGGAGGGGTGTATGTATGTGGGTGGGGGGGGGGGTCCATTTTCTACACATTTGAGCGGGCTGTCACCATGGACTGCCAGCTCAGAATGAGACGTGCTCACCGAGTAGCTCAACTTGATGGCCGTCGCTTGACCAGAGCTCGCCGCCAGTCGGGAACGCTGGTTGGTTGTAGAGTTGATGCGATACATTCCACTTAGATACTGGTGGACTAACCAACCAATCGACTACCTACCTACACGATTTATCTCGTTAACCGTGTTATTGTTAACCCTAAAGCGCCAACATCTGCGATCTGTAGGGGGGTCAAGCCAGATTGTCGTGTGACATGAGGTGGGCTTAAGATAGTGACTAGTTGGTTGTTGGAGGTTTACATCCCACTAACATCTAAGGTCATATCAGGATGGGTACTGATTTGTAACAGTGTGCACTCATGGCGACTTTATAGTGCTGCCCCACTGGGAAATCAGCCCACCAGGATCATAACCTGATATCCCACTCAGTCACATTATCCTGACACTGAGATAACCAGTCCTCGCCCTATCCTATTGTCGTGGGGGTGATGAAAATTGGAAATATTGTGCCTAGAGCGGGACTCGAACCCACATCTCTTTGCCTTCTGGGCCAGTGTGCTAAGCATTACACCACCTAGGCTTCCAGATATCACCACACTACCCACGCCTACCTGTCTATGTGGTTACTTGCCTGAGAGGTCAGTGCAGACCAATACACTCGTCCCCCTGGAATTGTAAGTCTTTTAATGCTTACAATTACATACATACAGGCAATGCACTAACACATACATACACAGGGTAGGTTCAACAACCATACAGCGCATAGCTTGTACAGTATCATGGTCACGGCAACCAGTGTCGTGGGGGTGATGAAAATGGGAAATACTGCGCCTAGAGCGGGACTCGAACCCACATCTCTTTGCATTCCGGGCCAGTGTGCTAACCATTACACCACCTAGGCACCCTGATATCAATACACTCCCCACGCCTACCTGTCTATGTGGTTACTTGCCTGAGAGGTCAGTGCAGACCACTACACTCGTCCCCCTGGAATTGTAAGTCTTGTAATGCTTACAATTACATACATACAGGCAATGCACTAACACATACATACACAGGGTAGGTTCAACAACCATACAGCGCAAAGCTTGTACAGGATCCTGATCACGGCAACCAGTGTCGTGGGGGTGATGAAAATGGGAAATACTGCGCCTAGAGCGGGACTCGAACCCACATCTCTTTGCATTCGGGCCAGTGTGCTAACCATTACACCACCTAGGCTCCCTGATATCAATACACTCCCCACGCCTACCTGTCAATGTGGTTACTTGCCTGAGAGGTCAGTGCAGACCACTACACTCGTCCCCCTGGAATTGTAAGTCTTGTAATGCTTACAATTACATACATACAGGCAATGCACTAACACATACATACACAGGGTAGGTTCAACAACCATACAGCGCAAAGCTTGTACAGGATCCTGATCACGGCAACCAGTGTCGTGGGGGTGATGAAAATGGGAAATACTGTGCCTAGAGCGGGACTCGAACCCACATCTCTTTGCATTCCGGGCCAGTGTGCTAACCATTACACCACCTAGGCTCCCTGATATCAATACACTCCCCACGCCTACCTGTCTATGTGGTTACTTGCCTGAGAGGTCAGTGCAGACCACTACAATATTAATGCTAAGCACCAAGCCAGGAAGTGAAAAGTATCGAATTTTGTAAGTCATTGCTTTGAGTCTTTGACTCAACCGGGAATTTAACTCCCGATTTCCCACATGGGAGGCCTGCGCTCTACCGATTCGGCCACTGCGCCCGGTGGGAATCCTGTTAGAATACGCGCGACTACCATGGTGTTTGACGCACAGTGACAAAGAGTCCAGTCTCAATTCACACACAACTTTCTCAAGATGTGAGGTCAGATAAGGACGGGAACCGACTTGCATCTGTTGTTATATCACCCTTTATTTTGCATAAGAATAAAACCCCACATGTCAGCCAATAGTAATTACTTGTAAGCTTAGACATATTGTATGCTGCATACCGCACATCGCATACTGCACGTATCTATCGCACGCACTATATCGCATGCCACACACTACTTATGCATGTCACACATGGATTATGTATGTTGCTTACACATGCCGCACATAGCTTACGCAAACTGCACCTCGCATATATGCATGTCGCACGTCGCATAAGCATGCTGCACTTCACTTACACACGTCGCTTACGCATGCCACACATCGCTTATGCATGCCGCACGTCGCTTATGCATGCCGCAAGTCACTTATGCAAGCCGTACATCACTGGGGCATGTGGCATGCCGCACTGCGCACAGTGGAATCTGGCCTTTAAGTTTAAGCACACCCGTCTCACACAGACCACACTCTAGTGGCTATTTAAGAGTCAATAAGCTATTCTGGTTCCAGGCTCCATCCCCTTCTCTAAAGCAGTATCCGGAAGATAGACTAGGAGTAGGAGTAGGAGTAGTAGGAGTAGGGGGAGTAGTAGGAGTAGGAGGAGTAGGAGTAGGAGTAGTAGGAGTAGGAGTAGGAGGAGTAGGAGTAGTAGTACTAGTAGGAATAGGAGTAGTAGGAGGGGGGAGTAGGGAGGGTAGGAGTAAGGAGATAGGAGTAGGAGTAGGAGGAGTAGGAGTAGGAGGAGTAGTAGGAGTAGGAGTAGTAGTAGTAAGAGTAGTAGGAGTATGAGTAGGAGGAGTAGTAGGAGTAGGAGGAGGAGTAGGAGGAGTAGGAGTAGTAGGAGTAGTAGTAGTAGGAGTAGGGGGAGTAGGAGTAGGAGGAGTAGTAGGAGTAGTAGTAGGAGTAGGCGGAGTAGTAGGAGTAGGCGGAGGAGTAGTGGGACTAGGAGTAGTAGGAGTAGTAGGAGGAGTAGGAGTAGGAGGAGTAGTAGGAGGAGTAGGAGTAGTAGGAGTAGTAGTAGGAGTAGGGGGAGTAGGAGTAGTAGGAGTAGTAGTAGGAGTAGGCGGAGTAGGCGGAGTAGGAGTAGTGGGACTAGGAGTAGTAGGAGGAGTAGGGGTAGGAGGAGGAGTAGGAGGAGAAGGAGTAGTAGGAGAATGAGTATGAGTAGAAATAGGAGTAGGAATAGGAATAGGAGTAGGAATAGGAGTAGGAGTAGGAGTAGGAGTAGGAGTAGGAATAGGAGTAGGAGTAGGAGTAGGAGTAGCAAGTGCCATCACCCGAGTGTGCTTGCTCCCTGCCCGGCGACTCGCAGTGGAAGCCGACCGTGGCAACCAGTTGGACGGACACTGAAGCTGTGCTGTCAGGCACTGTCACCCCTGTCACCTCCCCCCTCCCCCATGGCATATAGTGTCAGCCAGTGTCACATGGTGTCAGCCACTGTTACCCCTATCACCCCAGTGTCACGCAGTGTCACCACTATCACCCCAGTGTCACACGATTTCAGCAAGTGTCACATGGTGTCAGCCAGTGTCACCCCTATCACCCCAGTGTCACACCGGTCAACCCTGTGTCATAGTGTCAGCTAGTGTCACATGGTGTCAGGGAGTGTCACCCCCGTGTCAAATAGTGTCAACTGTGCCACCCCTGTGTCACTAGTGTCACCCCTGTCATCCCCGTGTCACAGAGTGTCAGCCAGTGTCACCCCTGTCATCCCGGTGTCACACAGTGTCAGCCAGTGTCACCTCTATCACCCCACTGTTACATAGTGTTAGACAGTGTCACTTGGTGTCAGCCAGTGTCACCTATGTCAACCCCATGTCATATAGTGCCAGATAGTGTCAGTTTGTGTTTTTCTTTTTTTACTAAATGTATTTTATTCAGCGAATAATGTCTTTTATCAGCGACAGAGCACTGGTCTTCCGGCCGTTCATTACAATTTGTTGGTACATAAATGACAATATCAGTTGCAATAATAACCACATGAAAAACCTGTTCGATAATAGAAGCATAATATAAATTGAATATTCGTCGTAATAGTAAGTTGTGGCTTCGAACCCTGGTCGAGTCAAACCAATGACTTAAAAATTGATACTTGTCGCTTCCTAGCCAGGCGTTGGAATTATTAGGATAGGGCAAGTACTGGTTGGCTCAATGTCAGGATAATGTCACTGAGTGGGATATCAGGTCATGGTGCAGGCAGCCTGGTGACACTATCTATTTGTTTGTTGTTTTACGTCCTAGCAACATCTAAGGTAATATCAGGACGGGTACCGACTACTGACAGTGCACACTCATGGTGACCTTATAGTGCTGCCCCACTGGGAAATCAGGCCATTGGCACCATGACCCAATATTCCACTCAGTCACATTATCCTGACACTGAGCTAACCAGTCCTTGCCCTATCCTATTAATGCCGAGCGCCAGGCTAGGAAGCGTCAATTATCAATTTGATAAGCCATTGGTTTGACTTGACCGGGAATCCGTACTACTGATCTCCCGCGCGCGAGGCCCGCGCTCGACCGATTCGGCCACTGCGCCTGGTAAGGCCATCCACTGAGGCGCGCGAGAGGTGAGGGCGGTAAAGCCGACTCGGTCGTATTAACAAAAACAGAATGACATTACACAGCCCAGTCCTTCAACTGCACTTTGATTGCACACTATAATACCCAATTTTCTTTCGTTAATATCCATTCAAAAGTGACATTTTCAGGCTTGGCAAGCAAGTGGAATCACCCCCCCCCCCTCCCCCAACACAACTCACCTCATCCCATCCCTCCTCCACTCTAGTTCTGTCCAATGACTGCCAGCACCGAATTACCAACAATCCACCCATCATGGCCGTAAAGAATTTGTATATTTCACATTAGTTTTTTGTTTTTTTTCATGGTTTAAAGGTAACATTTCCCGCTGGTACCCCATGACTGCAGCACCGGGATTGAATTACCAAAGAGGCACCCATTAGTATTACGTTCGTAAAGAATTCATCCATTAACAAGAATTTGCTGCAATACACCTACTTTCCATAGTGTTCGAAGACTGACAGCAGTGGACTTGAATTTCTAACAATTCACCTATCATGTTCGTAAAGAATAGAGATATTTTATATCTTGCTGCATAAAGCTAAGATTCCGGTATGCAGCATGCGAATGTGGCATGTGGCATGCAAATGGGTTGATTCCACCCATGCGGCATGCAGCATGCAACGATTTGGTTTGATCTTTACAGTAACAACTTTAAAAAGTCCATATTTTCCTTACTATTAGAGCGATTTTCACAAATGAAGTGTCATTTTATTTTAAATTCAATATACCAACAGGTGAAATTCATTAAATCAAGCTCAAAACTATTTGTGAAAATCACTGAATGTCATGGCATAGATATATGCGGCATACATATATGCTAACCCCCAACATTTGTTGGGGTTTTTCCTCCACATTTGTGAAGGAACAGTATTGTTTTCTATGGCAAATGCACCAGTATTCGCATTCACATGCCGCACCGATCGGTCCATGGACCGATTCAGTTGCCGCATTCGCATTCGCATTCGGACGAATGGAAACACCACTATTCAGTTACATGCTTTTTGATTTTTTGCCACATTCGCATTCGCATGCCGCATACCACGTATAAGGAATCTCAGCTTTACACATACTTTCCACCATGTTCCCCCATGACCTGAATTGCTAACAATTCACCCATCACGTTCGTAAAGAATAGAGATATTTTATATTTTGCTGCATAACACATACCTCCCATACTGCCCCCCATGACTTCCAGCAATGGACCTGAATTTCTAACAATTAATACATTTTTACTTAGTTTGTTTTTTTAAAGCCTAACACTCGCATTCCATACACTTTTCCCATGGTTGACAGCACTGGACATGAATTACCAACAATTCACCAATCATGTTCTTAAAGAAATCAATAAATTGTCAATTTGTTGGGTTTTTTTTAAATTAAAAAAAAACAAAAAACACAACTCTCACATTCCTTACTGCTCCCCCATGGATGCCAGCACTCGACCTGAATTATTAACAATCCACCCATCATGTTAGTAAAGAATTTACTTTTTGTCCCTTTAAAAAGCAAAAGAAAAACAACAAAAAAGAAGGGGGGGAAAAAAGAAGGGAAAAAAAAGAAAAAAGAAGAAAAAAAAAAGAAGCAAAAAGCCCCCCCCCGCCCCCAAAAAAGCTTAGATTCCAGATGCACGACTGTATATGACGACACAGGTTAAAAAGTGGAAAAGGTGGTGGTACTACGGGGACCCTCCGGTATGTATGAATTCATGGACCATTTCAGGACATCGCGTCGTGCAGCAACCAGTGCGTTCTGAAACGCCACTTATACGCATAGAATAAGGAGGGGCCGGGGTTGACCGCATATGAAATCCTGTGTTTGCCAGGATAACCCCAACAATGCTTGGTCCAGAAAGATAGAAGTGGCCGTTCCCGCAAGGTTATGACATCCGAGGTTATGACTCTTTCCCACTCGTCACCCATGTTGTCGGCTGTACTGCCAAAAGGGCTATACTGCCCCTATCCACTTAAGGCCGAAGATTCAGCGTACCTCCCTTTTTCTTCCCCGTTTCCTTATATGGAGCCTAAATTAAGAGCTTGCCCCACAACAGACACAACACAACACAACACTGAGCTCAGCACCAGCCAGAAGAAGACTGAATACCTGGTTTTATTCACCTATATAATGTTTACTAGACACATACAATGGTGGATGGCACCAACATTCTTATTAGCTCTTACACCCATGCACACCAGTCATTCCTAGCCATTGCTAGCCTGCATGATCCCTCCCTGACATAGCTCCTCATTGGCTGCCTTCATGACTCACCACCCTCCCACCCAGAGCTGGCCACTGCCCAGCTATCGTGGGATTACCACGGACCACAGCGGTGACGTGTGGCTGGGCGAGATAAGGGGGGGGGGGGGGGGGGATCATGATTAAAGGTGCACCTCTTCCCTCCCCCAGTGAGAAACATTTTAAAGGGAGTACTGTTTCTCATCCAGCTTGTCGATACCCACTACATACTTAATCAGAGAATTTTACACGCAGGCACTTATCATGCACCTGTAGAATGTGACCACCGGATATACTGGACGCAGCAACCGAAACACGAAGAGCACATCCTGTGCAGAAGGTTGGTTGGCTGGTTGTTAGGAGTTTTACATCATGGCAACATCTAAGGTCATATCAGGATTGGTACCGACTTGTGACAGTGCGCACTCATGGTGACTTTATAGTGCTGCCCTACTGGGAAATCAGGCTGCCAGAACCAGGACCCGATATCCCACTCAGTCACATTATCCTGACACTGAGCCAACCAGTCCTTGCCATATCCTATTAATGCCGAGTGCCTGGCTAGGAAGCGACAAGTATCAATTTTATGAGTCATTGATTTGAATCGACCAGGAACCAAATTCCCGACCTTCCACATGCGAGGCCCGCTCTCTACTGATTTGGCCACCGTGCCCAGTGCCGCAGTTCGGAACCCAGCCGAGTCAAACCGTTGACTTACAAAATTGATACATGTCGCTACCTAGCCTGGCACTCTGTGTTACTAGGATAGGACAAGGACTGGTTAGCTCAGTATCAGGATAATGTGACTGAGTGGGAAATTGGGTCATGGAGCCAGTTAGATAAAAGATTCACCCCGTACATCCAGTACAGGGGTGAAAACCAACATATTAGAAAAACGGGCGAAGAATTTTGACATGTTGGGAAAATTAACTGAGCGAATAAATTCTTAATTTAAGAAGCAAAATATATTCTTTATATATGTCTTCATATTTCCCTGCTACCTTTGAGTTGAAACATATAATAAAACATCTAGTTTAATCAGATTTAAAAGTGAAATCGATGGCGTTCTATGGCCGCCATCTTGTCTTTTTGCATTCTCTCCCATTTCACCAACTCTGTGCCGATATGGGTAGCCATTTGATACTGGAACCAGAATTTCTACTTCCTGTTCCCTACTAAAGCTATTTTCGCCCGTATTTACACTACGTTGTCATTCACACCTGTACAGTAAGTATGGGGTGAATCTTTTATCTAGGAGCCAGTGGCCTCGTCTACCAGTGGTGCGGCACTATACAGTCACCATGAGTGTGTATTGTCACAAGTCGGTACCCATCCTGATATAACCATAGATGTTGACCAGGACATAATACACCAAACAAACAAGACAACCACATACGCTAGATGTGTATCGCTAGTAGTATATTACATACACTGAGGGGTTTCTCCCGAGCCTATCGAATTGTAAAGTATGTCGATGGCCGTCTCAACAACTCTTCTACTCACTACTATTCAGGCGGATCCTGGCAACTGTCTGCCAGTCTCCACCTATCAAATACCATAAAGAACTCATAAGGAAGAAAGGGAAGACAAGTCATGCAAGATTGACAGTGATAAGGTAGAGGTTTATTGCTCAGAGTCCAACTCTTGTTCACCTACTAGTGACCTGCCACCCTGACTCACTTACAACCTGCTACACAGACCCACATGGTTCCTGCTTGCTCAATAAAAATCAGTGCCTACAGCCCATTGAACCTGAGTCCCATGGGTGTTACACACAGCCCAGTGGTGAACTGCTTCTTTTGGTATCTCTAGAGTGAGTGTGTGTCTGCATAGGAAGTGCAAGGAGTATAAGGCAGCCTGGGAGGGGCGGTGCCTAAGACGGGCACCTGTCACTCAACCCCACTGCAGGTGGTGTCCATAATGTATGCAGAATGCCTGGGTGTGCTTACCCAGCAGTCCCATGGTAACAAGTAGTCATCATACAGTTACAATAAACATTAATCCATGGTCTCACTCTGTTTGCACTCACTCTTCCTGGTGCATGGAGGGCACATTTCTGTAATTAGTAACAGCATCTTCATATCTGGATATAATATCGCAATCACGGTCACTGTGCGTCATAACAGTTCCACATAGCATTCATATGTCACACAGTGAGTGGGCACCCATTGCGTCACTATAACATAACAATGGTCCCCGACTCCATCGCCTGAGATATTGATATAATTCCAAGCTCATCTAACATGACCAAAAGACCATATATTTTTTACAGAATGTTAGCTTAAGGGAGCAATCACGTGACCAACACAACTTATTAATCATCACCATTGTTGAGTTTGACTACTCATGGTCTTGAACCATCGTATTCTGTGGAAGTTATTTACCCCCCCCCCTCCCCGTTTTACGCTTTTCACGACAGTGAAAATGTTGACAGACATCTCTGGACGGCCCCCTTAATCAGGGATGAAAGTGGTATCCGGCAAAAGTCGCGGAAATCAAGCCGAAATTAACCCCTTAAAATAGAAGTTACTTCAAATTAAAGTAAACCAGATTATAATGATCAAACCCACTATATTCATCTAATAAATATGACAAAAATTAAAAACCATTAGGGTGTGCAACTTTTATGCGTTATCGCAGATTGCCTCTCACCACGCAGCCGTAGTTTGCCAACAGCCCGCGCGGTGGCAGCACCCACTTTTACTTATGTAAGGATCTCCCGGGTTGTCAGAGAAGCATCCAACCGTATAATATCAATAGACCGCTTTCTGAACGGTTGTAATGACCATGACACCCGACAACACCCCCCCCCAATCCCCCCAAAAGGCCCCCAACCCCCGCCGTCCCCGACCAACCCCCGCCCTCCCCCACCCGCCCCGCCCCGCCGTCGCCCCAACCCCGGCCCCCGCTCTCCCCCCACTCTGACACACGACAATACCCTGTGGTAGAGTGGTTAGAGTGTCAGCCTTTTTTCTAGGTCGGACTCCTAATCTGAAGGTCAGTGGTTCAATTCCCTGTGCCCCCAACTCTGCCAATTTGGATTTCCACCGCTGTGTATAACTTACAGTGTCATTAAAGGCCAGTTGCTCTCATACCATGTCTAGGTGGTGTGGGAGGTTAAAAATCCCTTGAGTTGGTAAAAGTGTAGGCTCGGGCTTTCTATCGACAAACTGTCTAATGGTGAAAACAAGTCTATTCAGACTTATCCATGATAGGCAGTATAAATCTTCAAGAAGAATACCCCCGCCCCCCCTCTCCACTCACCCAGCTGACAATCCTTCAGCCTATCCTCAGCATTAAAGGACCAGTAACATGACCAACGCAGCTTTACCTCAGCCCCCCTCCCCCCACAACCAATTGTGTTCCGACCCGAGGGGCCTGAAAAATCGCTCAACCCTGATTTTTGTTCATTATTTAATGTGTTTGTTTTTTTTAATACAAAAACTATTCAAAATATGTCGGGCTAGCAGCAATTAAACTTTCAGAAACACACTCTATGCAACATGATCAACATCGATATGTATTACGTCTACGTCATAGGCCAGACAAATAAAAAAATTAAAACCGCTCGCCCGACCCTGATTTGTGTGATCAAAAAGGATGACCACCAACGTTTTCTTAAATTGGCCTTATTCACAATTATCATGATCGAATGTGACTACAGTAAAACCTCTCTAAGCAACCACCTCCACATATCGACCACTTCCCTAAATCGATCGCTTTATTTGGGTCCCAACAGTACCATTGTAACCATTTTCTAACTCCCTAACCCGAGCACCTCCCTAAATGGACCACATAAAGTCGGTCCCAAGGTGTGCACAATTTAGAGAGGTTCTACTGTATTTATATAGTTTAGTTTATCCTGAAACAACATATCCTCTGTGAGTTATTGAAGGCCCAAACAAGGTTGAAGGCTGCTGTAGTCAACCTGCAGACAGTATGCGTGACCTTTTTACTACGGTAAAATAGGAAAACATTTTAGCATTTTTGAGGGGCAGCTGGACTGTACCACCTCATATAGTTTACTAAATAGATTCTATCAATTATTTATAAAACTTTTCTTTTTCTATGGGAATTTGTTTCCCATGACCACAAATATATGATTATGAGCTTTCTAATTTAATGAGTGTCTATTGGCACATAATTGATTTTCTGCCTTTACATCTAAAAGCGATGGTTTGAACAAATAACAAACATTTCTTGCCGTGAATATGGCCTATGCTGCCAACACGGCATAAAGCAACCACCAATCAATCAATCAATCAGTCAACCTATAACTATTTGTGTCATTCAGCCCGCATGGCACTTCTCAGCTGTTAGAACTTAGAGCTAGTTTTTAAGTAGTTTTAATTGCTATGCCACAATTAATAATTCAAGAATTTCAATATTTGTTAAATATAGCAAATATTCAAGCTTTAAAAAATTGGATAAGGCATGTGTGTGTGTGTATGTATGGAAGTATGTATGGAAGTATGTATGTATGTATGTATGTATGTATGTATGTATGTATGTATGTATGTATGTATGTATGTATGTATGTATGTATGTATGTATGTATGTATGTATGTATGTATGTATGTATGTATGTATGTATGTATGTATGTATGTATGTACGTACGTACGTACGTATGTATGTATGTATGTATGTATGTATGTATGTATGTATGTATATACACATGTATGCATGTATAATTGTATTATTTGTTTGTTGTTTCACCTAACAACATCTAAGGTAATATGAGGACAGGTATCGACTTGTGATAGTGCACACTCATGGCGACCTTATAATGCTGATACACTGGGAGAACACACCGCCAGCAGCGTGACCCGATCTCCCACTCAGTCACATTATCCTGACACCGAGCCAACCAGTCCTTGCCGTATCCTAATAATGCCAAGCGCCTGACTAGGGAGTGACAAGTATCAATGTTGTAAGTCATTGGTTTGACTCGACTAGCAATGGAACTCCCGATCTCCCACAGGGGAGGCCTGCACTCTACCGATTGGGCCACCGTGTATGATAGATAGGTGCATGTGTGCGAGTGTGCGTGCGTGTGCGCGTGTGTATGTGTGTATGTGTGTATGTGTCGTGGTGGTGTTGGTGTGAGGAATACAGATCGCCAGCTGAAACAAAGGAATTGGCTGTCAACTTAGCCTCGTTTGTAGGGGCTCAGACCTGCCGACTGTTTGCAGAGGCTGTGTCCACCAGACGCGTTATTCCTGCAACCCGCTGTCGCAGTTTCCACCCTCCACCAGTTTCCGCCATCCGCATCGCTTCTGCGCATGCGTCAAAATCGAACAGCATCATCACTAACCTTATAAATTTAATATAATGTTTTTGGTAAAGATGTTTTCTATATGTGTACCAAGCGATTTGTTTCTAGGTGATGTGGTTTTAGAGATATTTCACTTTTTCTGTATTTTCTGTATGAAGATTGCTCACCACCATTGACAATGCCTTGAGTTTGACGGTATGCTCAGTGCAAAACATTTGTTTTATTCAAAATTAATAGAAATCAAGAACCCTAACCGTATAAATTTAATATAATCTTTTTGGTAAAGATGTTTTCTATATGTGTACCAAGCTATTTGTTTCTAGGTGGTGTGGTTTTAGAGATATTTCACTTTTTCTGTATGAAGATTGCTCACGGCCATTGACAATGCATTTGAGTGTATGCGGACGGCAGAAACTGGCGGAGGGCGGAAACTGCGACACCGGCACTCCTTCACCTCCCCAACAAACCGGACGCAATGGCCGAATAGATAGAGTGCAGGCTCCCCATGCGGAAGGTCGGGAATCCCGGCCGATTCAAACCAATGACATAGAAAATTGGCACTTGTCGCTACCTCGCATGGCACTCAGCATTAATAGGATAGGGCAAGGACTGGTTAGCTCAGTATCAGGATAATGTGACCGAGGGGGAAATCGGGTCATTATGCTGACAGCATGGTCTCCCAGTGGGTCAGCAGTATAAAGTCACCATGAGTGTGCACTGTCACGATTTTGGCTGAAGTGTAAACTTCTGTGAGTAGTCAGGAGTACAAAGTACTTGAGTCGGTTCGCCGAAAGGCCGTCGAATCAGCACTGATAAATCGTTCCGATTTTAGCTGAAGCACTTGAGTCCAGTAACTAATGGTGTTGGAGAGGAGGGAGGAGGAAAAAAGGAGATACGCAGCAAAAGAGGATAGAGCAGCAGTGAAAAGGGAACCCAATACATTGTATTTTGTAAATGACAATTTACACCTCTATCAGTATCATATACAACTGCCTCTACTTCAATCGGAAGATATCCACAAACACCTGGGTACAAACAAACACACAAAAGTGTGAATCATTTTACACCTAACTGGTTTGAACCGTGTGGTCAGTCTGGTCACCGCTCAGCATTAAGCGGGACACTGCCGTGCGAGGCGCTGGGCGTTCCCGCTAGGAGGTTTGTTTGTTTGTTGTTGTTTTACGTCCTAGCAACATCTAAGGTCATATCAGGACGGGTACCGACTTGTGACAGTGCGCACTCATGGCGACTTTATAGTGCTGTCCCACTGGGAAACCAGGCCGCCGGCACCATGACCTGGTATCCCACTCAGTCACATTATCCTGACACTGAGCACACCAGTCCTTGCCCTATCCTAATAATGCCGAGCACCTGGCTAGGAAGCGACAAGTATCAATTTTAAAGTCATTGGTTTGACTCGACCGGGACTCGAACCCACGACCCCACGATCTACCAGCACGGGAGACGGACGCTCTAACTCATTCGGCCATCCCGTCTGGTCTCCCCGCTAGGAGGCGTGTGACGTCACTTCCGGGGTGGGTGCGCGAGGAGCCTGGGCAGTGGGTTGGTTGGGGAGCGTCATTAGAGTGACGTGAGGCGGACGCAGTCTTCTTTACGACAGGATCAATGACAATCCCACCACCACTACTCCCACCAATCTGTCCCCTGCCGTCCACTCCCACCCCAACCCCCTCACAAACAGGGTCCCCTGAGACCTCCCTACGAAACAACATGCGCAGCAGATCTCGCCCCCCACCTCAAATATAGATCATCCACACCGTATATATCATTGAACATTGCCAACAGACGTTGTTGTTGTTTATTTGTAATGTAGTACTAGGTAGAATATTCTGTGAGTGACCACCACCACCTACCGCATGGAATAAAACCTATACACACATTAAAAAGAACCACACACACAAAAAAACTATGAAAACACACACACATACTAAATACAATAAAGAAGGGGGGGGTGACTTCTAGATAAAAGATTCACCCGGTACTTGTAGTACACGGGTGAACGACAGCATAGTGTAAATACGGGCAAAAATAGCTTTAGTACGGAACAGGAAGTAGAAACTGTGGTTCCAGGATCAAATGGCTACATATATTGGCCCAGATTTGTCTGGTGAAATGGGAAAGAATGCAAAAAGACAAGATGGCAGCCATAGAACGCCATCGATTTCACTTTTAAATCATATTAAACTAGCTATTTTATTATATTTTTCAACTCAAAGGTAACGAGGAAATAATAAGACATATGTAAAGAATAATTGTGAAATTAGGCTCTCATTTCATTTCCCCCGCATTTTCGACCATTTTTATATAGGGTTGGTATTCACCCGTGTACTGCGAGTACCGGGTGAATCCTTTATCTAGGTGACTTCAAGCTCAAGCATGATAAAGGCGGCATTTGTGGTACAGGTTCTTGATAGAACCAAAGGCTAAGGGAGCAAACCCTAACAGAAAACCATGTTCCCGTGGCAACATTAAGGGCGGTGATGAATGGAACTCCCAACATCTCCTGACCAGCCACTGCAGGGACAAATAGTTTGTGGTGGTCTTGACGTGTTCTTGCCGGTGTGAGACCTCTATTTGCTTCCCGAGAGAGTGCAGCTAGAAACTTGCAAAAGCCAGCAGCACTTCAACACTTTGCAAGCAGTTTTTATGGATTGCATGTGTAGTAGTCTGCACTGACCTCTCAGGCAAGGAGCCACATAGACAGGTAGGCATAGGTAGGGTGGTGACATCAGGGAGCCCAGGGGGTGTAATGGTTAGCACTCTGGCCAGGAATCTAGGCACAATATTTCCCATTTTCACCCCCCCCCCACGACACTGGTTGCCATGACCATGATCCTGTACAAGCTACACCCTGTATGGTTGTTGAACCTACTATGTGTGTATAGTGCATTGCATGTATGTATGTAATTGTAAGCACTAAATGACGATGTACCTCCAATAATTTGAGTGTTTGTTTTTTAATCAGGATCACAACTGATCTATCTATGTAGTGTCCTGTCCCCCCCCCCCCATCTCCGTATCCGGGGGGTGGGGGGTGGGGGTACCGGCATGCACCTCTCCACCCCCCTGCGCAGGGCGTGACACCCCACTCGCTTGGAAGTTTAATTATTAATATTAATCTGATTGTTGTTGGTTAAATTCAATCATGTTTCTAAGACATCGGATGCATTTTTCCAGGCCGGATTTTAAAATCATGAAATTCAAGGAGTTTCTAGGATTTCCGGAACATGTAATGAACCATGCTTTAATTTCCAAGTGTAGCAACGAGTTGATGCAGTGAGTGACTATTTCACCTGTATTACTTCGATGCATGGGGTACCTTCTGTTTAGCCGAATGGCACTAGTACCATACAAAATGGAGTACTTGAAACCCATACAAATTATCCACACACCTAACCCTCAAAGGTGTCACTAACCCCCCCCCCCCCAACAAAAATTACAAAAATCTAACGTAGTACAGTAAAACCTCTCTAACCAATCACCTCCACAGATCGACCACTCCCCTCTATCGAATGCTTTATTTGGGTCCCAAACGGTCGTCCATACAATACCATTGTAATGATATTTTTTTTAAATCCCTAAACCGACCACCTCCCTTAATGGACCATTTAAAGTCAGTCCCATGGTCGGTCGATTTCGGGAGGTTTTACTATATATATATATATCTAAATTAAAACACTAATTGCATTGGTAGAAGGTACTACAAATGTTAACTATGCACACAAATATAATCGAAAACCAAAAATTGGAAATTCCCCGATTTTACACCAAACAAGTTCACAGAAATTATTGATAAAGGAAATCAATCAGTATGGATTATGACCACTACTGCACAGCCGTAAATACAAGTGCATGCACTTAACCGTTATGAGCAGAATAAACAAACAATCACTAACAAAAAAAAATCACCAACAACAAAATCACTAGAATATATAGTTCCATGACAAATGGCCAAATAGATCTGAAAAGAAAGCAAGCAAGTGCACCCGCTTTTCAGCTCTAACACACAAACACAAGACACCCCCACCCCACCCCCACACACCCACCTCGACTAAATGGGTTCGCCGGAGATCCATAGCAAGGCTTCACAAGAGGCAACACAATAGCCCCCACCACATAACTTTAGCTTTGGAAAGCCATAGACCTTATTCACTGGTGATCGAAAACGAGGCTGGTAGAGGACTTTCCGGGACGATAGTTGCTATGGATGAATGGACTAAAGTAGAGTAAAGCTTGTTTTATTTAACGACACCTCTGGAGCACATTGAATTTTGTATCATCGGCTATTGGATGTCAAAGATATGGTCATTCTGATATATTTCTTTGGAGGAAACCCGCTGCCGCCACATGGGCTACTCTTACCGATAAGCAGCAAGGGGTCTTTTATGTGCACTTTCCGACAGACAGGAAAGCGCATACCACATCCTTTGATGAACCAGTTGTGGACCACTGGTTGGAACGGAAAATAGCCCAAACTGCAAATGGGTCCACTGAGTAGGATCGATAGGATCATGATCAATTCCTTCATAGGTGGACACTCTACCGCCTGAGCTATACGTGTCTGATTGTTTGTGTGCGTGGCTGTGTGCGTAGCTGTGTGCGTGGCTGTGTGCATGGCTGTGTTATGGCTGTGTGCATGGCTGTGTTATGGCTGTGTGTATGGTTGTGTGTATGGCTGTATATATGGTTGCATATATGGTTGCATGTGTGGTTGCGTGCATGGCTGTGTGTGTGGTTGTGTGTGTGGCTGTGTATGGCTGTATGTTTGGTTGCGTGTGTGTATGCAGGTGTGGCTGTGTGTTTATGCAGGTGTGGCTGTGTGTATGTGCGTGCACGTGCATAGTGTCGAATACCGTGCATTCTGGAATAAGCCAGCGCACAGGTAACCCCCCCCCCAAAAAAAAACAAAAAAACATTTTAAATTCACTACCTGACAGCTAACCATTACACCACCTAAACTCCCTAATGCAGTCACCCGATCCATGCCTGCCCGTCCATGTGGCTACTTAAGGCCCTGTCACATTACGACGCATCTCGCAAGCGTGCGTCCAACGTGTAAAATCACTTTTTTTATGTCGAGAAGCGTCTAACTTTTCGGCATGGGGGGCAAAGTTGGATGTATACATACTGTATGCATAGCGTATGGCCAACGTATGGCTAACGTACCTCATGGCGAAAAATGCTCGCATTACGCTCACGGAAAGTTTTGGGCATGCACAAAACTTTGCTGACCCCTTGACGTGCGACGCCGTATCCCGACGAATGTTGACATACACCAATGAGCGCCTAATGCACGCGTAATGCATAACGACGTATCCCGACGTAGCGGCCAAAAATCACATACGTCGGCGCGATGCGTCATAATGTGACACTGACAGCCCCTTTACCTGAGAGGGCAATGCAGACCACAACAATAGGAAAATATTTTGTTAGGATAGAATGAGTGTATATTCAAATAAGGAATACATGTTAAAGTGAGGTGACAAGAGCTGCAACATAGGGATCTAATGCTATGTAAAGCGCCGCTCCAGTCAGTATTCGCTCAGGCATGTATCCGTTGCCATCTGAGCGAGTCTCGTATTCGGTCTATATATATATAGCTGGTGAGTTCTTCTCCAAGCAGTACGCCCGCATCAGATCATGAAACCGTCTAGTGTCATGCGATTTTCCCCGTCCACCCAAAAATGTATCACATGCTGCTGCTGTACACTCTCTGTCTCCTGCAAGTAGCATCAATACACAATGGGTCTCTACTTTACAGCCAATTATCGCATACTGTGCATAGGCTACATTATAAGAATGCCACCTGCGTTCGGACTGAGTCTTCTCTGAAACTGGCTCCAGCAAATTGGGTCTCCATGTTATGATGCGAAAACACTGAGTGATGTGCCCAGTGAGGTAGGTTGGTTGGTTAATTGGTTGGTTGTTGGAGTAATGGACAGGGCTGCCCTCTATGGAAGATCTTCTGATCAAAAAGAATCTCCGGTGGACTGGACACCTCATGAGGATGTCATCAGACGGGCTACCAAAGCAGACCCTCTACTCTCAACTGTCTTCTGGTTACAGATAGAGAGGGCGCCCTCGTCTCTGGTTCAAGGATACCATCAAGAGAAACCTGAAGATGAGAGACATTAAGACCGACTCATGGACATCACTCTCACAGCAGAGAGCTAAATGGAGAGCGACAGTCAAGTAATGAAAGCAGTCTTTGTCACATCGCGACCGACAGCATGATGATGATGATGATGTCCTGGCAACAGCTCCATCATATTTGGTGTCCGTGCTATGATATGTCCGTGGGAAAATACTGAGTGACCTGCCAAGTGAGTCGGTCGGTTGTTGGAATTTTATGTCCTGGCAACATCATAGGTCATATCCAGATGGTTACCGACTTATGACAGTGCACACTCATGGCGACTTAATAGTGCTGTCCCAGTGGGAGACCAGGCCACTAGCATCATGACATGAATTCCCACTCAGTCACATTATCCTGATACTGAGCTAACCAGTTCTTGCCCTATCCTAACAATGCCAAGCACCAGGCTAGGTAGCGATGAGTATCAATTGTGTAAGTGATTGGTTTGACTCGACCCGGATTCGAACTCCCGACCTTCCCCCACGGGAAGCCTGAGCTCTACCGATTCGGCCACCACGTCCAGTAGGTATATAGGTGTGTATGCATGTATGTGTATGTATATGTCGATATATCTATATAAATTCTCAAGCGCGAATGACACAGCGGCGCAACCGGTTTTGATTGATTGATTGGTGGTTTCTTTACGCCTCCCCTCCCCCCTCCCCGGCGCACCCTGCCATGTGTTGCCGGTGCCATCACGCCTCCCCCGCCGGTGCTATCACGCCTCCCTCCTCCCTGGCGCACCATGCC
Source organism: Branchipolynoe longqiensis (assembly GCA_030323885.1). Taxonomy (NCBI): domain Eukaryota; kingdom Metazoa; phylum Annelida; class Polychaeta; order Phyllodocida; family Polynoidae; genus Branchipolynoe; species Branchipolynoe longqiensis. The sequence continues at coordinate 89,753,795 of CM059190.1, read as the reverse complement.
CGGTTTCCCCCCCCCCCCCCCTCCCACAGCGGACCCTGCCCGGTGTTCCCACCCTCCCCACCCCCCCCCCCTTCCCCCCCTTGCCCGGTGTTCCCACCACCCCCCCTCCCCGGCGCACCCTGCCCGGGGTTCCCGGTGCTATCACGCCTCCCCCCTCCCCTGGCGCACCCTGTCGTTGCCCCCCCCCCCGCCTCCCCTGCCCCGATGCCCGGTGTTTGTTCCTGCCCTCCCCCCCGCCTCCCCTCCCACCCCACGCCCTGCCCCGGTGTTCCCCGCCCTCCCCCGGGCGCCACCGCCCCCGCTACCCACCCCGGTGTGCCCCCCATCCCCGGCGCACCCTGCCCGTGTTTCCTTCTCCCCCGCCTCTCCCTCCCCGCCACCCTCCCGCCCTCCCCGCGTCCCTGCCCGGTGGCTCCCCTCATCCCTATCCGGTGTGCCCCCCGCGCCCCGCCGCACCCCTGCCCGGCCTGCCATTCCTCCCGCACCCGTGTGCCCCCCCTCCCCGGCGCGCACCCCTCCCCAGCATCCTACCCGTGTTCCCCCCCCCTCCACCCCCGCCCCACCTGCCCCCGGCGCACCCTGCCCGGTGTTCCCGGTGCCATTGCTCTCATTTCCCGTCTGTGTGAGCCGGTGCCAATCCCTCACCAGGCGTCGTAATGAGAGCACAGCAGCAAGCTGCAAATCGCCCCGAGCTGCTCAGAGCAGCCTCGACTACAAACGCCCCTACTTACTTACACCCACCATCCATGCGGGGCGGGGGGCTGCAGTGCGGCGGCATTCATTCCTTAACCGCCACAAGTAAATCATTTTCACACATCTGCCAAAATTTACTGCCATCAAATTGTTGTAAATGTCAATTGCTACTATAATTAATAGTTTCTTTTGTTTGTTGTTTTACATCCTAGCAACATCTAAGGTCAAATCAGGACGGGTACCGACTTGTGACAGTGCGCACTCGCGTCAACTTTATAGTGATGCCCCATTGGGAAATCAGGCCACCGGTACCATGACCCGATATCCCTCGCACGGACATTATCCTGACACTGAGCTAACCAGTCCTTGCCCTATCCTATTAATGCCAGTGCCAGGCTAGAAAGCAACAAGTATCAATTTTAAAGGCATTGGTTTGACTCAACCGGGAAGCTAACTCCCGACCTTACGCACATGAGGCTCGCACTCTACCGATTAGGGCACCAAGCTCTATAACTATAAATCGTAGCTTCTGTTCAAATCAAGGATTCAAGGTTAGTCTGACGGGGGTAAAAGGGTGGTGGAGTGGGATAACAAAGGCGAAATTTGCCTCCGGGTAAATTTTCCTATGATTGATTCACTGGTGGTGCTAAGCCTACCAAGGGGACCAGACGGGATGGCCGAATGAGTTAGAGCGTCTGTCTCCCGTGTTGGTAGATCATGGGTTCGAACCCTGGTCGAGTCAAACCAATGACTTAAAAATTTATACTTGTTGCTTCCTAGCCTGGCGTTCGGCATTATTAGGATAGGACAAGGACTGGTTGGCTCAGTGTCAGTATAATGTGACTGAGTGGGATATCAGGTCATGGTGATGGCGACAGGGTCTTCCAGTGGGGCAGCACTATAAAGTCGCTATGAGTGCGCACTGTCACAAGTCGGTACCCGTCCTGATATGACCTTAGATGTTGCTAGGACGTAAAACAACAACAAACAAACAAACAAAGCCTACCAAGGGGACCAGACGGGATGGCCGAATGAGTTAGAGCGTCTGTCTCCCGTGTTGGTAGATCGTGGGTTCGAACCCTCGTCGAGTTAAACTAATGACTTAAAAATTTATATTTGTTGCTTCCTAGCCTGGCGTTCGGCATTATTAGGGATTGGGCAAGGACTGGTTGGCTCAGTGTCAGTATAATGTGACTGAGTGGGATATCAGGTCATGGTGATGGCGACAGGGTCTTCCAGTGGGGCAGCACTATAAAGTCGCTATGAGTGCGCACTGTCACAAGTCGGTACCCGTCCTGATATGACCTTAGATGTTGCTAGGACGTAAAACAACAACAAACAAACAAACAAACAAACAAAGCCTACCAAGGGTTAACTTTTTGGCGAGAAATAAAACCACAACAGAAAAAACATTAAAAACTTTGAGATTTTCCATTCCAGGCAAATAGACACTAACTCATAGGATTTCACAATAATGATCGTTTCCGGTAGCGTGTCGTTACAGCGCTGGAAAAACAACAGAACCAAAATTTCGGTTCCCATAAATATTCTATCAAGACTCGCTTCCCATCGGAACCTTTTTTTGTTTTTCTTAACCGCTACCGATAATTCCCATGAGCCCTGGGCACAGAACCCCAAAATGTGTTTCCCACAAAATTAGAAATCCTACAAATTGTTAATATCTAACAATACGACACTGTAAACTGTGAGGCAGTCTGGTCAATATCCCAATCCCGGCTTGCATGCACCGGACGCGGTGACTAACTCGATAGAGCGCAAGATTCCCATGCGGAAGGTTGGAAGTTCGATTCCCTGTCAAGTCAAACCACTGACTTACTAAATTGATACTTGTTGCTTCCTAGCCTGGCGCTCGGAATTAATAGGATAGGTCAAAGACTGATTAGCTCAGTGCCAGGATAATGTGACTGAGTGGGACATCGGGTCATGGTATTTACTGTCAGCCTGATTTCCCAGTTGGACAGTACTATAAAGTCACTATGAGTGTGCACTGTCCCAAGTCGGTACCCATCCTGACATGACCTTAGATTTTGCCAGGACGTAAAACTCCAACAACCATCCAACAAACTGGTTGCATGCAGTGTGGGAGAAGGAGCCAATTGATGCTGAGTAAACTTGTGTTTCCCTGCTGGGTGAGCTGGGTTTATTGTTTGTGAATATAATTTATTCATTGAATAAAGACCTTTGTCAGTGCCTTGGCACTGGTCTTCCAGCCATGTGACAATGCAGTTATTTACAATATATGTATATATGTGGTCTTATATTGTTGTCAGCAGCTAGCTCAAGTCAGCTGAAATAACAATATTAATCATTCCAACACTTACATATGGTATAGTTTGACAATTCATATATATGAGATGATAATTATATATTCCATACATACATACTTTACTTACATATATGTGTATTGATTAGACTAAGGACTAAGTGTGATTTGGTGAGCTGTTAGTGAGCGGTTTGGTGAGCTGTTTTGTGAGCTGTTTGATGAGCTGTTGGTGAGCTGTTTAGTGAGCTGTTTGATGAGCTGTTGGTGAGCTGTTGGTGAGCTGTTAGTGAGGTGTTTGTGAGCTGTTTGGTGAGCTGTTTGGTGAGCTGTTGGTGAGCTGTTTAGTGAGCTGTTTGGTGAGCTGTTGGTGAGCTGTTTAGTGAGCTGTTTGGTGAGCTGTTAGTGAGCTGTTTTGTGAGCTATTAGCGAGCTGTTTGGTGAGCTATTAGTGAGGTGTTTAGTGACCTGTTTGATGAGCTGTTTGGTGAGCTATTAGTGAGCTGTTTGATGAGCTGTTTGGTGAGCTGTTTGGTGAGCTGTTGGTGAGCTGTTTAGTGAGCTGTTTGGTGAGCTGTTTGATGAGCTGTTTGGTGAGCTGTTGGTGAGCTGTTAGGTGAGCTGTTACATGAGCTGTTTCATGAGCTGTTGGTGAGCTGTTTGGTGAGCTGTTGGTGAGCTGTTGGTGAAAGCTGCTGACTGCTGGGAACCAGCAGCACATGACCACGTGGTCCTTGTGGTGGTTTACGCAAGTCACCTATAGGCTATACCAATCAAGCCGGTATAACTCTGGTGCCAGCCACTGGCTCCTCCTGCTACCCGAACGCCCACACGCGCATGCGCCACATCGACCGGAAATCCATATGCACATTTCTTTCACCCTCGTGTCTATACAGCAATCAAACCGACTGTGGGGATGTGGCGGCATAACTAGTATATCATTAGAGGGGCAGACTCCTACATATAGCCACACATACATAACCATGCACACACTTACACACACGCATGTACCCAAACACTCATCTAGAATCAACAACCAGTCATCCACCACCCACCCACCTATATATATACAGGGGTGTAGCCAAGGGGGATGTGGGGGATACAGCCCCCCCCCCCAAATAATAAAAGAGTAGGAAAAGGAAAGAGAAAGAAAAAAGATATAAAATGTTTTGCATTCATCCCCCCCCCAACCTCAGGCCCATATATTCAGCCCCCCACCTCAGTACCATTATCCTCCGCCCCCCATCTTAGCCCCATATATTCAGCCCCCCACCTCAGTACCATTATCCTCCGCCCCCCCACCTCAGCCCCATATATTCAGCCCCCCACCTCAGTCATCTATCCTCCGCCGCCCCCCCCCACCTCAGCCCCATATATTCAGCCTCCCCCCACCTCAGTACCATTATCCTCCGTGCCCCCCCACCTCAGCCCAATATCCTCAGCCCTTCTGGAGTTCTACAAAGATGACCTCCCATCTCCAGGCAGCATCAATAGTGAGCTCCACTGCTGGCAGCACAAATAGCAAAAACAGATGGACATACATGGGCCACCAGTCTGCGCAAAACACCGGCCATGGCACTGCAAGAAGCAACAAGTGTGTCATTCCCCACCATGAAGAGCAGACAGGATGGCCGAATGAGTTAGAGCACCCTTCTTCCGTGTTGGTAGATCGTGGGTTCGAGCCCTGGTCGAGTTAAACCAATGACTTAAAAATTGATACTTGTCGCTTCCTAGTCTGGCGCTCGGCATTATTAGGATAGGACAAGGACTGATTAGCTCAGGGTCAGGATAATGTGACTGAGTGGGATATCAGGTCCTGGTGCCAGCAGCCTGGTTTCCCAGTGGGACAGCACTATAAAGTCGCCATGAGTGTGCACTGTAACAAGTCAGTACCCGTCCTGGTGACCTTAGATGTTGCTAGGACGTAAAACAACAAACAAACAAACCAGGCAGCATCAATAGTGAGCTCCACTGCTGGCAGCACAAATAGCAAAAACAGATGGACATACACGGGCCCACCAGTCTGCGCAAAACACCGGCCATGGCATTGCAAGAAGCAACAAGTGTGTCATTCCCCACCATGAAGACATTACTGACCATCATGTGTGTGCTGCCAGTCACTACATGTACTTCAGAAAGGTCACATAGCAGCCTCAAGATGATCAAGTCCTGCCTAAGGCTAGCTCTCATGCATATATCCATAGTGATATTGAGGTCATCCCCGCAGAAATGGTGAATGAATTTGCACGCAGGCATGCAAGGAGGCTGGAGCTGGTGCACATACTAACAGAATGCTGAATGCTATACAATACAACCCCATTAAACTAAGCTCGGTTAAACCAAATGATCGGTTAATCCAAACTTTTGTTGGCAGCCCGGCAATATACTACCATTTATCATATAAAAAAGTTGCTTAAACCAAAGTCGTTTAATCCAAATTATTGGTTAATCCAAACAGAATTTCAGGCCCCAGGCCAGTTCCGGTACAGGTAAACCAAACTTTCATGTGGTTATAAGGTCATCTGAGACCCCACCGACTTTTGTATATGATAAATGGTAGTGTTTTGAAGGGACCCTAGAAATTTGTTTGGATTAACCAATCGTTTTGGTTTAACTGAGCTTGGTTTAATGGGGTTATACTGTATGTACATAAAAAACAATAATCAAAGTGTCCACATACATTGTATATTACATGTGCAATACACTCTTACTCAAAGTCAACGTCAAAGACAAAGCTCGGTTAAACCAATGATCGGTTAATCGAAACAAATTTCTAGTGTCCCTTCAAGTTTGGTTTAAGGGGGTTATACTGTAATACATTACCAATATAGACACTAAGAACAATTCACAATGAACTCAAGCCATGACTGTAATGTAGTGTAGTTATTATTTTTTTCTGTTATCGTGTCTGATTGTCTATGTGATAGACAATCAGACACCATTGTATGGCATACATTGCATGAATATGACATGAATTGATGAAATGAATGTGTAATGTATTAATATATATTTATATGAATAAAGAGTAAAAATAAAATGTGTATATTTGTTGTCCTTGATTGACACGGCGGTGTGGGAAGAGGTAGACATGAATGAAGCGACATGACGCTAACACGAACAGACACGGGGGTGGGGGGTGGGGGTGGGGCGACTATATCATCTAAAAAAGTTCAGCCAAACCCCTTAGAAAATCCTGGCTCCGCCCCTGATATACCCATGCACACAACTTTCAGTATGTCTCACATCTTTCAGCAATGTCAAACCTAATTTCCGTATTATTAAATGACTTTCACTAAAACTTAAGCATGAAAAATCAATAATTACATAATTACATAATAATTCCATACATCCCACACCAAAGACAACGCTAACAACTTTGGAGCTATTTGAACTGAAAACATGCCCAAATTAATTTTGACATGCAGGCCGAATTGCTAAACACCGTTGGCTTCAGTGGTGACAGATTCTATTGACTTTACTTTGTAATTGACTATTATTCCTTCTACGCATAATAAAGTATTTTGAGACCGGTGATTCCATAATGAAACAAACAAATGTGCATTTCTGTATTCAGTGTTCGATTCTGAAACAAATACGGAAGATTTTTGTTTGTTTGTTGTTTTACATCCTAGCAACATCTACGGTCATAGCAGGACGGGTACCGACTTGTGACAGTGTGCACTCATGGCGACTTTATAGTGCTGTCCCACTGGCACCATGACCTGGTATCCCACTCAGTCACATTATCCTGACACTGAGCACACCAGTCCTTGCCCTGTCCTAAGAATGCCGAGTGCCTGGCTAGGAAACAACAAGTATCAATTTTTAGGTCATTGGTTTCACTCAACCAGGGTTCGAACCCACAATCTACCAGCAAGGGAGACGGACGGTCTAACTAATTCGGCCATCCTGTCTGGTCCAAAAATACGGAAGAAGACAGAGGGTCCAGAGGTCGGTATGAACCGACCTACACATCCACCCACCCACATACCCATATATACACCCTCTCACCCACCCATCCACCCACCAGCGTCACCGGGCGCGGTGGCCAAATCGGTAGAGCGCGGGCCTCACGTGCAGAAGGTCGGGAGTTTGTTTCCAGATCGAGTCAAACCAATGACTTATAAAATTGATGCTTGTCACTCCCTAGCCTGGCGCTCAGCATTAATAGGAATGGGCAAAGACTGGTTAGCTCAGTGTCAGAATATTGCGACTGAGTGGGATATCGGGTCATGGTGCCGGTGGCCTGATTTCACAATGGGCAGCACTATAAAGTCGCCATTAGTGTGCACAGTCTCTGTAGCCCTCCTGATATGACCTTAGATGTTGCCAGGACATAAAACTCCAACAACCAACCCACTGGCGTGCATCCCACCCCTCCGGCTCGAGTCACTCAGCGTTCCTATTCACAATGAGGTATTTATAGAACGCCAAATGAACATATCGGCTAAGCGGGGTGCGACTGGTGCCCCTGGGCTGCTTCAGCTGACAGTGTGGGATGCGCACAAACTAAGGCTTCGCCTTTTCAGAATTCTTATTGTTGAATATTGTGTTATTTTTACATAACTGCTTATGATTATTGTTATTGTTATTATTATTATTGTTATTATTATAATTAACGCTTCATAGTGCGCTGAAAATATGAAATTGTCAAAACCCCAATATAATTATCTAGATTTGATTCTACATATCAAACTTGGATACTGGTGCACTTATTAAACATTTGTCACCACATAGACGGAAATACTGAGGCAATTTAATAGAACATGTTACTGCAGAAACATATGGGGTCATGAGTTTTGGCATGCTTGGCAAAATTAATTTAGCATGTTTGCACTTCAAATATCACAAAAGTTAGCCACTTAAAATCAAAGTCATTTCAAGCTAAAAGTAAGGTAGATTATAACAACCAACCTAATATATTCATCTCAGAAAATGACAAGCAGTCCTAAAACATTGGACTAAGCGACTTTAAACTTTTGGTCAGGTTCTACGTTGACTTCTTTAAATTAATTGGCGAGTAGTTATGGATTCTAGAAAGGGAGTTTGTAAGTCACTCAATGCTACGCAATAGTGATAATGCTTGTTGGGGTTTAACGTGCAGCAACATGTAAGGTCATATCGGTGCGATGATAATGATGATGATGATGATGATGATGGCGATGATGAAAAGCAAGAATGAGATTAAGAATGATAAGGAGATGGAGAAGGAGAAGAAAGGGAGAAAAAGGAGAAGACAAGAAAAAGAAGACAAGAAAAAAAAAAAGACAAGAAGAAAAAGAAGACAAGAAGAAAAAGAAGACAAGAAAAAGAAAGAAAAAAGGAGAAGACAAGAAAAATAAGACAAGAAAAAAAAAGACAAGAAGAAAAAGAAGACAAGAAGAAAAAGAAGACAAGAAAAAGAAAGAAAAGAAGAAGAAAACGAAAAGAAGAAAACGAAAAAAAGAAGGCGGAAGAGAAGAAAAAGAAAGAGAAGAAGAAAGAGAAGAAATATAACACATCATCTTGGCAATTTAGGTGAAAGGTGGGTAACGGTTTCCTTGGCTACCCAGACTGCTCGGAACCATCGATTTGTCTTGATTACAGCCCGAGGCCGGCATCGATTGGGCGTCCCTGGGTTGATCAGCGTCCATTGGCCATGTTGAACTAACGGACCACCGTCCAAACCGCTGTGTACGATGTCATAAACATCTAGTATAAGTATAACTTTATAAGCGGCCTTTGCTACAACTTGTAGGCATGTGTTAAAACTGCAGTTTTGTTGGTCTTGCTTAATAACTTGCTGGACGTGAGGATGTAACTATCTAATAATATTCCCGTAAAGCTTGTCCACAGAAAGTTAGTAGAAATAAATTGGTGCAAATAGTCTGGACCGCCCCTGTCCCTCCGCACCCCCCCCCCCCCGGTCCTACACACCACATTGCTCACGCACACCCACACGCACACGCACACGCGCACACACGCGCACAGTAGCTGGGAGAAGAGCTCTTCAAGACCATGCACGAGATACTAATATGAAAGACATAAAAGGGCACATTGAGATACTAATATGACATAAAGACAATTTTGGGTATGTAGATCAAATCAAGAGAAGAGTTCGCCGTTCTCTTCCAGCTCTTTCACTGCTTCTCTTCACGTCAAAGGAGTTCAACCAAAGCTTTCTTCTGGGTGACAGTTTTAAGGGAGTTCTATATAGGCTTACATACATACATACATACATACATACATACATACATACATACATACATACATACATACATACATATACATACATACACACACATGTGAGTGAGAGAGTGAGTGTGAATGAGAGAGTAGAACGAGTGAGAGTGATACTATGATAGAGACAGAGAGTGAGAGAGTGAGTGAGCGAGCGAGTGAGTGAGCGAGCGTGAGAGTTTAGTGAGAGTGAGAGTGAGCGTGACAGTGGGAGTGAGACTGGCAGAGTTAGGGTAGCCGTGCGATAGAGCGAGTGATAGTGATACTGTGATAGAGGTGACTTTAATTTTGGTATTACATTACAACATGCACAAATTAATTTTGGCAAGCATGGCAAAACTCATACACCATAGGCTTCAGCAGTGACAGGTTCTATTAAATTCACTGTTCAGTGAAAGAGTGAGCGAGTGAGCGAGTAAGCGAGTGAGCGAGAATACTGTTGTAAGTCCTGTGCACGGGGAACAGGCCACACACGACACGGCCCTCGGCGAGTGGCAGGCAGCTGAGTGAAATGGGTTAAGTTCTATTGGCACACACCCACTGCCTGTAGGCACACAGTGTCCGCCAGTCAAGTGTGGGGTGGGACAAGATAAGACAAGACAAGACAAGACAAG
>CM059190.1:89668988-89741488 GCA_030323885.1 Branchipolynoe longqiensis | reverse complement strand
TACTCTGCATGCATGTATGTATGTATGTATGTATGTATGTATGTATGTATGTATGTATGTATGTATGTATGTGTGTGTATGTATGTATGTATTACATTTCCAGGGCGTGTGTAGTAGTCTGCACTAACCTCTCAGGCAACGAGCCACATAGACAAGTTGGTGTGGATACGGTGGTGACATCAGGGAGCCTAGGTGGTGTAATGGTTAGCACACTGGCCCGGAATGCAAGAAATGTGGGTTCGACTCCCACTCTAGATGCAATATTTCCCATTTTCATCACACCCACCCCAGACAAATATATTAGAAATATTAATAAACTTGAATCGGTTCTTGCCATGAGGTGTTTGCTACCCACATGGTGCAAATCACCATCACTCACTCACTCACTCACAAAGTTTAGAAGCTAATCTCTTCCCATTTAAATTACATGAGATTAAAAATTAAGCCGCTGTTGGAACTGGGCGTTTGATCATCAGACAAAGCAGATCTAAATAAGGAATATTTACTGGGGAGGGGGGGGGGGGGGGGGGGAGACGAGACGAAGGCGACCGCACCTGCGTCATAGGCATCTGTTATGGGGGCGAGGGAGGTGCTGTTCATACCACCTGCCGCCTGAGTAATAATCGACCAAATCTACCACAAATGCACAAATGGTTGTCTTCTGCAGGAAGCTAAAAAAATCCTGCTCAGTGGACCCATTTGCAGTTTGGGCAATTTTCCGTTCCAACCAGTGGTCCACAACTGGTTCATCAAAGGCTGTGGTATGTGTTCTCCTGTCTGTGGGAAAGTGCATATAAAAGACCCCTCGCTGCTCATCGGAAAGAGTAGACTATGTGGCAGCAGCGGGTTTCCTCTAAAGAAATATGTCAGAATGACCATATGTTTGATGTCCAATAGCTGATGATACGAAAATCAATGTGCTCTAGAGGCGTCGTTAAATAAAATAAGCTTTACCTTCTTTTCCTTTAAAAAAAGAAAAAAGTTGAAGCTTACTAGAAACTCAGTCAATAATAATGACAACGCTGTCAGCTTTATCAACAGTGCGTGACGGTGTTCTGGTCAGGGTGCAGGGTGCAGGGTGCCCCTCTCCCCCCCCCCCCCCCCCCCTCCCCGACACACAGGCGCCGCCTGCCGGAGGGACAAGACAATGAAGGGTCTGCACTCCCCCACCCCCAACCCCAGCTCCCGATCAATGTAGCCAAATGGAGGGGCCCACAAGGCCCTTATAAACAACGCCAGCCCCATCAGCCCGCCAGCCACGCCCTTAATGGAAGGTCAGACAAGGTCAACGCAAGGTCACCAAGCAAGATACCTTACCTTTGATGTTGTTAAAAGCATCATACTGTTCTTTTTCAACGTAGCCCGTGCGGCGGCAAGGTCATCGCGTCTTCGAGGGTCTTTAAGATCCTGTTAGGAGAAAAAAGCACGCGAATATTACTAAATCTGAACGGTTTGACAGAAGAAAACGTGGTAAAAAACAACATGCCCAAAAAAACCTACGCACTCACAACAGAGGGGATACTAGGGGATGGGGATGGGGATGTGTGTGTGTGTGTGTGTGTGTGTGTGTGTGTGTGTGTGTGTGTGTGTGTGTGTGTGTGTGTGTGTGTGTGTGTGTGTGTGTGTGTGTGTGATGTGTGTGATGTGTGTGATGTGTGTCTGGCTTCCTGTTAAATAATTACAATCTGAGCTGTGATTGGTCCCGGCAGAAGGAGTGAAGAAGCAATCACCATCAGACGACATTTTACAGACAGTCGCCACAACGGTTCAAATAGAAAAAGCGCGCGAAAGAACAGAAGGTTTGTTTCCGTCTTACACCCTGGCTACATTGTGGTACTGAATTTGTTTAAACGAAGACACTTATCTAGATTTGATTGTTTGTTTGTTTGAATGTTGTGTCTTGGCAACATCTAAGGTTATATAAAGGCGGGTATGGACTCATGGCGAATTGATAGTGCTGCCCCACTAGGAGACCAGGCTGCTGGCACCATGACCCAAAATCCCACTCAGTCGTATTATTTTGACACTGAGCAAACCAGTGTTTGCTCTATCCTTGTAATGCCAAGCGCAAGGCTAGTAGTGACAAGTATCAATTTTGTAGGTCATTGATTTGACTTGACCAGGGTTCGAATCCCACGATCTACCAAAACGGGAGACGGGCACTCGACTCATTCGGCTATCTCGTCTGGTGTACGTGTATAAAGTGTACTTTAGAACGAGGAGATAATTTGGTCTTACACGCGCAAAGACGATAGCGTCATCGCTATCTCAATCTCATCTCATCGCTACTTCTAGATAACAACTGCCCATACATATTATATTGGTGTTCGGAGCTCAACTTCCGGAACAGTAAATAAGCTGCTGCTTAGTTCGGAATCAAGGCTCTACGATCCGATAAGCCTTCAGCTAAATGACATTTTATTTTCGTCGATACTTATTTTTATTGGAACCGAATTAATATAGATAAATAGCTAATAGTTATTATACTTGGAGCTCACACATAGATTATACATATATATTACAATATAATATTCAGATTTAGATATACATATATTATATATTATTAACATATGGTATCGGTATTATAGATATAGATATTCTATATTAAATATTGTAATGTTGAACATTAAAACTTACTACAACTTTACCAACTGCTTACATTGTAAATACTCACATTGATCTGACTAATATTAATATAGTTATATGACACTACTGTTACCATATTGCTATGGAACATTTGGGTTACAGAATTTCATTGTGCTACATGCTGCAAATTGTGTATTCAACATTTATTGTACACCTTATTCTATATACCTTTTGTGTAAATAACCCTGACTTGAAAAATGGCTGGAAGACCAGTGCTTCGGCACTGTCAAGACTTATTCAGCAGAATAAGCATATTTACCAACAACAACAAAAAGTTATTTATTAATTTATGTCATGCATTACATTATTAATGTAACGATATATTATTATATATTACATGCATTGTGTAGTATGCTGTTGTATTATGTATATTATATATTATATACATTATATATTAATGTATCACATATATCATATAGATAATATATTGAAAATACTATACATATTATATATCATAATGTATATTATATATTATATACATCGATTATTATGTCGTATATATTATATTATATATATAATACACATTAAAATCACACTCCCTGGCTCTCTCCTGGTGCATGTATTTGGGGAATCATACACCGCCCGCCGTGCTCAGCACCCCGGGCCCCGACCACCGTACGCCGGTTTCAGCGTGTTCCCGTGCTCAGCCGTGTGCCGTTGCTTCTGCGCATGCGCGGATTTCGCATCAACTCGGGTCACCCGAGACACTTATATGCGCATGCGTACATCCTACAAACTCGGGTCAAATAATCTAATACGCTTCTCTGCGCTCGGGTGGACAATTTTTTCTTTTTTTTTTAACAACTGATAAAACTACAGCAAAATAGGATTTAAAGTATTTTATGATGGCCTAGTTTAGCTATAGTTCCATTTCATTAATCTAAGTTATTCTTTTTTTGCACACGGCACGTGTATTTGTCGACTCCACTCGCCGTGTTCTATTTGAAATTCTGACCACTCGGATGACCAGAGTCGCCCGGGTTGTGTTAATCGATTACGGCCATGTTTATTAGATTCTGACGCATGCGCAGAAGCGATGGACACGGCTGAGCACGGGAACATGCTGAAACCGCCACACCGGGTCCTGCCCACGGGCGGTGTGGTGAGAGAGGCGGCCAACATGGTGTCCACACACCCGGCACTTCTATATCCCATAACGGCGGTACCACTCGCCCGGGGTTACGGTAACATAATAACAAGCAGCTCCCAACGCCTCGTCTGTAACTATAAGAAGCTGCCAGCGCTCAGGGCTAAGGGGGCGGGGGTTACTACAGTAGTACCCGTCTACACCTGATACCTCTGGGTGAAAAGTTGTCCGCACATGGCAGGGGTTCGCTGAGGACAGGGGTCCCTGAAGAGAAGCACTACTGTACTATTTCCCCGACCGCAAGTATAGTAGTATCTGCTTACTGGTCTGAATGAAGTTGTCTGTTGAAAACAGGAACTACTGTAGTCTGGTTAAGATGCCGGCCCCAGAGTTGCAGAAAGGTGGGTTCGATTCCCGTTCGAGACATGACCCACATTTATTTGCCGCGTTCGTCCTGCCTCATCCCGGTTGGCACAACTAATTCAAAGTGACCGACAAAAAAAACACCCCAAAACGCCCAAAACATACCAGATAATAGAATCCTATTTATGAACATGGTATTTTTTAGGGAAAGGGGTGAGGGGGGGAGGGAGGGAGGAGGGAGGGAGGGAGGGAGGGGAGGAGGGAGGGGGGGAGGGGGGAGGGAGGAGGGAGGGAGGGAGGGAGGGGGGGGGAGGAGGGAAGGAAGGAGGGAAGGAGGGAGGGAGGAGGGGGAGTGGGGGACAGGAAGGGAAGGAGGGAGGGTGGGGAGGAGGAATGGTAGGAGGGAGGTGGGGAGGAGGAATGGTAGGAGGGAGGTGGGGAGGAGGAATAGGGGGAGGTGGGGAGGAGGGTGGGTAGGAGGGAGGTGGGGGAGGTGGAGAATGGTAGGAGGGAGGTGGGGAGGAGGATGGTAGGAGGAGGTGGGGAGCAGGAAGGTAGGAGGGAGGTGGGAGAGGAATGGAAGAAGGAGGTGGGGAGGAGGAATGGAAGGAGGGAGGGAAGGGGGAAGGTGGGGAAGGAGGAAGGGAGGGAGGTGGGGAGGAGGAATGGAAGGAGGGAGGTGGGGAGGAGGAAGGGAAGGAGGGAGGTGGGGAGGTTGGGAGAAAGGGAAGGAGGGAGGTGGGGAGGAAGGGGAGGAGGGAGGGACTGGAGGAGGGAGGAGGCGAATAGGAAAGGGGACGACTAGGGAGAGAGGGAGGAAGGAATGGGAAGGGAATGGGAAGGGCGGGGAAATGGGAAGGATAAGGGGGAGGGAGGGAAGGAGGTAGGGAAGGAGGAATGGAGGGAGGGTCAATTGAAGGCTGGTGTCCAGATTAGAATGAGACTAAAATGGTCTGTTAACATGAAGTTACGAGGCAAACAGACCATATAGTCTTGACACGGAAGAAGGGGAAAGATTAAACTAAAAGTTCTGGCTTTGAAGGCAGGCTTTTAAGATGTTCCGTTGAAAGAGGCTTTCGCGGGTATTATTGATTTTTGTGGAGATAACGTTGATGACATGAGAGGAGCCAGATGGGCAATGTGCGGTCGGAGTTTGTTAAAACAGGGGGCGTGAGCTCTCCCGTCTGGAACAGGCGGGGAAGGGGGAGGAGGGGGTATGGGGACGCGGGGGAATTGGGGGGGAGGTGGGGGGGGGGGGGAGGTGACGGCAGTGGGGGGGGGGCGGGACAGGCAGCTGGGTGGAGGCACAGCATGGTGGATGGATGGATGGAATAGAGTGGTGGCTGATGACACCGGCAGATGGGTGGGTAGGATGAACAGGTGGATGGGTTGAGATGGGAGGAGAGGAGAGGAGGGAGGAGAGAGGAAATGGGAGAGGAGAGGGAAAGAGGAGAGAGAGGGGAGGAGAGGAGAGGAGAGGGAGAGGAGAGGAGAGAGAGGGAGAGGAGAGGAGAGGAGAGGAGAGGGGAGGAGAGGAGAGGGTAGAGGAGAGGGGGAGGAGAGGGGACGGTAGGGAAGAGAGGGAGGGAGGGGAGGGGAGGGTAGGGGGGGAGAGAGGAGAGAGGAGAGAGGAGAGAGAAGAGGGGAGGGCGGGGAGGGGGAGAGGAGGGGAGAGGAGAGGGAGGGGAGGGGCGAGGGGACATGGGACGTGAGGGGTCGGAGGAGGGGAAGAGGAGATAGGACAGAAAAGAGGGGAGGGGAGGGGAGGGGAGGGAGGGAGGGGAGAGGAGAGGAGAGGAGAGGAAGGAGAGGAGAGGAGAGGAGAGGAGAGGAGAGGAGAGGAGAGGAGAGGAGAGGAG
Organism: Branchipolynoe longqiensis; assembly: GCA_030323885.1. Classification (NCBI taxonomy): domain Eukaryota; kingdom Metazoa; phylum Annelida; class Polychaeta; order Phyllodocida; family Polynoidae; genus Branchipolynoe; species Branchipolynoe longqiensis. The sequence goes on along the minus strand of CM059190.1, from coordinate 89,735,533 downwards.
AGAGGAGAGGAGAGGAGAGGGGCTGAGAGGGGAGGGCACGCCAGGGCAGGGGAGGGGAGGGGAGGGTATGGGAGGGGATAGGGGAGGTGAAGGGAGGGGAGGGGAGGGGAGGGGAGGAGAAGGGAGAGGCCGGGACGGGACTGGAGGGGACGGGACGGGGCTGGAGGGGAGGTTGTTTTGGCCAAGGAGTAAAACGCATTTATTCGCTGTTCCCTTCAATAGTTGATTCCTATGTTAATTTCTAGGTAAAATAATAAGAAAATTTCAATCAGATTCACAACAATTCAAGAGGGAGTAGGGAGGAGGGGGAGAGGTATCCCATCTCTGAGAATCTAAAAGATTAAAAACAATTATCAACAAAACAATATAACTGTCTGGTTTTAATCTTGATGGTGTTTTTCATTCCATATATAATCCATCTGACACATGCTGATGTCATCATCAGATGCAATCATCTCCGTGCATTGCTTACTAGTCACACTCATAGATACTCCTGTAACAATAGCACTTCTACAAGGATCTTGGAGTTTTATTTGAAGTCTTCCCAACTACAAGGACTCTCAGCTACCAGCTATGTACAACAAAATAATAATGTCAATTTGCATTTTATTGACAGTGTAGTACTAGTAGTCCAATGTACATATATATCAGGGATGAAAGTGGTGTCCGGGGGAAAAAAGCGGAAATGCTGATATTCTCCCATAGGTTTAGCATTGTCAGGGAATCCCTGAAAATTCCCGGAAGTCGGGTTTCATACATATTGGTATACGCTGATAGTGCTGCACCGTTTGAAGCATGTATTAGGACTATATGCTGCTAGTGCTGAGGCGTTTGCACCACATATCAGTATATGCTGATAGTGCTGCGGCATTAGAAGCATGTATTAGTAGTACTAGTATACGCTGACCCTCCTGCAGCGTTTGAAGGGATTAGTAGTATACGCTGCTAGTGCTGCAGCATGAAACAATGTATTAGTTGGTTGATTGTTGGAGTTTTATGTCCTGGCAACATGTAAGGTCATATCCGGATGGGCGCAACATATTAGTATACACTTAAAGCTATAGGAAAAATCCCGGAAATCCGCGAAATCACGGAGATCTTTCATCCCTGATATATATATGTGCTGCACAGGCAATTATATGAGTATAGTTATCCGGAAACCGATTATCTATGTCCTCAGTTCATATCAACTTGACACAGCCAGACATGTCCTAATTCCATGCCCATGTTTGCTGGGTTAGTTGTTGTTGTTTTAGTTTCTTTTTTTGTTTACAATTGGGAGCCGACATTGCTGATTTTGTTTAGGAGGTTATGGCTGCCCCCCCCCCCCCGCCCCACACACACACACCTAGGCAGCTTTCCCACACCCAGTGTGGGGACCGGGCAGGATGGCCGAATCGGTAGAGCGCAGGCCTGCCGTGCGGGAGAGCGGGAGTTCAAATTCCAGGTCGAGTCAAACCAACGGCTTACAAAATTGGTATGTGTCACTTCCTAGCTTGGCGCTCAGCATTAATAGGATAGGGCAAGGACTGGTTAGCTCAGTGTCAGGATAATGTGACTGAGTGGGATATCAAGTCATGGTGTTGGTTGCATGGTTTTCCAGTGGAGCAGCACTATAAAGTTGCCATGAGTGTGCACTGTCACAAGTTGTCAAAAGCCATGAGTGCGCGCTGTCACATATCCTGATATGACCTTAGATTTTGCCAGGATGTAAAACTCCAACAACCAACCAACCCAATATGGGCGTTCTATGTCAACGCAGCCTCCCACTATTGACCTACTATAACTGCACTAATCATCGATGAACCACTTGAAGTGAGACAGCCACCCCCTACACACACACACACATATATTTCAGCCAGTGCTCATTAACGGCATTAGACACGACACTGCAAACAAGCAGGAGACAGTTGTATCGAACTCCTTCCATTAATCCTCTTTAAAACAAAGAAAGACAAAAGAGAGGCATTTGTAAATTAGCTCCTGCATCTCCTATGCAGATTTTTCTTCTCCTTTCGCTACATTATGATTAGTGCATCCAGGTGCATGCTGTATCAGGTCTTTGGGATGTTATGCCCCTAAAAGTACTTTTCCCATCTGGGCTTTGAAAAACAAGCTACAGCTACAGCTTCAGTTTACCCTCAGGTTGGGTAGCGACTGCAATGGTGCCATCCTTTGTAAGTTGTAGTAGTATCGTTGTTTGTTTATCGTTTGTTTGGGTTTTAATTCCTAGCACCAATTAAGGTTAAATCAGGACGGTGACCGACTTGTGACAATGCACACTAATGGCAACTTAATAGTGCAGTCCCACTGGGAGACCGGGCTGCTGATACATTAACCGGATATCCCATACAGTCACATTATCCTGATATTGAGCAAACCAGTCCTTGTCCAATCCTATTAATGCTGAACCCCAGGATAGGTAGCGACAAGGATCAATTTCCTAGGTCATAGGTTTGACCTCCCAAATGGGAAGCACACCATCATAAGGAACACTGCATCAGAGCAGCCAGCCCAACCAGAGGCGAGCGTTTGTCTGGGAGCTTGCGGGAACTTCAACAACAATGCGGCTTGGTCTCCGACAGTGGCCATTGTCATGCCACTACACTATATTAAAACCACTAATACTACTAGGTCATAGCTGCAGTTGTGAATGCACAGAGTTGCTGCTTGAGTTGTGAATAAAACAATGTTGATGGAGACTTAATAGGCCTTAAAGCAGGCTAAATCCCAGGCCATATGATGGATGAATTCACAAGTGGTTATAAATTCACCAGGCCACGGAATAGATAGGGGCAATTTCTGAACATAATAGCTTCCCCGGGAAAAATGGCACGGCCCTCTATAAAACGACTACATTAACGAAACGCTATTGTGTGTCTGCTTATACTGGAAGTAATATAAAGGTATTATTATTTAAATGTGATGCTGCACTGAAATGATTTCAACTTCATTAAAATTTCCACGAAAACCACACTTTATTGAACGGCATATTTCGGACATTAATAATCGATAGAGAAAGGAACTCTGGCCACTCTCTTGAATACCTCATACACTGCAACCCTCATACACAGCAACCCTCATACACTGCATCCCTCATACACTGCAACCCTCATACACTGCATCCCTCATACACTGCAACACTGCATCCCTCATACACTGCATCCCTCATACACTGCATCCTTCGTACACTGCAACCCTCATACACTGCATCCCTCATACACTGCATCCCCCATACACTGCATCCCTCATACACTGCATCCCTCGAACACTGCATCCCTCATACACTACAACCCTCATACACTGCATCCCTCATACACTGCATCCCCCATACACTGCATCCCTCATACACTGCATCCCTCGAACACTGCATCCCTCATACACTGCATCCCTCATACACTGCATCCCTCTACACTGTTGTCTCGTACACTGCATCCCTCATACACTGCATCCCTCATACACTGCATCCCTCATACACTGCATCCCTCGTACACTGCATCCCTCATACACTGCATCCCTCGTACACTGCATCCCTCGTACACTGCATCCCTTATACACTGCATCCCTCAAACACTGCATCCCTCATACACTGCATCCCTCATACACTGCATCCCTCATACACTGCATCCCTCGTACACTGCATCCCTCGTACACTGCATCCCTCATACACTGCATCCCTCGTACACTGCATCCCTCATACACTGCATCCTTCGTACACTGCAACCCTCATACACTGCATCCCTCATACACTGCATCCCTCATACACTGCATCCCTCATACACTGCATCCCTCATACACTGCATCCCTCATACACTGCATCACTTTTACACTGCATCACTTTTACACTGCATTCTTCATGCACTGCATCCCTCGAACACTACATCCCTTATACACTGCATCCCTCATACACTGCATCCCTCGTACACTGCATCCCTCGTACACTGCATCCCTCGTACACTGCATCCCTCGTACACTGCATCCCTCATACACTGCATCCCTCATACACTGCATCCCTCATACACTGCATCCCTCGAACACTACATCCCTCATACACTGCATCCCTCATACACTGCATCCCTCATACACTGTACCCTTCACACAATGTACCCTTCACACACTGATTCCCTCATAACTGCATCCCCCATACACTGCATCCCTCATACACTGCATCCCTCATACACTGCATCCCTCATACACTGCATCACTTTTACACTGCATCACTTTTACACTGCATTCTTCATGCACTGCATCCCTCGTACACTGCATCCCTCGTACACTGCATCCCTCATACACTGCATCCCTCATACACTGCATCCCTTATACACTGCATCCCTCGAACACTGCATCCCTTGAACACTGCATCCCTCGTACATTACAGTGTATTTACACCCCTCTCTCCATTAGACATAATTTCCCCCAAGAAATGAATGACTTGAAAATTGATACTTGTCGCTTCCTAGCCAGGCACTCGGCATTATTACTTTAGGATAGGGCAAGGAGTGGATTGGCTCAGTGTCAGGATCATGTGACTGAGTGAGATATCAGGTCATGGTGCTGGTGAGCTGGTCTCCCAGTGTGGCAGCACTATAAAGTCACCATAAGTGTGCACTGTCACAAGTCGGTACGCATTCTGATATGACCTTAGATGTTGCCAGGATGCAAAACTCCAACAACCAATCAATCGGACATGGTCCAATTGAAGGTTCAATAAAAAGATGTCTGACATCCGTTGCAGGCTGAATGGCTGCAGCCAATGATACATGGGCACCGGCAGGGCTTCATTCTGTCAGCTCGATCACTGAGCAACGCGACTGATTTTCTGTCACGTGATACGTATATCTATTATTGATATGGTGCTCGTTGCCATCAATTCTTAAGCATTAGCGTCAGTGGCAATAGCAGTAGTAGCAGTAGTAATAGTGGTAATAGTGGTAATAGTGGTAATAGTAATAGTGGTAATAGTAGTAGTAGTAGTAGTAGTAGTAGTAGTAGTAGTAGTAGTAGTAGTAGTACTACTAGTATTAGTACTAGTAGTAGTACTAGTACTAGTAGTAGTAGTAGTAGTACTAGTACTAGTAGTACTAGTAGTACTAGTAGTAGTAGTAGTCGTAGTAGTAGCAGAAATATGAAGCATTAAGGCTACATTCCTTACACGCGGCATGCGAATGTGGATGCGGCAAAAAATCGAAACGCCTAGAAGTCAATGGGCTACATTCCTTACACGAGGCATGTGAATGCGAATGCGAATGCGAATGCGGCAACTGAATTGGTCCATGTAGCCATCGGTGTGGCATGCGGCATGCGAATAGAAAACAGCTGGGATGTCAGTCGCATGTGTCCATTAGTTTTAGACGAGGGGAGGCGACTGATCATTACGGAACTGTCACACACAGGCATTGAGGGGTGCGGAGGGGTGTGGTACACGGTGGAGGCCGCGTGACCGTTTGCATGCCGCATGCTGCGTGAAAGGAATCATCCCGTTCGCATGCCGCATACCGCGTGTAAGGAATCCTAGCTTGAGTATCACTATCAGCAATAGTAGTAGTAGTAGTAAAATGAAGCATTAGTATCAGGAATCGTAGTAGTACTAGTAGCTTTAAACTGGGCTATTTGAGGGCATTTCCAAGGGGCTTGTAGGCTGACATTTTAGCATATATGCATAACATATTTACTTATATATTTGATCAGATTTACAGACATTTTAACAAAAGTACAGAAATTCGGGGGATTTTGTACAAAAGATTTTGTACAAAAGTACAGAAATCCGGGGGATTTGGGGGTCGATCCACGACTCGTGAGGTGACTGATCAGAACCTTCCTTTTCCGTGACTCCGTGGGGAATTTCGTGAGAGTTGGCAACACCGTATACGGAACAATATATGTACAAATCATATGGTAACTAGGCGAGGATTATCTTCACGGCTACTTCCAACTTGTACCATCACATATTTTGGTTGGTTGATTGTTGGGGTTTTACGTCCTGGCAACAACTAAGGTCATATCAGGATGGGTACCGACTTGTGACAGTGTGCACCCATGGCCACTTTTTAGTGCTGTCCCATTGGGAGACCAGGCCACCAGTACCATGACCTAATATCCCACTTAGTCAGATTATCCTGACACTCAGTCAACCAGTCCTTGCCCTACACTAATAATGCCAAGCGCCTGGCTAGGAAGCGACAGGTATCAATTCCTAAGTCATCGATTTGACTCGACCAGGGTTCGAACCCATGGGTATGTGGGTTCGAATCCAACAATCTACAAAAACTGGAGACGGACGCTCAACTCATTCGGCCATCCCGTCTGGTACCACATATTTTAAAATAAACTATTAGTAAGCACTGTCCTCAGATGCAGATAGCGTGAAGCTAAGATTCCATATACGCTGTATGCAGGATGCGAATGATATCCAAAAATGGCAAAGCATATATTTTGACAGCGGTGCTTCCATATGTCCGAATGCGAATACAAATGTGTATGTGAATGCGGCAAATGGATCGACCCATGGACCGATCGGTGCAAATGCGAATGTGAATGCGAATGCAGCCCCATTTGCCATAGACAACAATATTAACGTTGACTTTCCTTCACAAATTTGTAGAAAGAAAGACCGAAAATCGCATCGATACCTGTGCTGCATGCCGCATGCCGCATACGGCGGATATGGAATCTTAGCTCACGCGGATGCCTCTCACCGCTAGCTGCTGTCACCGAGCATGGCCCCGACGCCGCCATGTCTCCCGGCACCAGTGCACCGGTAATGGCCGGCGGCCGGGTGCGAGCGGAAGCAGTTCTTGTTGTTCACAGTTGAATTAGGATGGAGACATACGACAAGTGACGCGACGTGAGGTGCTTACTCACCGGGCCGTGCGCGGCCCTTACCAGCCGGGCGGGCACATAGCCCTCCACGCAGCCCTCCACGCACCGGCCACAGCCTCTCCCTCGCATGCCCGCCCCCAGCCCCCACCACACCATCACCATCACCCAAATCACCACCAGGTCCCACCACCCTCCACCCTCCACCCTCACAACTATCACCCCCCCCCCCACCATCCTCACCACCACCCTCACGCCCACCACAAGGCCATCACCACCACCCCGACCTCCACCCTGACACCGTCATCACCCACCATCACCACCAACCACTCCATCAGCATCACCCCCACCAGCCCCCACTACCCCATCACCACCACCCCTACCCCCACCACCACCCTCCACAACCACCGCCTCCAGCCTGCACCACTACCACCACTCCCCCCCCCCCCACCACCACCCTCCACCATCACACTATCACCCCCCCCCCCCACCATCCTCATCACCACGCTCACGCCCACCACAACCCCATCACGACCACCCTGACACCCATCACCACCCTCCACCATCACAACTATCACCCCCACCACCATCCTCACCACCACCCGCACCACAACCCCCCCACCACCCACCCCCACTGCACGTCTCACCCTCACACGCACATCACCCCACCACTCTCAGCCACCCCACCTCACAACCACAGCCCCACTACCCATCACCACCACCCTCCACAACCACCGCCTTCAGCCTGCACCACTACCACCACCTCCCCCCCCCCCCCCCCACCACCACCACCAGCCCCCCCCCCCTCCCCCACCCATCACCCTCATATTCCACCCAGCACTGGCCGAATCGGTAGAGCGCAGGCCTCCAGCACGGGATATCGGGAGTTCGATTCCGGGGGATATCGGAAGTTTGATTCCCGGTCGAGTCAAACCAATGACATACAAAATTGACACTAGTTACTTCTTAGCTTGGTGCTCGGCATTAATAGGATATGACAAGGACTGGTTGGCTCAGTGTCAGGATAATGCGACTGAGTGGGATATTGGGTGATGGTGCTGGTGGCCTGATTTCCTACTGGAGCAGCACTTTAATATAAAGTCGCCATGTGTGTGCACTGTCACAAGTCAGTACCCGTTTTGATATGACCTCAGATGTTGCCAGGAGGTAAAATTCCAACAACCACCCACTCCACCCACGTGGGTGGGGTGGTGGACTGTGGGTGATGTCCTTACCCCTGAGCAGTCAGGTAATGGCCACTATGTCTTCCCAGCAGCAATGCTGATCATACTAATGCTGTGCCTCGTTCTCATCAGGGATGCGTGAGTAAACAAGTGTTTGATCAATGCCAAGTCCAAACTCACAATATATCTAAATTGGCAACATCAGCGACTCTCACTCTTAAATTATTCTTTTTTTCGAATGGTCTCGAGTTTCTGCCATATTTTGAGATAAATATATTAAGTTAATCATTATAATCTAACCTACATTAATTTGGTTTAACCTTATGTGTATCTAAATTTGGAGATATTAGAGGTGAACAGGAGTATTCCCTTCTATGCAGCGATAGATCCTTAATAAGTGCACAAGTATCTAAGTTGGATAGAAAGGAATCAAAATAACTCAGCGTTTTTGGTTTAAAAAATGTGATGCTACCATCGGGCCATGCAGCTTTAAACGTGTGTTGGATGTTGTTGTTTCACGTCCTAGCAAAATCTATCGTTATATCAGGATGGACACCGGCTTGATTGATTGATTGGTTGGTGGTTTCTTTACGCTGTGTGGGCAGCGTAGGCCATAATCTCAGCGAGAAATGTTTGTTTTTGTTCAAACCATTGCTTTTACATGTAAAAGCATAAAATCAATTTTTGTGTCAATAGACACTCATGAATTTTTTTAGCTCACAATCATATAATTTCTGGTCAAGCTAAATAAAATTCTAGATGATACTATTGATAGTATTATTCACTGATGAAATTTGCTTAAAAAGCTATATGAGGAGGTATAGACCAGCTGCCTTCAAAAAGGCTAAAATGTTTTCTTGTTTTACTTTACTAAAAAGGTCATGCATGCTGTTTGCAGTGTAAAATTGTTGGCGCATAGCCATGAAATCCACACAGTTTAATAAAGTGTGTTTTAATGGACACCCGCTTGTAACAGTGCACACTCATGATGACTTCACAGTGCTGCCCTACTGGGAGACCAGGCCGCCCGCACTATGATCTGATATCCCACACAGTCACATTATCCTGATACTGTGCTAATCAGTCCTTGTCCTATCCTATTAATGCCAAGATCCAGGCTAGGTAATGACAAGTATCAATTTTATAAGTCAACACTTTGACTCGGCTGGGATTCGAACTCCCAACCTTCCACATGGAAAGCCTGCGCTCTATCGATTCGGCCACGGCGTCCGGTCGCACGTAACTTTAATAGAGGTGAGTGCTGAAGACATTAAATTCATCAAGAGATGCTGCTTTTCTATCTAACCCTCTGTCCCTCTCCTTCCACAATGCTTCTCTCTCAGTCTCCCTCCCAGTCTCCGACCCTAAAATGCTGATGCAGACACACACATTGCCAGGGCTGTACAAGGTGGAAGATATTGAATTCAAGGCTATTTCAAGGCTTTTCAGGGCTGTTCTTGATAGGAATTCAAGACTATTTTCATTTGGATTTAGTCTGAAACCACCATTCGGAAAGGTGATTTGGGACTAAGTTAGATCGTTGGAATTCAAGGCTTTTCAAGACTAATTACCCGAAATAGGTTAAATACCAGCTTTATGAAGGTCTTGAAATGGGGCAAATGAAGTTCAAGACTTTTCAATACTTTCCAGGCCCCGTACGGACCCTGAATTCACCATTCACAATATGATTGGTCGTTGAAGCTTCCGGAAACAAGCCATGTGAATACCATGACTATGGTGACTAACGTGTTAGATGCTGAACCAATGCCATCATCAGTTCCCTCCAGCCCTCAGTGACACGCTCAGCACTTCGACCAGACGCGATAACCGAATGAGTTGAGCATGCGTCTCCCGTGTTGGTAGATCGTGGGATTTTAGTCAAACCAATGACATAAAAATGTATACTTGTCGCTTCCTAGACAAGAACTCAGCATTATTAGGATATTGCAAGGGCTGGATGGCTCAGTGTCATGATAATCTGAGTGAGTGGTCATGGTGTTGGCGGCCTGGTCTCCCAGTTGGGCAGCACTATAAAGTCGCCATGATTGCACAGTTACAAGTCGGTACCCATCGTGATATGACCTTAGATGTTGACAGGACGTAAAACTCCAACAACCAACCATCAGCACTTCTGCGCTTATAAATGCTTATCAGCAACAACAAAATGAAGGAAAAAAACACCCAAAAAACATCTAAAGTTAAATTTAAATTTAAATGACGGCACTCTCCGAAGTTTAACAAATAAGAAATCGGCTAAAACTAAAATACACTTAGGCTATTTTTCATCATTAATCTTGAGAGGATTCCGACCCGAAATGAGATTGAATTCGCGCCTGCAAAAAGCTCTAGTTTTATATGGTTTCTATGGTCTGCAATGCCTAGCTTATCACCAGCGGGTTTTGAGAAAATCCTAGGTTCAGGTCGCATACAAGTGCACTCTTAGCCACATGTCAGGTTTATAGTGCTGCCTCACTCAGATACTGTGCCACCAGCACCAATACTTGATGCCATTCCACTCACTCACATTATCCTGACACTGAGCCAACCAGTTGTGGTGTATCCTAGTAATGCCGAGCACCAAACAAGGTAGCTACAAGTATCAATTTAGAAGGTTTTTGGTTTGACTCAGCCTGGGATAGAATCCACGAGCTTCCACGCGTGAAGCGGGTGCCCTACTCACCCGACTATCTAATCTGGTCCTGGTATCATACATCCATATATTTTAGTTATACTAGACTTACTTGTCAGTTGTAGTATTACTAAGATTCTTACGATTCTACGAATACGAAGGTAAGGAGCGGGGAAGAGGCCAAGCTTGCGCAGGTCCAGAAGTAGCCTCAGTTTTCGAAGTTGGAGGGAACAAAAAACCTACTAACTAACTAACTTTTCAGGGAACCATCCCCCCCCCCCTTTTTTCCCCTGTTTTCTGAACCTATTTAATTTTTCTCCTCGAGTATTTGTGGTTCATCACAAGGTGAGGTGGGCGGGCCCCTGCTCCTTACCTTCGTATTCGTAGATTCGTAAGAATCTTAGTAATACCACAACTTACAAGTAAGTTTAGTATAACTAAAATATTCTTACTTCAACTTCCGAATACCGGAAGTTAAGTAACCGGGGATAGTCTTCGTAGCCTGTTATTTTGGCTCCTGACCTCTCCTCCTTTTACTTCCTCTTTCCTGCCATCAACTTTCCCTCCTATCCTTCAAGTAAGCATTCATCAGGTATCAATTCCTGACAATTCCAACACATTTAATGTCCATCTCGCCAACGTTGCTCTAGAGATTGGGCCATGTGGCCCAATGTAAGAAATCAACAATTGTTTACAATCTTTCCTAATATTGGCTGTCCTAATTAGATAGCTTTTTAACGTTTTTACAACACATAACTTTCGATCTTCCTTGAATTTATAAAACATGATCGAATCCAGTGGTTGTCCCAACTTGTTGCGCTTTAGCAAATTTTTCATTTTGAATACAATGCAATCATCCTCAATCCTCATCCTGTCTATGGATAGGCTGAGAATGGCTTGTCCTCTTTGTGAAGAGACAAGCAAAAGTAGTAACTTCAATTAGTAGGACAGCATTTTAAAATTTAACACTGGATTACTGTTCAGGTTCTGGATCCAACTTAGAACTGTACCGACATTCCAGAATGTATCATATCTAGGCTGAGGTGGCCTCTGTTCATGACAGCTTTTGCAAGGCCATTTGACCAAATAATGTTCACCTACTGTGCCACCGTCCACACGTGGGAGAATAAGGCTGAGTGGACACCTCGCTGCATTTATCGCCCCATAACCTACTCCCGTCTCAAAATAAAGTCTCAAGTATTTTAGGACGCCCGCTAGTGGGGGATCCAAGACACTCACCCCACGTGGCAAGGCTCAGACACCCCACCTATTAATATGGGTCTTGTAGCTCCTCCTTGTGGACGGTCTCCACGTATGAGTGAAATACTGTAAAGTTTTCTTATCTATGTTGCACCCCTCTAGCGTTGGAGCTAGAAGAGGTACGGTGTCAATCTTGACTCAATTAGCCCCTCTCCTGGAGGCTCTCCTCCTAGGTTGTTTGTTCCAATGAGGTTCCCAGCATGTTTTGGGAACTGTATTCTGTCTCTTGCTTCTCGCTGAGGAGTGGGTGCCACGGTTGCGCCGGCCAATGCGGAGCCACCATTACCACTCTCGCTGCATCTCTCTGGATCTTGCGTACTACTCTGGGAAGCAGAGAGAAGGGTGGGAAGCAATAAATGAACATGTCTCACCACCTGAATGAGAATGCATCTGTTCTCCAATTGTTTTGTTCTGGTTCCCAGCTGACATATTTTGTTATTTGCGCATTTAACCCTGAGGCAAACATATCTACTTGTGGGGTTCCCCAGCTCTTACAATTTTTTTCAAATATAGTTCTATTTAGTTACTACTCCAAATGATCCTTAAATTTTCTTGATCTTAGATCTGCCAAACCATTTTTCACTCCTGGTATATGTGTGATGGTTAACCAGTTATTCTGCCTTTGGGCCCACTCACAAATTTCTAATGCCTCTAGGAGGCAGTCTTCTGATTGTGTACCTCCCATGTTCTTCACATAAGCTAATGCTGTTGTACTGTCAGTTCTGACTCTAATGTGGGTGTTTTTTCTTCTGTGTAAGCTTTTGAGTCTGAAAGCAATGGCCGGCACTTCTAAGGCATTAATGTGAGTTAATTCTTCTGGCTGCCATCTTCCCCCAGTCTGCTCTGAGCCCGTATGTGCTCCCCATCCCTGATGTGACACATCTGTGAACAATTCAATATCAGGATCTTCTCTTCTAATTTTTCTGGGATTATTTAAGTTATCTTTCCACCAAGCCATGTCTTTGCATCCTAACTCAGATATCCACATAGTATCTTCAAAATTTCCCTTGGATCTTTTAAGAGCTTTTATTTTGTCACTCTCTAGACTTTTAAAGTGGATGCCTGCGTATTCCACTGCTGGTACATAAGCCACCATCAGTCGAAAGTGAGTGAAACATGCATTTCCACTGAGTCGATTTCAAACCCAAGAAATGTTAACCACTGTGTCGGTGTGAGTAACGATTTCTCTAAATTTACCTTAAATCCCAACTCAGTAAAGGTGTCTACCAGCTTTGAAATGGCTGCTTTGCATTCTATCTTGTTTTTACCTATTACAAAACTGTCATCCAGATATGGGAATCCCACATATCCCTTCTCTCCCATTTTTGCATAAATGGGTTTCAGTAATTTTGTGAAAATCCTAGGGCCCAGTGAAAGCCTGTTAGGTAGAACTTGAAACTTGAGTAGACTTTTAGACTGCGCTGTGATTTATTTATGGCCACTGAATAATAAGCATTCGTTAAATCTGCACTTGCCATCCACATGTCTGGTTCAATGAAATCCAGAGCTGTTATCAGGTTAAACATTTTAAAGTGTTTGTACTTTACTATCTTTTTTAGTTCTGTTAGATCTAAAATCATTCTGAATTTTCCATTATGCTTAGGCCATAACAAAATATTTGACACCCATTGCCTATAATTTTCCTGTACTGACATAGTACGCCTTTCTTCATTAAGTTTGTGACCTGTGTATTAACAAACTGTCTCTTCTTTATCCAATTTGAAAGGAAATGGTTCTCTTTCCTGTACTGGAGCCAACAAAAAGGGTATAGTCATGCCTTTAACACAATTTAAGATCCTAAGCGGTTAACTATATTACCATCCACAAATTTACAGTTAGAAACATTCAACTTCTTACCAGGCTTCAATCCTGCAGAATCACCCACCTGGATAGGGTGGCTCACTTCTGATAACCCCTGTGTGGGTTTGCTTGACCACGCTAATGGTTGGTGTTTGGTGTGCTGCCGTATTGTGTGTAATCCTCCGTGGAGCGACCGAATCACTTCTCAGGGGGGTTGCTGTTTCGCCCCCCCTCCCCCCAGCTGGGGAAGCCCTTGCCAAGATTCCCCCTGAATCGACTACTGGCTCAAAATTTGTTGTTGGGGCTCCACTGTGTGTACGATTGTCGAAATGTTGACGCCTCTTCCCTCGGTAACCATTGTTGGAGTACATACAATTATCTGATGCCCTTACCGATTTCATCAGTTGTTTGTTTCTTTCACCGAGATTGTCACCTAATAGATAGCCGGTTGGCTCAGGCAGGTCTCCATAGACATCGCGCTTTGGTTTGATCAGCTCCTTACCGAGAGGTGAGTGAACCACTTTTTGTACACTCTGCTTCCTCTCAATTCTAATTTGGCTGTGGTTGCACACTAGCATATTTATAGCATTTAACATGTCTAGAGCATGTGCATTTAGGTCGGGGTCTGCCGAACCTCTCTGTAGAATTATATCCATGAGGGGGGTAATAGCCGTGAGCACTCCCACTATCCCCTTGGATGCTGTCAGAAGTGAGCTCTCGCCCTCCCTTCTGCCCTCAGCAAAATGTATCTCTTCATTGAGAGGTTGAATTTGTGCATCAGGCACGTCAGCTAACCCTGCATATTGACGGGTAATCTCTCTGATTGTTTTTAGTGGCTTGGGACCTCCTTCGTAATAGTGGTGAATTACACCTGCTATACTCTCACTGATAGTGGTGACCCTGGGTGCAACCAGCTTCTTCATTGTATACACCTCTTTGATCTCTGTTAACAAAGCACCCTCATGCAGGCCCGTAGCCAATTTGAACTCACAATGTTTCACTTTTGTCGCCGTTGATGTCATTGATGTTGTTTTTGTAGCCTCTCCTGGCTTTGGTTTGACCACCTCTTCAGTCAAGGGCTTGGAAGGTGGTGGTGTTTTGAAACTACTGAAAGGGGACTTCGACACTGTCGCAACCGTCGATATCGGTGCCGCCGCTATTTTTTCTTGTCACACATCAGAATTTGACGTTGTACGAGTGTTGAACGTAGCCTTCAGCCACGCCAGTTGTTCACCCATATAATTATTCTTGGCCTCACTGCCGCCGTCGTCATCATCATCATACGTATGTGTAATCCTCCTCAGGGTAATCTGCCTCATCGTATTCCCAATAATCATCATTGCACGCACCACCATGCGCGTCACCAGTGCTGCCATAGTGACCTACATATGCCACATCATCTTCATGGCTGTACTGCCACGAGGCATGTGCCTCTTGTTGTATGCTTAAAGTAGGTACTCCAAAGTGATTTCTATTTTCAACAGGTCAGTATTACATCTTATATATCTGTAAATATCTTTTAAATTGGATCTCAATGATATAAAAATAATTTAGATCGATTGAATAGCTGCAAAGTTATGAGTGTTTAAAGATTGATTTTTTTGCCCCGATTTGTGCACATTTCCAAATTAGCCAAATCTTGGATTTTAGGGTCCCACCTGGAAGCTATTTTGCACATGATCTGTCCAATATTAAAGAATCTCATTCTCTATAGTACAAATAAGAAGATCAATTTTTTTACAGACCATCACTGTTAGTATTCTTTCTGAAATGCCATGTCAAACTTGCTAAATTCCTTAATTTCCAGCAACCACCAATAATAAATTCAGTAAAATAAAGAAAAATAGCATAACTCCCATTCTAATTGTCCTATCACAGCAATCTTTATACCAAAATAACCAGAATCATAAGCTCTACATGATGACATAATTTTCTACCTGATCAGAGAAAGAAAGACAACATTCAATTTTAGGCATCGCGAGCTGACAATAAAATTAAGAAAAATAGCATAATTCCCATTCTAATTGTCCGATCACTGCACTCTTTATACCAAAATAACCAGAATTAAAAGCTCTATATGATGACACCATTTTCTAACTGATCAGAGAAAGAAAGACAACATTCACTTTTAAGCATCGCGAGCTGACAATAGCCAAATTCTTGCAGCAGTCACTTCTCAGACCAAGCTTGATGCGCATGATATAAATCTCAACCAAATATTGTTCTGGTTAGGTAGAGGAAGACTTAAGCTTTCTGATGATATAATTTTCAAAACGATCCTGATCAATTTTCAAGGAGGATTAATGTCTTAATGTTTTCACTCCTTCAGTTCAATCAAATTTCCCACTCAGAAACACTCATGCTTGATATGCTAATGAAGCCTAGATTCTTCTCTATCTTTTATTGGTGGTTATTTTTAGCTCAGGTCAATGTACTCACCAAGCCATCAAGTTTAGGGAAGGGAGTAGCTCAGACTGGATGAAAACAAAATCGGCGAGCATGCTCAGAGCTGCCGATGGTACCCGCCAACAAGTGTCCATTGACTGTGATTTCTTTCATAATGATGATTAAAAATCAGACACCCTAAAAGGCAAAAGAACAAGTTTTAATTTGATATAATTTTTATTTCAAACCAAGCAGAATTAGTGGAGATTCAAGCCTTTTTGAAACGGTTAAAATAGGTCAAATTTCGCGATGCGGACACCGTATACGCCGACTTTGGAGTACCTCCTTAAAGCCTCTGCCTTTGCTTGCTCAGCCTCCTTCTTGTGACGCTGCTAAAACTCCCCAATATCTGTAACACATGCGTGGGCAGCTCCACCCTGGTCCGAGGCCTTTGCTTGCTCAGCCTCCTTCTTGGGACGCTGTTAAAACTCCCCAATATCTGTAACACATGCGTGGGCAGCTCCACCCTGGTCCGAGGCCTTTGCTTGCTCAGCCTCCTTCTTGTGTCACTGCTAAAACTCTCCAAATCAGTAACACGTGTGTGGGCAGCTCCACCCTGGTCCGAGGCCGGGGAATGGTCTATAAAGTTCCGTTCTGGTTGACCAGCCATGTATATTCAAGTGGAATGCATTATCCTGCAAATCCTAACAATCCAACGAAATGAAGTTCACAATATCTAATATCAGATGGAGTATCCATTTCCTAATGTTATCTTCTCCACTCCTGTACGGTTATACTTATAGTGCCGGGCACCAGAAACTCCCCGAGAGCGTCGTCAGACGTCTGTCTCGGGAAGGCGGTTAACTCCTTGTGCTGGACTCGGGGTACGCCTACCTCTCACTGTGCTATAATTAGCCAGGAGTACGAGAACGAGGTAAAATATATAAATATATATTTAAGCAACCGTCAATAAAATACTACTAAAAAAAAAGCAACCGTCAATAAAATACTACTAAAAAAAAGCAACCCTCACGTGCTAAATGTGTCAACTGGTAAGGGCAAGATGTGTCAGAGTTAATGGAATGTCAGCTTAACGCTCGGCGTGTGGACACTACCCGTCAAACACCGCGCCCCGAGCTTACCGGAAGCTCATGCCAACTACTTGCCGAGTCACTGCCGTGACGTCACGTGTAAACGATGTGACATCGATGCAGGTATCTGTCTTCTTCCCTGTCAACTGTCAACAGCAACCGCCCCTTACCAACGCGTCAGGACCCCTAAACCATCCCCGTTTTAAAGCCGCGTCGGCCGATGCTTTTGAGTTAGGCTAAATCAAAAAAAAATTAATTGGTGATCGTCTCCGCCCGTGCCTGAAAAATTGCCCACCCCTGATTCTTTTATTTTTTTTGTAACTGTTAAAAATGCATCGCGGACGATTGGTTTTCCTCATTCCACTGCTCATTGTCCTATCCTTGTATTGCCGAGCGGCCAAGGTTCGAATCCCACTGTAAAAATACACGGATTTTCGGTTCGGATTCATATATTGGCAAAAAACATTATTATTCTCAGACGACGGAGTGGGGACCAGGATTATGTAACAGAGAAGCAATGGGTGCCCCACTCGCTTTGTGAGATATGCGCCTATGTGGAAATGCGATAACACATAGTGACCGAGATTGTGATGTGATGTTCATACTTAAGAGACGGTTAATAATTATTTAAATGTTCCCTTCCTGCACCAGAAAGAGTACATAGAGGGACAGAAGCATTGATATATGTTTGTTGTAACTGTCTGCAACCACCTGTTACCATGGGATCGATGAACAAGCACACCCAGCCATCCTGCACACATTATGGACACCACCTGCAGCTGCCCCCTATTAGGGTGTCGCCCACCCAGGCTGTAGAGGATGTCTGTGTGAGCCTAGTGACCTGCATTCCTTATACCTGACACACAGACCCCACATGAGGTACTCTTGGCTAGACTCTCTAGCAGAGACTCCACTTTCTACACTCAAATGAGCAACATCTATTCCAAAGACACTGAGCTGTGTGCAACAACGATTCGGCCACCGCGCCCAGTGCATCGCAATGAGGCATCCACTTGTACCGTTAATAGGATGTTCAGGCCTGCCAGGCCGCGTCTCCTAACAACCTCATATAATATCAGCCCTACTCGCAAATTTAATTATTAACATCTCACCTCATTCTGCAAAGCCTCTTTGGTTGGTTGTTGGAGTTTTACACCCTGGCAACATCTAATGTCATATTAGGACAGGTACCGACTTGTGACAGTGCGCACTTATGGTGGCTTTATAGTGCTTCCACACAGGGAAATCAGGCTGCTGGCACCTACCATGACGCAATATCCGACTCAGTCAGATTATCCTGACACTGAGCAAACCAGTCATAGCCTTGTCCTATTAATGCCGAGCAAGTCGGTACCTGTCCTGATATGACCACAGATGCTGCCAGGACGTAAAATTCAAACAACCAACCATCTTTTGGTGTGCACACCAAAATGTTGAACACCATAGGCTTCAGCAGTAGCAGGTTCAATTAAATTACCTTAGTATTCCCTTTGACGCAACAGGAGTGGGATGAAAACATCAATAAACTGCAAGAAATTGAACCATCTGTGGGAAAACCACCACATACCCACACAGGAATTTGGTGGGACCAAGTGGTCTTTAGCTGCTGCCGTATTGGCCACTCGCGGCTCACAAATGCTTTTCTGTTCAAGGGGGACCCTCCCCCTGAATGGATTGGGTGTCAGTCCCCACTTGAAATCAAACACATTTGATTAAGTTGTGTCGATTTCTTGGCCCTGCGCGAACAGTTTTACACTGCAAGTAACATGCACAACCTTTTCACAAGGGTAAAACAAGAAAACATTTTAGCCTTTTAAACCAATTAGATCAATTAATAACCTTTAACTTTTATCTTAATTCTATTTCCTTTAGCCACAAATTATGTAACTGTGAGCTCTTTGGTTCCACATTGTACTGGCGGAAAATTGATTCTGTACTTTTGCATTTTTGTAAAAAGTGATGGTTGAATAAAAAACAAACAATTCTCGCCGTGAATATGGCCTATGCTGGGGACACGGCGTAAAGAAACCACCAATCAATCAATCGACGCAGCAACCAATGTTTAACAAATGCACCTGCATCGAAGTTTGGATATGTAGGATCAAATCTAGGCAAGTGCTTCGCTTTAGAAAATGTTATGCTTTCATGAGAATACGCAGCTTTAATTCGCTGCCAGTGATTTTCGAGACAGCCGTGCCATCTCCCCTTTACATAAGCGTTGAAACCTGCGACTAAGTGCAGCTGCGTACAGTTTTTAGCATTTTCAAGGACAGCCAGTTTGAAGGTGGGGGGGGGGGGCAGTATTAGGTGGACCCGCATCGCATTGTAACAGAACATGAATGGTTTGTTTGTTTGCGTTGGTTTGTTGAAGTTTTACGTCCTGGCAACATCTAGTCATATCAGGATGGGTACCGATTTGTGACAGTGCACACTCATGGTGACTTTATAGTGCTGCTCCACTGGGAGAACAGGCCACAGGCACCATGACCTGATATCTCACTGAGTCACATTATCCTGACACTGAGCAAACCAGTCCTTCCCCTATCCTAATAATGCCAAGCGCCAGGCCAGGTAGCGACAAGTATCAATTTTGTAAGTCATTGGCTTGACTCGACCGGAAACCAAACTCCAACCTTCTGCATGGGAAACCTGCACTCTACCGATTCGGCCACCGGTTCCAGTTGGTTGGCTGTCAGAGTTTTACGTCCTGGCAACATCTAACTGCATCCGCTAAGCATGAGCGTTGAGTGAGTGGTTTGTGAAGGAGTCTGCCCCACAAAGGATGCTGTCTCACTCACACTATAGGGGGAGCCTCAATAGACTACATCGCCATTCCAGCGGCGCGGTGCATTGTGGGATACATGGAAGAAAAACAAACCGGCGAGAAGCACATGGCACATGCTAATAATACACTGGGTACAGTTATGAAATGTACTAGTTTCAGCTCATCTTAGCTCTTGTTTGAAACATAGAATATAAACTAAAAAAAGATATATAATAAATTAAGATATTAATCTTTTATCCAGCATTGCATTTACATCAATATAATCAGCACATCTTATACCATCTGCATTTAGATTGAGAAAAATCTGGGCAATCAGACTAGTGTTAGAGCCATAGCCAGAGTCAGTTTGACTCATTTTATTCATGTTTTTGTATTTATATCCTACGGTTAATAACATTTGTTGGGCTAGGAAATGGGTAGGGTTAATCAGACATTGGTTATATATTTCTTTGAAACAAGTTTTTGTCAACACATTTGACATTTTAATATTTAGAACAAGAATTACAGAAAAGTTATGTCTAATCACCAATGGTGATGTAAACATCAGCTTGTAAATTGACTGAAATTCTATGTTTCTTAGCTCAAAATGCTTAATTATGGAGAGTTGTGCCTTAAACACATTCATTATATTATTATATTGCATCCTTCCATCCATGTTTGTGCCAAATTGTTATGTATTTTGATTAATTTTGAATAAAATTGAAGTTTTACCCTATGCGTATCGGCAAACTCAATGACCGTATGCATTTGCTTTGTTGCCAATGCCGTTTTCAGCGCATGCGCAGTCGGAATGGTGATCTCGTCTATAGGCACGCTCAGACCAGAATGAGGCAATAAATAATCGTGGGTTTACAGCGACTCAGCCTCGTTCTGAATGGGACGCGGGAGCGTGCTGAAACTAGACCCATAAAGGCACTCATTGTCATCAAGGGGAGGCGGCTCATTGAGAACTCCTTCTCTGTAGTTTCTTATTGTTGTGGCTTTTCAATCATCATTCCAATCAAAGTCGTCATCATCAGCATTATCGTCATTATTTACTAAACTCCAACAAACAATGAGACGAGAATAGCCATTATTATCGTCATTATTATTTACTAAGCTCCAACAAACAATGAACACGAGACATGTAAATGGATCACCATCATCATCTTTAAAAAAAAAAAAAAATCCGACAATGAGATGAGATATATGTAAATGGCTGATGATGATGATGATGATCATCATCATCATCACTATTAGCATCATTATTTATTCATCTCCAACAAACAATGAGACAAGACATATGTAAATGGATGATGATGATCATCATTATTAGCGTCATTATTTATTCAACTCCAACACACAATGAGACGAGATGTATGTAAATGGCTAAGATACTTCTCTGGCTCGTCCCGTCAAGAGCCCTACCAACCCTTTATTCAAACTAAAAATAAATAATTCTGATCAACAATCCATTTCGTCTGGTTGTGAATGTTGAAGTTGCATAGTGCGATGAAAGCATTAACTTGTAATTCAAAACCAGACACAGATAATTCTTTTTTGGGCTAATAAATTTATTAATCAGGCTTAATAAATTTTTACAACAGCCTTTTGTACTACACCATTAACTTGTAATTCCAATACTCACTCTCCAGCCACAGGCCATGACTACAAAATCCACTCTCCACCACAGGACGGCCACTCTTCAACCGCAGCCCAAACAATCCAACTTCCACTCTCCAAAGCGCTGTATTCATGCGACCTTTTATTCATGCGATTCCCGCGCCCCCTACCGCCCGCACCCGGCAACAGATCCATCGGGATGGGGGCCATTGTAGCCGTTGCCTCTAGTGGCCCTCACCACCCATCAGCGCCCCCCCCCCCCCCCCCCCCCCCAGACGCAGTGGTCTCACCGCACCTCCCTCCCCAACCACACGCGTCGCCATAATAAAATGCAAATCAGTAAACATAGGCAATCAGACACTGATATACAACAATAACAACACGTCCCATCCGTCTTGATATGAACTTAGATGGTGCTAGGACGTAAAACAACAACAAACAAACAAACACCTCTGAAATAACGAATTGCAGGGTCCGTACACATGTGAAGATATGGAATTCAAGGCTATTTCAAGACTTTTCAAGGCTTTTTTTTTATAGGAATTCATCGTGATTTCAGGGGAAAAAACAACGATTGCGAATGGTGAATTCAGACTAATTTAGAACAGCAAGGACAGTTTAATGGAATTCAAGGCTTTTCAAAACTAATTCCCCCAAATAGGGGCGAAAGAAGTTCAAGAGTTTTCAAGACTTTCCAGGCCCCGTACCAACCCTGGAATGATGTTTCTGTTCAGGTTGTTAATAAATAAAGTTCTCCTTATAAAATAAATATTGAATCAGTACATAAAGGTTTTACTGAAGGCAAATTAAACATATTCTGTGTGCTACATTCATTGATTAAGCAGAGGAAACTTTAATCGCAGACAATTTGTCTTCCTCATTTCACTGCACTTTGCCGTATTCTCGTAATGCCAAACACCAGGCTAAGTAGCGACACGCATAAACAAATATTCAAGACATTGATTTGACTCGGCCGGGGTTTGAGCAAAATTCAACCCATGACCTGCCGCATGTGAAGCAAGCGCTCAACTCATCCATCCATCATGCCTGAATTATTTACAATTGCCAAATACTTCATTTACTTTGAGGACACTGTCAGACAAGTCGGCTGGAACCATGCTTTGGCCATTTACAGTTGTGGGTGGTGACCAGCTGACATGTCACTGCCATCAGCAAAGTGTCCGTTGATCGATACACTACTCAGTAGATATATAACAACACCCGGCCACTACGACCGCTGGGTGATTAGCTGGTTCAAGGCGGAGCAGTGAGAGTTTATTCAAGTAGCATAAAGACATCCAATTTTCGAAAGCAAAATACGTATCTAGGCTTGATTCCACATAACTAAATTAGATACTGGTGCGCTTAGTAAGTACAGTAAAACCTCTCTAACCGACCTCCTCCACAGATCGACCATCATCATTATCATCATGCTGTCGGTCGCAATGCGACAAAGACTGCTTTCATTACTTGACTGCCGCTCTCCATTTAGCTCTCTGCTGTGAGAGTTGCGTCCATGAGTCGGTCTTAATGTCTCTCAGCTTCAGGTTTCACATTACATGAAAGCTGCCTGCAAAAGTGTTGAAGTGCTGCTGGCTTTTGCAAGTTACCAGCGGCACTCTCTCGGGGAGCAAATAGAGGTTTCACACCGGCAAGAACATGTCAAGACAGGCGCAAAACTATTTGTCCCTGCAGTGGCTGGTCGGGAGATGTTGGGAGTTCCATATATCAACCGCCCTTAATGCTGCCACAGTGACATTGTTTTCTGTTTAGGGTTTGCTCCCTTAGCCTTCGGTTCTGTCAAGAACCTGTACCACAAGGCAGTGGTTTACAACTATGCAGGGCAGGTGCGTCAAACTCCCTGAGGTATTGCTATACCTGCAATACCTGCATACCACTCCCCTATATCGACCACTCCCCTATATATCGATCACTTTATTTGGTTCCCAAAAATACCATTGCAAGAATATTCTAACTCCCTAAACCGACCACCTCCCTAAATGGATCATTTAAAGTCGGTCCCATGGTCGGTCGATTTAGAGAGGTTTTACTGTATTTGTTACTAAATAGAATGGCATAATAAGTCAATTTAATAGAACCTGTTACCATTGAAGCCTATGCGATCAGGGTTTTGACAAGCACCCCAAAATTAATTTGGGATGTTTACGCTTTAGATATCTGTGAAGTTAATCATTTTAAATAATACTTATTAATAGTCAAAACATTGACCTAAATTTGATTCTACAAATCAAACTTAAATACTGGTGCGTTCACTGAACAGCTATTACTACATAGGATGAATAATAAGTCAATTTAATCAAAACCTGTCACTGCTGAAGCCTATGAGGTCAAGCATTTTGATGTGCACACCAATATTACCTTTTTGTCTTCACTTCAAATATATCCATGGTTAACCCTTTAAAATAAAACTGACTTCAAATTAAAGTAAAATAGAACGTAATAGCTTTATCTAAAAACAACATAGCACAACCTCCAAACCATCGGAATTTAATTTTATTAAGTTTACATGGAGCCTGATCACCTCGACAGCATTCTTGTCCAACATTTGTTTCTAGTGTGGATTGCAGTAAAATTGCGCCAGTAAATATTCTACACAAGATAAAATAGCACTTTGTTTGTGTGCATTCACGACCTGCCACTGTGTAAGCTGCAGATGCATACCAACTAGATAAAAGATTCATCCCATACTTACAGTACAGGGGTGAACAACAACGTAGTGTAAATACGGGCGAAAATACCTTTAGTATGGAACAGGAAGTAGAAACTCTGGCTCCAGTATCAAATGGCTACCCATATCGGCACAGAGTTGGTGAAATGGGAGAGAATGCAAAAAGACAAGATGGTGGCCATAGAATGCCGTCGATTTCACTTTTAAATCTAGTAGCGGGGAAATATGAAGACATATATAAAGAATATATTTTGTTTCTTACATTAAGAATTTATTCGCTAAGTTAATTTCCACAGGATGTCAAATTTCTTCGCCCGTTTTTCTAATATGTTGGTTTTCACCCCTGTACTGGATGTAAGGGGTGAATCTTTTATCTACATAGCAACGTGCTGGGTCTCAGCTTCAGTCCTTCCTGAGGGACCAGCGGAACACAGAACGTGGGTATTATATAACATGATGGTAAAGGTGTCAAAGGTTGCCACCTAGAAATTATTATGGAATGTGGATGCAAACAGGACTCTTTTTCACAATTCGTGTAAATAACCAGCTATTTACACGGGCTCATGTAAATAGCCGGTGTCACCAAACGGCATTATTCATAAACCGTCTCTTTACTGACCTCATGTAAATATTCCCTCAATCACACACACTGTGTGTAAATCACTTCGCCAACGACCATCACCTTCACCGTCGTCCTCCAACGACCGGATGGGATGACGGTTGCGTGGGTAGGACATCTGCTATCCCGTGGGTTCGATCCCCAGGCAAGTCAAACCAAAAGACGTACACCAACTCACTGTTGCTAACTGAGGCTATTTCCGGTCGGCGCCAGCTTGTTCCATCTCTCCCCGGACACTTAACTTACTGTGTTCGGAAAATTAAGTAAGAACGGTGCTACTTTAGCGTACAGTCTACCTGGCTATTTTCATTTTAATGTGTGGTCTACCAGCACTTTAACCCTAACTCTAACCCTAAACCCTAACCTTCAATTTGGGGACCGTCCTGATATGACCTTAGATGTTGCTAGGACGTAAAACAACAACAAACAACATCAATTTGAGGAGGATACTGAGGTGGGCGTTCATTGATGTAGCGCTGTAAAAACTTACAAATTACCGAACCTGGTGGCCGAATCGATAGAGTGGAGGCTTCCCGTGCAGAAGGTCGGGAGTTCGATTCCCAGTCGAGTCAAATCAATGACTTACTAAATTAATACTTGTCGCTTCATAGCCTGATACTCGGCATTACTAGGAGAGGGCAAGGACTGGGTAGGTCAGTATCAAGATAATGTAACTGAGTGGGATATCAGGTCATGGTGCCCAATTGGACAGCACTATAAAGTCTCCACGAGTGTGTCACTATCACAAGTTGGTACCCGTCTTGATATGACCATAGAGGTTGCCAGGACATATCTTGTCTGGCACTAGGTATTACTTGGAGAGGGCAATGGCTGGCTGGCTCAGTATTAGGATAATATGACTGAATGGTGGAATATTGGGTCATGGTGCTGGCAGCCCGCTATTCCAATGGGGCCATATTATCTAATTGCCATCAGTGCAAACTGCTACAAGCCGGTAGTCGTTTACATAAAACATTCACCAGACGGGATGGCCGAATGAGTTAGAGCCTCCATCTCCCATGCTGGTAGATCGTGGTCGTGGGTTCGAACCCTGGTCGAGTCAAACCAATGACTTTAAAATTGATACTTGTCGCTTCCTAGCCAGGCTCTTGGCATTATTAGGACAGAGCAAGGACTGGTTGGCTCAGTGTCAGGATAATGTGACTGAGTGGGATATCAGATCATGGTGCCGGCAGTCTGGTTTCCCAGTGGGACAGCACTATAAAGTCGCCATGAGTGTGCACTGTCACAAGTCGCTACCCGTCCTGATATGACCTTAGATGTTGCTAGGACGTAAAACAACAACAAACAAACAAACAAACATAAAACATTCACCCCTAGTAGGCCCTACCTACATCCATGTCTAAATGCGAGCAAAAACTGCTTTGGTATTTATAAACAAGAGGTGGAGCTCCTGGTTCTAGTATCCAGTGCTTATCTATATTGGCAAAGAGCTGATCAAATGGGAGAGAATGAAGAAAAATAAAGACAAGATGGCAGTCACTGAATCCTCTTGATTCGACTCATAAAGTATATTAGTTTAAATAGGAACCGTTTAATATGATGGTTCTTAAACTCAGTGTCAGGATAATGCGACTGAGTGGGATATCAGACCATGGTGCTGGCTACACTATAAACCACCCTGCCACAAGTCACCGATCCTGATATGACTTTAAAGTTGCATAGTCCGATGGTTTTGAGTTACTGTAATTTTCTGAGATAAATATATTAGGTTGGTCATTATAATCTACCTTACTTTAGTTTGAAATAACTTTGATTATAAATGGATAACTTTTGAGACATCTAAAGGCTCAGTCACACCTTACCGGATTGGGGTACGGATAGAAAATGGACACTGTCTGGTGAAATACGTCAATGTACGGTTTATATACGGAATGCATCCGGCGTGTCCGTTCTCTGTCCGGTGGCAAGTTTTGAACATGCACAAAACTTGTACCGGGCACCACCGGGCTGACGTGTACGGTTGGTGTCTGGTTTAAGTCTGTTTAGTCCATGTAGTCTGTTTAGTCCGGTTCATGTCCATTACCCATCCGTTACATCTCCGGTTTGCTTCCTGCATAGTCCATTGACAGTGTTGTGGGAATTTGGTCATTATATGTTTTCGGCGTGTCCGTGAACAGTCAGGTACATGTCCGGTTGATGTTTGGTCCATCCGTCTGACATTCGGTTGTCATCCGGTTATTGTCCGGTGGCTATTCGTTAATGTACGTTCCTTGTCCGTTTAGCGTTCGTTTCGTCCAGCGGCCGTTGCAACATTTCGACACATTTCGGCACATTTTGTAACCGAACACCACCGGACTAGAAAATTCTTTGTCCAGTTTATGTCCGTTGCTCAATCCGGTAAGGTGTGACAGGCACTTAAAGAGCACACATGGTAAATTAATTTTGGCAAGCATGCCAAAACTCTGACACCATAAGTTTCTGAAGTAACAGATTATATTAAGTTGCCTCATCGGACTATGCAGCTTTAAATGTTGCCGGGACATAAAACTCCCAACAACCAACCAATCGCAAACCACACCCACAACTCCACCACCAGGGTTGCAATAATAGGTGAGGGGGCCATTCTTATGCAAAGCATTCTATCGTCTTTGGCAACGCAAATGGACAGCTAGCTACTCGCTGGTCGTGGGGGGGAGAGGGGTGGACCCATTTGCAGTTTGGGCTATTTTTCGTTCCAACCAGTGGCCCACAACTGGTTCATCAAAGGCTGTGGCATGTGCTGTTCTGCCTGTGGGAAAGTGCATATAAAAGACCCCTTGCTGCTTATTGGAGAGAGTAGCCTATGTGGCGGCAGCAGGTTTCCTCAAAAGAAACATGTCAGAATGACCATAGTTTGACGTCCAATAGCCGATTATAAAAAAATCAATGTGCTCTAGAGGCGTCATTAAATAAAACAGGCTTGTTTCGGGTGGGGGGGGGGGACGATGGACATGGCCTGCCAGTCACAGGCGTGTCCGGACACACGTGACGGGCAGATTACCCATCATGCACCAGCCAGAGGCCCAGCACTGACAAGGCCTGACGTGAACGTGTTTATCGACAAATTTTTATTTTTATATGTGGTGTTTTATTTGGTAGTGTGGTGGTGATGTGTGTATTTTGCCCAGCACTGACAAGGCCTGACATTAAGAACGCGCTTCATCGACAAATCGCCATCTACTCTAATCTTTAAACAGATAAACAAAAACAATGCCCCACAAAAAAACACACAAAAACATCGTTAAATAACTGCTGGTGTCAGCATTTATTACTCGGCCCGCGGTCAGCTGGGCAGAGTCCACCTGTCGAGTGTGTAGAATGCGGGCTCAGGTGAGATCACGGTGTATTTTACCCAGCACTGACAGGGCCCGACAGTAAGAACACGCTTCATTGACAAATCTCCATCTACTTTAGCATAAATCTTTAAATGTATAAACAAAACCAACGTCCCACAAAAAAACACACACAAAACTTAGTTAAATAACTGCTGGTGTCAGCATTTATTACTCGGCCCGCGGTCAGCTGGGCAGGGTCCATCTGTCACCATGTATTTTGCCCAGCACTGACAGGGCCCGACAGTAAGAACACGCTTCATCGACAAATAACCATCTACTTTAGCACAAATCTTTAAACGGATAAACAAAAACAATGCCCCACAAAAAAAACCTATTTAAAGAACTGCTGGCGTCAGCATTTATTACTCGGCCCGTAGTCAGCTGGTCAGAGTCCATCTGCCGAGTGTGTAGAAATGCGGGCCTAGGTAATGGTTGTTGTGGAATTTCACATCCTGGGAACATCTAAGGTCAGTATCAGGACGGGAACCGACTTATGACAGTGCACACTCATGGTGACTTTATAGTGCTGCCCCACTGGGAGACCCCGGCCGCCAGCACTATGACCCGATATCCCAGTCAGGCACATTATCCTGACACTGAGCCAACCAGTACTTGCCCTATGCCCTATCCTAATAATACCGACCGACAAGTATCAAGTTTTTAAGTCATTGGTTTGACTCGACCAGTGTTCAAAACCCACGACCTACCAAAATGAGAGATGGATGTTCAACTCATTCGGCCATGGAGTTCAAGACTTTTCAAGACTTTCTGGGCCCCTTACTGACCCTGAGAACCTGGCCTTAAACAAACAATGAAACAAGGCGGTGACCTCACCTGTTGCCTGCGGCCAGCCCGGTCAGCCAGCTCGACCACGCTGTTACCGAACTTCTTAAAGCTGTTCATCAACTCCTGTTGACTCGAAGCATTCCTGATCCGGTCAAGGTCATCTTCAACCTGCAAGGTCAAGCAGGTAAAACATTAGCGATAAGCTACAACACTTTACTGAGAGGAGAAATCCTAAAGCTGCGCAGTCTGAGAAAGCGTCAAACTCTCAAAACCAAAACGCTTTGATAGATTTGATCCTATATATCCAACTTAGATACTGGTGCACTGATTAAATATTTATCGTTCCTTAGAATGGAATACTATTAAAGTCAGTTTAATAGAACCTGTCACTGCTGAAGCCGTATGATGTCCAACATTTCAACATGTCTGCCAACATTAATGTTTGCATGACTTCACTTCAAATATCTCCCAAAGTTTAAAATAAAAGTTATTTTAAGCTAACGTAAAGTAGATTGTGACGGTCGACTTAATATATTTATATAAAATAATATGGCATAAACTCAAAGCCATGGGACTGACTATACAACTTTAAATGAGTCGATTCTAAGAGACAACCAAACACGGCCAATAAATACGTCATGGGGGTGGGGGGCGGGGGGGTCCGCATGAAAACATTCTGAACACATTTTCTTTTAAAACTTTCACATTCTGATCGAGTGTTATGATGGTGATTAAAACATGGTGGGGGGGGGGGGGGAGCATAGATCTACATTTATATATTGATTCTTTAAATTGTATTTATAATGTACGGTCTGTTGCAAAGGATAGATATTCCAGTCATACATAATCATTTATCAACACATTTTGCACATAATAATGGAGGGGAGGGAGGGGAGGGGATGGGGATGGGGAGGGGAGGGGAGGGGAGGGAGGGGAGGGGAGGGGAGGGGAGGGGAGGAGTGGGGAGGGGAGGGGGGAAGGGGAGGGGAGGGGAGGGGAGGGGGAAGGGGAGGGGAGGGGAGGGGGAGAAGGGGGTAGGAAGAAGAGGAGGGGAGGGGGAGAAGGGAGTAGGAAGAAGAGGAGGGGGGAGTAGGGAGAAGAGGAAGAGAAGGAGGGGAGGGAGGGGAGGAGGAAGAGGAAGAGGAAGAGGAGGGAGTGCGAAAGATGGAGGAGAGAGATGTGGTAAGGGGCCAATGCGGAATGAATTTATGTGATCATTCTGTCCGCAGTGTCTTCCTGGCTAGGTGCCACATAGTGATGGCTTGAATGCATGATAGGTCGGCGCGTTTCTGATTCCACCTCTTACTTCCGTTACAAGTGCGTGCTTTAGCCAGTCTGTTAGTGATGGGTCTCGGGCCGCTGAGGAACACAGCTTCACCTAGTTCTCACATTTCTAATCAGATTTCTGTTTGCGGAGCGCCCTACTTGGCTGTCACGAGGTCCCCCTCAAGTACTTCCAGTTCACATGCTGGGAATAGATTCACCTATCTCTGTTGCCATGGTGAAGCTGGTTGGTTGTTGGAGTTTTATGTCCTGGCAACATCTAAGGTCATATCAGGACGGGTACCGACTTGCGACAGTGCACACTCATGGCAACTTAATAGTGCTGCCTCACTGGGAAATTAGGCAGCCAGCACTATATCCCACTCAGCCACATTATCCTGACACTGAGCTAAGCAGTCCTTGCCTATCCTATTAATGCAGAGCGCCAATCTAGGAAGCGACATGTATCAATTTTAAAGTCATTGGTTTGACTCGACTGGGAACCGAACTCCCGACCATCCGCACGCGAGCCCACACTCTACCGATTAGGCCACCGCACCCGGTGGGACTATTCAATTTAAAGCGGCTGACACATCTCGCCGGATTGGACAACGGACAGAATTGTCTCAAGTATCAAAATGTGTCAAAATGTTGCACTATCGAGTCAATGGCCGCTGGATGAACGGACATGAACGGATAGCCAACGGACGGTAAGCGGCCTAAACCAGAAATGAAACGTAGACGGCATCTGTTGCAAGTTTTGTTCATGTTCAAAACTTGTACGGACACAAACCGGACACTTTGTTCGGTTTCTGTCCGTTTCCCCCAATCCGGTGAGGTGTGACATCCGCTCTAACATTAATCGGTACATATTATTTTTTTTTTATATATAAAAAAAATATTAAAAAAATAAAAATGGCGGGAATCCGTGAATGGGCGGAGGTCTTTCAAGTTTGATCCGTGATCTATGTAGGAAGGAATACATGTTTTAATGGCCGGTACAAAGAGCGGTACTTACCACTTTGAGGGTGGTCATGAGCAGGTGGACGTCGACCATGTCGGCCAGCACGAGCAGGCGGGTCACGGCCGACAGTAGTGCGCGCGCAGCCCGCACCATGGCGCCCCGCTTCAATGAGCTGCACGGCTCCTCGGCGAACTCCTGGGAGGCCACGCGCATCTGCTCGCCTAGACGAACACACCAAGGTCATGGCGGGGTCAAGGTCGTGTGTGTATACATGTTTGCTTGTTTGGTTGGGGGGGGGGGGGTTTCATATTCTGCCAACATCATAATTATCAGGTTAAATCATATATCAGGATAGGAACCGACTTGGTTGATTGGTTGGTTGGTGGAGTTTTACGTCCTGGGAACATCTAAGGTCATATCAGGACGGGTACCGACTTGTGACAGACAATGTGCAATCATGCCGATTTCATAGTGCTGCCCCACTGGGAGATTAGGCTGCTGACACTATGACCTGATATCCCACTCATTCACATTATCCTGATACTGAACTAGCCAGTCATTAAGATGCATTTCTTACACAAACGCTCATCATATCTCAGCGAAATAATCAAATAATAGAAATACCAACAATAGTAAAACCTCTCTAACCGACCACCTGCACAGATCGATAACTCCCCTATATCGATAGCTTTATTTGGGTCCCAAACGATCGTACATACAATACCATTGTAACAATTTTTTTAAAACCTTCCTAAACCAACCACCTCGCTAAATGGACCATTTAAAGTCGGTCCCATGGTCGGTCGATTTAGAGAGGTTTTACTGTATAGTGAAAAGGCGATGGTCGTTTTTAGTGGGTGGTAGGTACCTGTCTATTGTGATGCAGAGGGAGAACCAGCCTTTGCAGTCAAATGCAGTCGAGACGAGTGAGCGGTTGGGAATCCACATCGTCCCAGTGGCACCATACAGCATATCTAATAGACCCAGCGCGTGGCCTGCCAATCACCAGCAATCACAATACACTGTACACCACATAGATATGCAGGCAGAGCAGTGCTTTACCAACTCACCATTAATTGGTTGGTTGGTTGGTTGGTTGTTGGAGATTTACATCCTGACAACATCTAAGGTCATATCAGGATGGGTGGGTACCGATTTGTGACAGTGCACACTCATAGCGACTTTATAGTGCTGCCCCACTGGGAGACCCAGGCCGCCAGCACTGTGACCTGATATCCCACTCAGTCACATTATCCTGACACTGAACCAACCAGTCCTTGCCATATCCTAATAATGCCGAGTGGCGACAAGTATAAATTTGTATGTCATTTGTTTGACTCAACAAGGGTTCGAACCAATAGGTTCTAATCCCACGATCTACCAACACGGGAAGTGAACGCTCTATCTGGTCATGAACCCTGGGCACGGAACTGAAAATGTGTAATACAAAAAAAATCCTATAGGTTGAAAAGGGGGGATAGTGCCAAGTCAACATAATATCAATAGAACCTGGTACTTGGTAAGGTAGACCAATCTGATATATTTTATCTAAAAATATCACAGAAACTCAAAATCATCGGATTATGCAACTTTAATCACACCACGCCCAATCCATCAACCAACCGACGAAACCAGACGGTAAGGGACCTGTGTGGGTAGTAGGGCGCCCGCTAACTGTCGTGAGATCAAACCCCGGCCGAGCCAAGCCAAACACTTAGACAAATTGATACATATAATCTTGCCTGGTAATCGGAATTACTAGGATAGTACAAAGCCTGCTTACTTGGGTCAATGATAGGATAATATTACTCTGGGATGAAATTTGAAAGTGGTATCTGGCCAAAAAAACGCGGTAGAAATCGGGCCGAGACCTTGGCGCACCTAGCGGGTTCCAGCAGAACCAAGCCGTGGTTAGTATACAAGTGAATTTCCGCGAAAATGAATCACGGAATAATGCAGGAAATTAGATTGCAGCTGTCCTTATTGTGACTGTATTATCGCCCATACCAAATTCTTTCTTGCTTGGGTTTATGTTCTAGCAAAATCCAAGGTCATATAAGAATGGGATTGAAACTAACAGATTGCTGTCAAATATATTGATATTTTGTCAAATTAATAGGTGAAATCGTGGAAATCCGCAAAATCGCAGACATCGTTCATCCCTGATGACTAGAGTCGTGTACTGGATGGTGATGTTGATGTTGATGTAGATAAAGCATTCACCCGGTACTCGCAGTACACGGGTGAATACCAACCCTATATAAAAACGGTCGAAAAAGCGGGTTAAGGAAATGAGAGCCTAATTTCACAATCTAAGAAGCAACAATTATTCTTTACATATGTCTTATTGATAGCCCGCTACCTTTGAGTTGAAAAATATAATGTAATATCTAGTTTAATAAGATTTAAAAGTGAAATCGACGGCGTTCTAGCACCGCCATCTTGTCTTTTTGCATTCTCTCCCATTTCACCAACTCTGTGCCTATATGGGTAGCCTTTTGATACTGGAGCCACAGTTTCTAGTTCATATTCCATACTAACCCTATTTTCGCCCGTATTTACACTAAGTTGTCCTTCACCCGTGTACTACAAGTACCGGGTGAATCTTTTATCTAATGTTGATGTTGATAGTGATGATAGTGATGATGGTGGTGATGATGGTGATGATGGTGTTGGTGTTGGCCTGAGTATTCTAATGGGGCAGCACTATAAAATCACCGCTATCACAAGTCGGTGGCCTTCCTGATATGACCATAGAATATTGCTAGGACATAAAATTCCCCAATAAACCAACCAATGAGGTTATTAGTGCACACATCAAGACCTGGGCGGGCGGGCAAGGCGGGCTTAGTGGTGAATCGATCATTGCCGATCGACAACAAAATCTGGCACTTATTCATTTCAAACCCCGAGTCTGGTCTGCCAGTTCTTATCATTAGGCATCATTTGATGCAGCCGTAAAGTCAATCCGCTAGTCCCAGGTCGGACGCTGGTCACCCGCTACTGGCGGCCATGTTTATTGGAATAAACACTGTTGTTATTACCTACTCCAGATCCGGGGGGAACCTGGCGAACATCAGTTATGCCAAGTACACACCTACCGTATACGATTTGCGCACTAAAACTCGTGACCCGACCCGCTTAAAACTGAAAACGGGCCGATTCATTTTTCGAATCGCGAATCGCAATCGTAATCGGCCCATTTTAGCCCTAAAACTGAGTTTTTAGTCGGGAATCGCAATCGCTAGGTGTGCTAGGGGAGTGCACACCTCACAACTTTTGGGGAGTTTTAGATCGTATACGGTAGGTGGGTGCGGAAAAACAGTAGGTGTGTACCTAGCATTATGCCAGGTACACACATAGCGTATAGGATTCGCGCACTAAAACTCCCGATCCGCTTAAAACTGAAATCGGGCCGATTCATTTTTCGAATCGGGAATCGCAATCGTAATCCTAGCGCACACATACCGTTTTAGCCCTAAAAATCGGGAATCGCAATCGGTAGGTGTGCTAGGGGAGTGCACACCTCACGATTTTGGGGCAGTTTTAGGTCGTATACGCTAGGTGGGTGCGGGAAAACGATCGTATACGCTAGGTGTGTACCGGGCATTAGGTAGGTCAGAAGGGATGGCCGAATGAGTTGATCGTCTGTCTCCCGTTTTGGTAGATCGTGGGATTCGAACGCATGGGTTTGAACCCTGGTCAAGTCAAACCAATGACTTACAAAATTAATACTTGTGGCTTCCTAGCCAGGTGCTCGGCATTATTAGGATAGGGCAAGGACTGTTGGCTCAGTGTCAGGATAATGCGACATGAGTGGGATATCAGGTAATGGTGCTGAAAGCCTGGCCTCACGCCATGCTGCTTACCGGAAAGAGTAGCCTATGTGGCAGCAGGTCTTGTCCTAAGCAATATGTCAGAATGACCATATGTTTGACGTCCAATAGCCGATGATAAAAATCAATGCGCTCTAGATGCATCATTAAATAAAACAAGCTTTTGCCTGGTCACCGAGTGGGGCAACACTATAAAGTCGCCATGAGTGTGCACTGTCACAAGTCTGTACCCGTCCTGATATGCCCTTAGATGTTGCCAGGACGTAAAACCCCACGAGTTACGCGACTCTTTACAATGTCACATTGGTGTAAGATTTCAAGGGGAAACCCCCCATTTATTCGGTATGAAACAAAAGACCTACAAATGAGTGTGTACGCCTGTGTCACGGGTCCACAGCCCTGAGAAGGGGACACTGTCCATTAAGGGACACCGAAGCCAGCCCAGCCGAAGCCTTTTAGTGTATCTGTATTGTGATGTTTGCACAGAAATCATCGAGATGGCCGCGAACTGCGCAGTGCACTCATCGCCCCCCCCCCCCCCCATCGCTCACCCCAAACCCCACCGAGCATGTTTCACTAAAAAAAAACGGTGCGGGTGTCCCCCGTATCTATTTTAGTTGCTGTGAGATGTATGTTGAACTCATTATATATATATATACATATCAGAAACAACAGACGCAGCATGACGATTTCCCACTCAGTCACATTATCCTGCCATCCTGAAATGATCTTAGATATTGCCAGGACGTAAAACTCCAACAACCAACAAACCACATTATCCTGCTATTGTGCTAATCAGTCCTTGTCCTATCCTATTAATGTAGAGCGCCTGGCAAGGTTTGTTTGTTTGTTTGTTGTTTTACGTCCAAGCAACATCTAAGGTCATATCAGGACGGGCCTGGCAAGGTAGCCTGGCAAGGTAGTGTAGTGGTCTGCACTGACCTCTCAGGCAAGTAACCACATAGACAGGTAGGCGTGGGGAGTGTGTTGATATCAGGGAGCCTAGGTGGTGTAATGGTTAGCACACTGGCCCGGAATGCAAAGAGATGTGGGTTCGAGTCCAACTCTAGGCGCAATATTTCCCATTTTCATCACCCCCACGACACTGGTGCCATGACCAGAATCCTGTACAAGCTTTGCGCTGTATGGTTGTTGAACCTACCCTGTGTATGTATGTGTTAGTGCATTGCCTGTATGTATGTAATTGTAAGCATTAAAAGACTTACAATTCCAGGGGGACGAGTGTGTGGTCTGCACTGACCTCTCAGGCAAGTAACCACATAGACAGGTAGGCGTGGGGAGTGTGTTGATATCAGGGAGCCTAGGTGGTGTAATGGTTAGCACACTGGCCTGGAATGCAAAGAGATGTGGGTTCGAGTCCAACTTTAGGCGCAATATTTCCCATTTTCATCACCCCCACGACAGTAGCAACAAGTATCAATTTTGTCGGCCATTGGTTTGACTCGACTGGGTTTTCAAACTCTCCACCTTCATCATGGTCGTAATCGATTAATCAACTCGGGTCACCCGAGCCACTTTTTGGCGCATGCGCACATCCTAAAGACTCGGGTTGAATAAACGAATACGCTCGGGGTGGACAAAATGGTGGCTTAATCTAAAACTTAATATTTTGTTTCAATAACCGACAGAAGTACTTCAAAATAGGATTGCAAGTATTTTCTGATTGTAGAACCTGAAAATCTGGGTTATTAAAAAAAAAAGCATTAAAACAACACGTAGAAGTTGTACTGGTCACTGTTATCCTACAGGTACCAGCACAGATGTGACGTCATCGCTCATAGCAAACCCCAGCTAAGAGGTGGGTTACTGGGGTCGGGTCGTTTTGCACATGACACATGTATTTCTCGACTCCACTCGCAATGTTCGATTTGAAATTCTAGCAACTCGGGTGACCCGAGTCGCCCGGGTCGTGTTAATCGATTACGGCCCATGGGTGGGAGAGCCTGCGCTCTCCCGATTCGGCCACCGCGTCGTTTTTGCTGATATATATGAGTTCAACATACATCTCACGCTAACTGAAATGGATACAGGGACACCCACACCAGGTTGTTGTCTTTTTTTTACCCACTGGGACATAACGTATTAACACTGCAAAACACGCAACTGTATTTTACTTTGGTGTTGTGCGCACGCATCTGACTAAACCGACACCGACACAGTCCGGTCGGCTACACGCTGCAACGAGGAAGACCCAACCAGCACGTGCTTGTTAGGTCGACCGAGTGAGCTCAACTTCTGGTAAGATCGAGAGTAGAGAGGAGACTGAAGCGCAAGCAGTGCAATGACAGAGAAACCCATTTCCTTCTCTACATGCACATCACATGATTCAGATTATTGGAATAAATACCATATGCATGTGTATCGCAGGTGTGTGTGTGTGTGTGTGTGTGTGTGTGTGTGTGTGTGTGTGTGTGTGTGTGTGTGTGTGAATCAGATGGACGCCGCGCCGTGGGTGTGGTGTGTGTGTTTGGTATGTGGTGTGTGTGTGTTTGTGCGTGTGTGGGGTGTGGTGTGTGGTAGGTGGTGTGTGTGGCGTGTGTGTGTGGTGTGTGTGTATGTGGCTGTGTGTGTGTTTGTAAGAATTTTTTTTTTAAATCCTCCGGTGCGACTGACACTGGTCTACATCCAGTGGAGGCGAGGAGGGTAGGTGGAGCCACCGGCACAGTGTTGGTCTTACGGAGTATAACAAATAATAGTAATAATTAACCCATACGTATCTTTATACTTGCATAATTCGTTATACATCACATATATTATGTGTAGAAAGGATATATTCTCTGGCTAGAGGAAATGAGCCCTCTAGCCTAAAAAAGAAAAAATTCAGCGGTACAGTGAGTGAATGCAGGGGGACTGAAGCTAGGATTCCTTACACGCGGTATGCGGGTATGCGAATGCGACAAAAAATTGAAACGCCTTGAAGTCAATGGGCTACATCCCTTGCATGCGGTATGCGAATGTGAATGCGGCAACTCGATCGGTCCCTGTAGTGATCGGTGCGGCATGCGGCACGCGGTATGCGAATAGAAATCTCAGTCACACTTGTCCATTAGTTTTAGGTGAGGAGAGGCGACTGATCATTACGGAACGGTCACACACAGGGGTGCGGAGCGGAAACATATGGTAGTGGTGGTGGTGGGGTTATGGGTTGGTAAAAATGCTACCATAGCCACAAAAATATGAATATTTATCTATAATTTGGTAATTATAAAGGTAGAAACCCCCATGTGACGTACCAAGAGGTACATTGATACAAATGCCATATTAGGTCATATACAGTGCAGTGTGGAGTATACTTGTTTATTTATATATTTTAAATATAGCCAGTCGTGTGCCACATGCCGCATACCGCATAGAAGAAATCCTCCCATTCGCATACCGCATAGAAGGAATCCTAGCTTGAGGCGTGGGCGAGTAGGTGGCGGCACGTGCTCAGGTCATGAGGAACCAGTAGATGACCTAATGAGTACCAGCCGATGACTTAGTGGCTGGGGGAGTAAATGAATCTTCCGGCTTATTATACTCGTGTAATGGCTTATACAGCATATATATGTGTGTGTGTGTGTGTGTGTGTGTGTGTATGTGTGTGTGTGTGTCGCGGATTGTGTGGGGGCAGTGCAGTGTGAGTGAGGCAGTGTGATTATGGATGGTCCAGTGTATAAATGTGTATCATGGGTTGTGTGAAGCGGTACAGTGTGAGGGAGGCAGTGTGATTATGGATGGCCCAGTGTATATATGTGTATTGCGGGGGGTGTCGGGCGGTGGAGTGTGAGTGAGACAGTGTGATTATGGATGGCCCAGTGTATATATGTGTATCGCGGGTTGTGTGGGGCGGTACAGTGTGAGTGAAGCAGTGTGAGTGGGGCAGTTTGTTTATGGATGGTCCAGTATATATATATATGTGTGTCACAGGTTGTGTGGTTCAGTGCAGTGTGAGTGACGCAGTGTGATTATGGATGGCCCAGTGTATCGCGGGTTGGGTTGTGTGGGGCAGTGCAGTGTAAGTGAGGC
The DNA here is from genome assembly GCA_030323885.1 of Branchipolynoe longqiensis. Taxonomy (NCBI): domain Eukaryota; kingdom Metazoa; phylum Annelida; class Polychaeta; order Phyllodocida; family Polynoidae; genus Branchipolynoe; species Branchipolynoe longqiensis. The sequence continues at coordinate 89,696,457 of CM059190.1, read as the reverse complement.
AGTGTGATAATGGATGGCCCAGTGTATACAATACTGCAAGGTGTGTGCCTTTGCACGATCCATCCATTGACCCTGTACAGCCATCGGCAACTGTCTCATGAGACCAACCACACTTTAGAGTAATGACTTGTGTAAAGCCCAAATATGTCAGTGCCCAACTAACAGCTAAATCTATCTACATAACGACCAATGTCTGTGAAAGGCTTCGACAGTGCCCAGCTAGAAGCCAACTCTACCTACATAACGCACAATCTATGTGGTTGGTTGTTGGAGTTTTACATCTAAGGTCATATCAGTGCTGCGCCACTGGGAGACCAGGCCGCCAGCACCATGACATATGATATGATATCCCACTCAGTCACATTATCCTGACACTGAGCCAACAAGTCCACAATCTATGTGAAAAGCTAGGTCAGTGCCCGGCTAATAGCCAGATCTATCTACATACTGACCAATGTATGTGAATGGCTATCACAGTGCCTAGCTAAAAGCCAAATCTACCAGCAATGGTAGATAGCGAACAGTACCATACCTCTCACACAGGAAGCCAGATAGCGCTCATACCGATTCGGCCATCCCAGTTTTGGTCAGTTCAGTCACCTACACTCCCACCCCCGCGCTTCTCACTCACATTTACTTTTAAATATAAAAATACATGTCGGCTTGCTGAACAAATCAGTTTAGTGGTCAGATGGTCTAGGTGGCTGATTGTTTGCTGTTGTTTTACATCCTAGCAACATGCAGGGTCATATCAGGACGGGCACTGATGTGTGACAATGTGCACTCATGGTGACATTATAGTGTTGCCTCACTGGACAGTGGGAGACCAGGCCACCGACACCATGACCCAATATCCCACACAGTCCCACATTATTCTGACACATTAACCAGTCCTTGTCCTACCCTATGAATGCTGAGCGCCAGGCTAGGTAGCGCCAAACATCAATGTTGTAAATGTAAGGCATTGGTTTAACTCAGCGAGGCAGTGACAATTATCAATTGTGTATGTCATTGGTTTGACTCAGCTTGGATTCGAACTCCCGACCTTCCGCACGGGAAGGCTGCGCTCTATCCATTCGGCCACCGCGTCTGGTCTGGGTCACTGATGACCTTCAAGCATGCCACTAGAAATTTTGGAGGTTGTGGAGATGAGGGGGGGGGGGGGGGGGGGGAGCATAGAGAGAGGGCATGTCGAGGAGGCAGTGTTTCTCCGCAGACTAGGGAAGCAGAAGTGTTGTGTGTGGGGGGGGGGGGGGGGGGAAGGGAGAGCGGGAGAGAAACAGCAGTGGCGAAATGTACAGTGACACGCAACATGGGCTCGTCTGCTCGGGCATTGACAGCGGTGAAAGCACGAGCTGGCCGTCGGATGGCCGCAGTTGCTTTGCTTGTTCTGGTTTATTGGGGTTTTAAATCCCAGTAACATCTAAAGGTCATATCATTATCAGATAAAGGTCACATGTGACAGTGCACCCCCAGGGAGACTTAGCAGCGCTACCTCATCATCATCATTATCATGCTGTCGGTCGCGATGCGACAAAGACTGCTTTCATTACTTGACTGCCGCTCTCCATTTAGCTCTCTGCTTTGAGAGTGATGCCCATGAGTCGGTCTTAATGTCTCTCAGCTTCAGGTTTCTCTTGATGGTATCCTTGAACCCGAGATGAGGGCGCCCTCTCTTTCTGTAACCAGAAGACAGTTGAGAATAGAGGATCTGCTTTGGTAGCCTGTCTGATGACATCCTCATGAGGTGTCCAGTCCACCAGAGATTCTTTTTGATCAGAAGATCTTCCATAGAGGAAGAACCCTGTCTGTTCGAGTATTTCCTTATTTGTCACTTTGTCCTTCCAGGTTAGCCTCATGATTGAACGCAGATGTCGCATCATTAAGGCGCTACCTCACCACTGTACTATACATCTCACCGCCCAGAATATTTGGGATATACATTAAAAAAGTATATATATATATATAATATATATATGTGTGTATGTGTAATGTATAACGCGTTATACTAGTATAGATGGGAACATATATACTTTGCTACTTGCTCCATCGGCGCATTGGTGGCGTCCCCCACCCCCACCCCCAGACCCCACCCAGCTGTCGGGGAGTTTATACGGGTGGGCCTTCCCCCCCCGCCCCCCCGCCCCCACCCCCCGCCCCCACCCTGGCGCCACACACATTGGGGATGTGTTTTAATGTATACCGTATTAAGGGAGTATAAACATATGGAAGGGAATTTGTTATATTGTTATACTCCGTAAGACCCAACACTGTACTGGACGGGGGACGGGAGAGGAAGGTTGGGGTGGAGGCCGGAAGCGGGACGGGTGAGGAGAGAGGGGAGGGGGAGGGGGGAGAGGGGAGGGGGGGGGGGAGATTGCAGGGGGAGAGCGGAGGGGGGGGGAGGGAAGAGGGAGAGGTGGAGAGGGGAGGGTGGGGGAGATTGGAGGGGGGGATGGGAGAGGGAATGGGGAGAGGGGAATGGGGAGAGGGGAATGGGGAGAGGGGAGAGGGGAGAGGGGAGAGGGGAGGAAGGAGGGGAAGGATAAAGGTTGTGTTGCAAAGAAATTTTACATATAGAAATTGCGCAGCACACTGAATGTATACAACGCCTCCCAATCTGACTGCATCGTTACTAAAAACAGAAACTAACAAAAATAAACCAAATGTTTGTGGAGATTTTTTGGAAGTTTTTTGTTGTTGTAAATATGTTTATTCTGTTGAATAAGTTCTTTTGTCAGCGCTGAAACACTGGTCTTCCAGAATGTTTATTCTGCTGAATAAGTTCCTTTGTCAGTGCCGAAACACTGGTCTTCCAGTATGTTTATTCTGCTGAATAAGTTCCTTTGTCAGCGCCGAAGCACTGTTCTTCCAGCCATTTTTCAAATGCCAGCCGCTAACTTACTTACTTACGCCTACCGCCCAACTTTGGGCATAGGCCACGAACAAGGGCTCTCCAGTTATCCCGGTCCTGGGCCGGGATAACTGGAGAGCCACTAACTAGTGTTAGAAAATAACCAGTGTATTTTACTGAAGGTTCAGTATGACTGTAATGGATCTTCTATTTCCCCAGGTCAACAGCATATATCATTAAGGCGATTATCACACTGCACAAACTTCTGGATCTTGGATTCCTAGAATTGTGCTGCCATCTTTGTTGTTGTTGTTATCGTGTCGTTAAGTTGGGAAAATTTCTATCATGGAAAATTAGTTATTCTCATTTCTCCGATCCATTTATTATCCAAGTAATGTTGAAGACTATGCATTAGAGAGAGAGAGAGAGAGAGAGAGAGAGCGAGATAGATGCATTTGAGAGAGATGCATTAGAGAGAGATGCATTAGAGAGAGAGTGAGAGAGAGGGAAGTATCAACGTTGAAGTCATTAGGTTTGATTTACTCTTAGCGGAGGTTCGAACCCACGACCTTCTACACAGGAATTAAATCATAACAAATCGGTGGTGATCGGGGGGGGGGGGGCGATGGGGGTGGGAGGAGTGGGAGAGAGAGGGAATGTGTTTGTTTGTTGTTGTTTTACGTACTAGCAACATCTATATATATCATGATGGGTACTGACTTGTGACAGTACACACTTATGGTGACTTAATAGTGCTGCCACACTGAGAGACCAGGCCACCAGCAACTTGACCTGATATCCCACTCAGTCACATTATCCTGACACTGAGCCAACCAGTCCTTGCCCTATCCTAATAATGCCGAGCACCTGGCTAGGAAGCGACAAGTATCAATTTTTAAGTCAAGTTGACTTGACCAGGGTTTGAACCCTTGAACCCATGGGTCCGGATCCCCCAATCTTCCAAAACAGGAGACGGACACTAAACTCATTCGGCCATCTCGTCTGGTGGAGGAGAGGAAAAGGGTCGGGGAGGAAAAGGGGAGGGGGCGGGGGGAGGAAGGGATAGGGATAATAGACGGGGAGAGGAGGGATGGGGAGGGAGAAAGGGGGGGGGGGGGGTGCGGGGGGCGCTTTCCTTAGTGTGCGTTTCAAATTAAATAATAAAGTCACCCCAAAGCTGCTCCTTTAAGAACAACAATTTTGCTTCAGCGGGGATATTTTCTGAACACAGTGGCGACACCTTATGGGAAACACAATAACGAATTGCCAAATTTAATTTTCCTCAGTGGGTTGGTGAGCAGGCTACAGGTACTGCGCATCCGACGGGATGGCCGAAAATGTTTAGCGCCCGCTTCCCGAGCGGCAGGTCATGGTCTCGAACACTGGCCGAGTCAAATCAACGATTTACTAAACGATACTGGCGCTAGCATTACTAGGATAGGGAAAGGAATAGAGGAATGAGGAAGACCAAATTTCCAGGATTAGAATTCCCCCCCTGCTTAATCAACAAATGCAACATGATTGATTGATTGATTGATTGATTGATTGATTGGTAGCTGTTTTACACCACAGCGAGAAGTGTTTAACTTGTATTCTGTTCATTTTCGTTTTAAGTCACTCTTACACAGAGTGTAATGGTGCTGTCACATTATGACGCTTCTCGCCAACGCGCGTTGATGTATGTGATTTTTTGGCGGAACGTCGGGATACGTCAGGAGGCGTTATGCGCGCATTGGTATTCGTTGATGGATGGCGATGGTCGGCGGCGTGCGTCATCGCACGTTGAAAGTTTTCTGCTTGCACAAAACTTTGGACGTGTGACAACACGCGGGTGCCAACGTTATGGATACGTTAGGGGTGCGTCGAAATACGTTAAACGTACTGGAAAATCGTTATGCGAGCGGTAGGCACACGCCACGCGCGCGTGAGGCTCGTTCCCACACGTTGCGCCAAACGGTTGCTTTTTGTTGTTTTATGTCCTACCAACATCTAAGGTCATATCAGGACGGTGCGCCAAACTTTTACCACAACGTCGGCCGCAAGCTACCAATACGTTGCGCTGACACCGAAAAGTTTGACGTCTCTCGGCGATTAAAAGTGATTTTGCATGTTGTCGGCGCGCCGGCGAGAAGCGTCATAATGTGACCACACCATAAAAGCACACAATCAAATATCTGTCAAAAGACACATATGGAGTTAAAAAGCCCACAATTATAAGAATTGTGGTCAAGGAGAATAAAATCCGAATGCAACAACAACAAAAAGATAATACTGCACACTCTCGTCACTAAGAATTGACACATCGCATCAGTGATGCCGTGCCAGCATGCTATGTTGGAGAAGGCCCGAGCGCTGGCTGGCTGGCTTCCAGCGTAGCAGGTCGTGGGTTCGAAACCGAACTGAATCAAACCAATGACATGGATTTGACACACGTCGCTACTGGGGCCAGGCACTCGTAAAATACGTACTAGGCCAGGGCAAGGACTAGTTGGTTCAGCATTAGGGATAATATGACTGAGTTGGCATAATCGGGTCACGGTGCCAGTGGCATGGTTTTCCAGTGCAACAGCACTATCTAGTCACCATTAGTTGGTTGGGTGGTTGTTGGAGTTTTACATCCGGGAATCACCTAAGGCCATATCAGGACGGGTACAGACTTGTAACAGTGCACACTCATGGTGACTTCGTAGTGCTGCCCGACTGGGAAATCAGGCTGCCGGCACCAGGGTCCGATATCCCACTCAGCCACATTATCCTGACACTGAGCTAACCAGTGCTTGTCCTATCGTAATAATGCAGAGTGCCAGGTCTGGAAGTGACAATCATCAATGTTACAATTCATTGCTTGGACTCGACTGGGAACCGAACTCCCGATCTCCCGCACGCGAGACTCGGGCTCTACTTACTGATTCAGCCACCGCGCCCGGGCAAGTCGCTATTATAGTGTGCGCTGTCACAAGTTGGCGCCGTCCTTGATATGACATTAGATGTTGCAAACAAAACAACAACAAAAACCCTCCAGCCCTCCTACCCAGCAGTGTAGAGCCACCACTTAGGGATTGTGTGTGTGAGTGGGTGGGGGGGGGGGGGCGGTGGGGGGAGGAGGGGGGAGAGGTTACTCCAGACGGGAACTTTGACACTAACCGAGTCGCCGCCATCTGATCAATGTTACATAACGGGGGCCTCCCGGCCTGCCTCCCCCCCCCCCCCGGCTGCCCGCCCCTCCCTCCCTCCCTTCTCTCCGCCCCCAGACTGCACCAGTGGAACTAATGCATGCCCCTCGGCAGTGAGGGCGGGTGGGCGCTCTCGTGTCGACGCATGGGCAGTGTCTGCTGCAGGATCTGGCATACTAACAATTGACAAACTATATTCACAATCACTGAAGGCAGGCAATATGATTGATGGATTGACTTGATTTGTTTTGATTGTTAGTTGGGATTTTGCATCTATGGTCATATCATGACAGGTATACCGAGTTGTGACAGTGTGCACTAATGGCGACTTTATAGTGCTGTCCCATTGGGAGACCAGGCTGCCGGCACCACGACCCAATTTCCAACTTAATCATATTATCCTGATACTAAGCTAACCACCAGGCATTATCCTTCCTATCCTATTAATGCCGAGTGCCAGGTTAGGTAGCGACAAGCAACAATTGTATAAGACATTGGTTTGACTGAGCTGGGATAGATTGACTTTAAAAAAAAAAAAGTTAAGTATATACAACTTTCCACCCGACTGGAGCTATTCTACTATTTTTAGACGGAATACCTGGATTATTAATCACTACGGCGTTTCCTATGTAGATTAAATCGATTCATTGATTTATTGCGGTGTTTCTTATATTGAGTAGGATTTTGTACCGAAGCAATAAATAAACGATATCAGGAGAGATCCCGACTTTTGACAGTGCGCACTCTTGGTTGCCTAATAGTGCTGCCTCACTGGGACACCGTGCCACCAGCACCATGACCCGCTATCTCACTCAGTCAATGAGCCAACAAAACTTGGTTTTACCCTACTACCGTATTCTCGCGGGTTAACGCCCTTGGGCGTTTAAATTGGCAAATCACTGAAGTGTGTGTCAGGAGGGGGCAGGCGTTTACCACACATGGGCATCAACCCGGGAGAATACTGTAATACCAAACACGAGGCAAGGTAGTGTGATACATATAACGTTTGTAAGCTTTTTGTTTGACTTGGTCGGAGAACATTCCCACGGCCTGGAGAAATCGCTCCATTGACCTGCCTGGCAGGAATCGGGCGTTCTATCCACTCGGCCTATCCCCCCGGTGTGTTTCCCGTAAGGAGTCGCTATCACAACACAAGTTACTTATCGAACAATAGATCTTTTTCTGCAGAGCATACACAGTTATCTGCTACCCACAACATATTTTATCGCCATTGCCATCAGAGGGCTGGTTGGTGGTGGAAATCCTGTATAAGACCTTTTCCCCATGAAACACGCTGCACCGTGAGCTGCTATCCACTTGAGTGGTTCCAATTCCGGGCGAGTCAAACCAATGACTTACCAAATTGATACTTGTCGCTACTCGGACAGGGAAAGGACTGTTTAGCTCAGTATCAGGATAATGTGACTGAGTGGGAAATCAGGTCATGGTGCTAGCAGCCTGGTCTCCCAGTGGGGCAGCATTATAAAGTTGCTATAAGTGATCCCCATTGTCACAAGTCGGTACTTGTCCTGATATGGCCTGATTAACCAAGTTGTTCTGGGAATTCCCCGCTCCCACCACCCCAAATCACCCACCCACTCCCCACAGACCGAGCTAACCAACCAGTCCTTGCCCTATCTCCCAACATCAGCCACCCCCTCACACCACACCCTCCAGCTACCCATTCTTCTCTCCAGTAAATCACGAACCTTTCTGCCAGTAAATCCAGTCAACCACCTACAATGACAGTGACAGTCCAAATACAAATATAATACAATATTTAAGAACCAAATGCACCGAGGTTAGTCCCACTGCTTAACTGGCCACACCTGGTTCAATGTGTTACTAACAACCCCACCCCAACAGCAGTACTTATATTGCCGTCAGGTGACTATCAACATTAAAAGACCCAGTTATCTGCGACAAACAAACTCACATAACTGACCACAATAGAGTAAGATTAGAACATTCCGATCAAACTGACAATAATATACAGTCGAGTCAAGATACTTGCCGCTTCCTAGCCTAGGTGTTCGGCATTAATAGGATAGGGCAAGGACTGGTTTGGCTCGATGTCAGGATAATGTGACTGAGGGGGATATTAGGTCATGGTGCTGGCGCCCTGGTCTCCCAGTGGGACAGCACTATAAAGTCACAACGAGTGTGCACTGTCACAAGTCGCTACCCGTCCTGATATGACCTTACATGTTGCCAGGACGTAAAACCAACCAACCAGATCTTAGACCCGATATCGTCCCAAGTCCCCTCCAGACATATATCTGCCCTGACACACGCCCGTCCGGCCCAGCTGCCGTCGGGGGGTACGGCCTTGGTGGCACATTGCTATCGAGTTTTGTGATAAGCCTGGACAGCCCAAAGCAGCCAAGTGGCGCAGATAAACCGGATCTGTGTCAGGTGGATTTCAGCAAAACGGTACAGGTCAACGCGAACCACGCGGCGTCCAGTTTTGTAAATAATTTAACTATTTACTCATATATTTTTTTTAATCATGCAGTGAGGAACACTGACCTCCGCAGGTGAAATTCCACATTCACGGGTAGATAGATATATATATACCAGAGATGCCAACATTATGTTACCAAAAGTAGGGAGATTTTAACATATTATTAGGAAGATATAGTTTTTGTGCGGGAACATGCGGCACAACAATTGGACATATATCATGACACAGCACAATCGTACAATATATCAAATGTATATATAATTATATTATACACTTTTTCATCAAAGTCCCACCTTATATCACACCATGTGTCATTTTCTAGGCTCTGCTTGACACCTCGAGCTGCTGATGTCATTGATTTTGGCTTTCGATTTAGCTGAATATTTGTTCAGATGAGTAAGAGTGAAATCGGGAGATTTGCACATGGAATCATAATATCGGAAGAGAGTAGCCAAAATCAGAAGTCTTCCTACAAAATCGGAGCAGTTGGCATCTACATGTATGTCCGTATTACGCAAGCATGTATTGTATGCAAGTATGGATACATGTATGTATGTATTGTATGTGTGTATGTATGTTAGTAAGTATGCATGTGTACATGTGCATACATGTATATATATATATATATGTGTGTAGGTGTACATATATGCATAAAGGCCCTGTTACACCTCACCGGATTGGGGGAAATGGACAACAACCGAACAAAGTCTGTTTTGTGTCCGTACAAGTTTTGAACATGCACAAAACTACAAACGGATGCAGCTGGACTGACGTCTATAGCCGTGTTCACACGGGGCAGTTAATTCGAATCATATAAATCGACTTGCATAAATTTTAGTTCGGCTCACATTTGGCGTGTGAACGCACGTCTGAGTCGGTTTAGGGCTGATTCGAATCATATAAGCCGGAATTTATAAACCACCTCTGTAGGTGGTTTATATGAACCAAATTTTATGATTCGACTTATATCGCCCGTGTGAACGCAACAGACTTACTTGAGGCGGATTAAGGACGTCACAGTAGAGATCTGAGTTTGTTGACTTTCCGGTAAATTTGCTCTATGAAACTGCTAGCTGTGCACATATATTTTTTTCATCATTTATTTTTAGGGTTTCACTGCCCAGCAGAAGTTTTGACCGTTCCAAAACAATACGATTCAGTCGAAACAGATCTAGGTCAAACCCACACTCTCTCGTGCCGATGTCGACTAAGCGAAACTGGCGCTGGTTAGTGTGGACTTGCTCATGCGCTGATATCGATTTCCGGCCCAAGTACTGCCCGTGTGAATGTGCGTCTAAATCGATTTATATAATTTGCCTTGTCTAAATCGATTTAAACTTTTCCCGTGTAAACACGGCTTATGGTTCTTGTCCGGTTTGATTTCGTTTTGTCCATTGGCTATCCATTCATGTCTGTTTCATGTCCGTTCATAGACCCGATGTCGCACATTTTAATACATTTTGATACTTATCACCACCGGACTAGACAATGCTGTCCGTTGCTCAATCCGGCATAGTGTGACAGGCACTTAAATTTAAAAGGGAGATGGGAGGGAAGGGATGGCGGGAGTATAAAAAAGATCAGAGGTGGTGTCGTGATGTGGTGGACGCAGCTGGTGCTGTCTATGACCCCCTCCCCCCCAACCCCCCATCCACACACACACACACACACACACACACACACTCTTTTTGTTCTGTATTTGTCGGTGCGGGTCCGGCGTGGTTCCTGGTAGATGAGTGGCAGGACGACACGGCCCTGAACGGCCGGAAGTGCAGGCGCGCGTCCACCTGCCGCTCCAACCGGAAGTGCGGGCGCGCGCGTCCACCTGCCGCTCCAACCGGAAGTGCGGGCACGCGCGTCCACCTGCCGCTCCAAACGGAAGTGCGGGCGCGCGCGTCCACCTGCCGCCCAGGTCTCGTCACAGTTCTCGGCCGGCGTGACTGACTGGAGACAGTGGGTAGCCCGGGGACTGCTCGTAGGTCACGGCAACCAGCCAGTCTAGTCAGCCAGCGGCCCTCGTCTGCACACAGCCCAGGTTGGTTGATGGAGTTTTACATCCTACCGACTTGTGACAAGTGTGCACTCATAGTGATTTTATATTGCTGTCCACAGGGAAATCAGACAACCAGCACCATGACCCGCTATCCCACTCAGTCACATTATCCTCACACTGAGCTAAGCAGTCATTGTCGTATCCTGTTAATGCCGAGCGCCTGGCTAGCTAGGAAGCGACAAGTATCAATTTTTAAGTCATTCGTTTGACTCGACCAGGGATTCACAGCCCAGGTATCGTTTCACCCTCACCTCACTGGCCGCCTTGAGTGCGCACTGTCACAAGTCAGTACCTCTCCTGATGACGTTATATGTTCCCAGGACTTAAAACTCCAACAAACAAGCCTCTTTCCACATCCCTCCTCCTCTCCTTCCCACATCCCTCTTCCCCCCGCACCCCTTCCCACGCACGTCCACCTCCACCACCACATCGCACCTCCACCTCCCACACTGGTTCTCCACCAAACTCTTTAATTACCTACCATAAGGCAGGTCCGGCGTACGCCTCAATCGCCGGCACACAATCAATCACCTCCCTCCCCTCCCCGTGTGCCCAGACTAACACGGGCCGTTAATGAGGCTTCACTACTCATTAGATATTAGCGACTAATCAGGTACAGCCCCACACACAAACGCACGCCACAGTTGGGTGCTAGCAGTTGAACCACTTATTATTACTAATATTGGGCTTTAATAAATGCAGCAATTATTGTGGCAGCAAGGTTGGCTGATTGTTGTTGTTGTTTTACGTCCTAGCAACACCTAAGGTAGGGCGGCAGCAGTTGAGCCACTTATTACTAATATTAGGGCTTTAATAAATGCAGTAAGTATTGTGGCAGGAAGGATTTGTTTGTGTGTTGTTGTTTTACGTCCTAGCAACATCTTAGGTCATATCAGGACGGGTCCCGACTTGTGACAGTGCGCACGCATGGCGACTTTATACTGCTGCCCCACTGGGACTGGGAGACCAGGCCAACAGCCTGATATCCCACTCAGTCACATTATCCTCACACTGAGCTAACAAGTCCTTACCCTATCCTAATAATGGCGAGCGCCTCGCTAGGAAGCGACAAGTATACATTTTTAAGTCAATGGTTTGACTCGACCAGGGTTCGAATCCCACGATCTACCAAAACGGGAGGTGGACGTGCAACTCATTCTGCCATCCCGTCTGGTCACGTGGAAGGAAGGAAAGAAAGGGGGTAGCACTCATGGATACTTGGTACGGGTGTACTATAGACAACACAGGACTAATAGAATTCATCATCATCATCATCATAAAATTAAAAGAAGGATAACAATAGCCCGAACAACATTCTCCAAAATGTATAGAGTGTTAACATCAAGTAAGATATTAATACAAACAAGGAAGCGTATTCTTCAGTGTTATGTGTGGTCTACTCTAATGTATGGGGCAGAGACATGGACAATCTCTAAGAAAATGTACAAACGTTTAGCAGCATTTGAGATGTGGACTTATCGAAGGATGATGAAAATATCATGGACAAAGAAGATCACCAACAAAGAAGTTCTCAGAAAAATTAAAAATAAGAAAAGCTTGTTTGCCACTATACAGACAAAGAAACTTATTTATTTTGGCCACATCATTCGTCAGAGTTCAATATACCGTACATTGTTGGAAGGGAAGGTGAATGGCAGCAGAGGGAGAGGGAGACCAAGAACATCATGGTTTACAAATATTTCACAGTGGACAGGCTTGAATTATTCACAGTCTATCAGAACAGCACAACATCGGGACAAGTGGAGAACCATTGCATCCAACCCTCGACTAGAGGATGGAACTATTGATTGATTGATCATCATCATCATCATGCTGTCGGTCATGATGCGACAAAGACTGCTTTCATTACTTGACTGCCACTCTCCATTTAGCTCTCTGCTGTGAGAGTGATGTCCATGACTCGGTCTTAATGTCTCTCAGCTTTAGGTTTCTCTTGATGGTATCCTTGAACCGGAGACGAGGGCGCCCTCTCTTTCTGTAACCAGAAGACAGTTGAGAGTAGAGGATCTGCTCTGGTAGCCTGTCTGATGACATCCTCATGAGGTGTCCAGACTAGTAGAATTACACACCAGGTAACACATCTCAATAGACCTTTACCACGGAGCATGCTCAGTGAGCTGCTATCTACAACATAACTTCTGGCCACTGCCAACAGAAGGCAGGTGGTGGTGGAAATCCACTATTAAATCTTGTCCGTGCGGCACACAACACAACCGTGGGCTGCAACCCACAGCAGTAGTTGTTGGAAATAAACATTTCCGCAGATTATACTGCATGATGAATTGCTATCCATGAGATTAGTTCTTGCCAATGCCATCAGAGGGCAGGTTGGTGGTGGAAATTCTCTTAAGACCATTTCCATGGAGCATAGGGCCTACTGTGATTATTCCTTCCATGAGATTAGTTTTAGTTCTTGGCATTTTAATGGAAATCTCCTGTAAAACCTTTTCTATGGAGCATAGTGCACAGTGGGCTGATATCCATGAGATTAGTTCTTGCCACTGCCATCAGAGGGCAGGGTTGTAATGGAAATCCCCTACAAGACCCTTTCCATGGAGCATAGTGCACAGTGGGCTGATATCCATAAGATTAGTTATTGCCACTGCCATCAGAGGGCAGAGTTGTAATGGAAATCCCCTATAAGACCCTTTCCATGGAGCATAGTGCACAGTAGGTTGCTAATGCTATCCATGAGATACCCATTACATTAGGTCTTACCACTGCTAACAACAGACAGTGGAGTTTGTAGTAGAAATGCTCAATAATACATTTTCCATGGAGCATACTGCACAGCAGGCTACTACTGACCACCACATTAGATTTACCACAGCTGTCAGAGGTCGAATTGGGGTGTGTGTGGAAATCATCTATTTACAGAAGGAAGCATTAGAATTAATCAAGAAAGCTACAGTCAGTCTTATGAAGACGTGGCTATGGCATTCTCGGGGAATGAAAAACACACGAGATGTGGCCCTAAAGATGACTCACAATGGCAACTAATAGAGGCATGGGAGTTCTTCTGATTCTGAGCCTTAAGACATTTCTTTCAGTCTGCTCTGCATATATTCCCAGCTGGTGTATGTGATGTGGGAGAAGGAACGGAATTGCTTTACGCCCCGATTATACAGACGCAACAACAAAAGATCACACATAACGCATTCGTATTAACCTAGATTCCAGCACATGCGCACTGAGATATATATATGAAGGAGAGCCGTGCCACAGCGAAATACTGATTACAGGAAATATAGGAGAACTACCAAAATAAATGTAGCATTAAAATGCATGGTGTGCTTTCTCTCTCTTTTACAGATGGTGAGTTTTCTATTGTAGTAGTCGCCCTCGTCTCCGGTTCAAGGATACCATCAAGAGAAACCTGAAGCTGAGAGACATTAAGACCGACTGATGGATGCAACTCTCACAGCAGAGAGCTAAATGCAGAGCGGCAGTCAAGTAATGAAAGCAGTCTTTGTCGCATCGCGACCGACAGCATGATGATGATGATGATGATGAGTCTGCACTGACCTCTCAGGCAAGGAGTCACATACCCAGGTAGGTGTGGATAGGGTGATTGCATGAGGAAGGTTAGATAGGCTAATGATTAGGACACTATTCCTGGAATGGCTTGTTTGTTTGTTGTTTTACGTCCTAGCAACATCCAAGGGCCTGGAATTGCAAATCCTACTCTAGATGCAATGCTTCTCATTTGCATCACCACCACGACAATAATATTCAATATTTCTCCCCCACCCACCACGCCCCCGAATCCACAACCGAATGGGACTTAATATTTTTCAAATGGGACCAGTTCACCTCGGTCTCCAGTAACAACCATATTCAGACCACTAGACAGGTAGATTGGCACGGGTGGCGAGTTGATGGCGGTATTGGGACTATTAGCAGTGTGCGTGGTGGGTAAGCCCTGGGGATGTGGCCCGGGTTCAGTATTGATGGGATGAGGTGGGGGGTGGGAGGGGGGGGGGGGGAGTCAGGTTGTAGAGTTGGTGTTATACAGCATATATATTATATACATACATATACACACGCACCAGGCCAAGCACACCGAATAGTAACGTCATTATACACGCGAGCAGCAGTAGTGGCAGCCGGCAACCCGCCCCTCCCTGTCCCATGTAGCCTATCGTAAAGCATATCTACTTACAGCATCCTAGCACAATAAATCCAAACCATGAACACAAGGTTTCTTTGTTGTTTTACATCCTAGCAACACGTAGAGTCATAACAGGATGGTACTGACTTGTGACAGTGCGCAGTCATGGCAATTATATAGTGCTGCCCCACTGGGAGACCAGGTCACTGGCACCATGACCCGATATCCCACACAGTCACATTATCCTGATACTGTGCCAGCCATTCTTTACCCTATCCTATTAATGCTATGCACCAGGATAGATAGCGACAACTATCAATTTGATAAGTCATTGGTTCCACACAGAAGGCCTGCGCGACTGATGCACATAAGGTTGCAACCGTGATGAATGATCTGAATTTAGTTACAAGTTGCACTATCCGATAGTTTTTAGTTTTTGCCATATTTCTTAGATAAATAAATTAGGTTGCTCTTTATAATCCACTTTGAAGTAACTTTTATTTTAAATGGTTAACTTTAGAGATATTTGAAGTAACAAAACATGCCAAATTTATTTTGGTGTTCACCCAGAAATGCTGAACATAGGCTTTGTTGACCCGTTTTCAAGTGTAGCGGCATAGCACAGGAGCACCAGACTGCAATCAATATTTAATGAGGCCACCAGTATCTATGGCATGTGTGTGTCGGTGTGCCTGTATCTGGATATCAATTAGAGTGGGTTTATCAGTGCCTGTCAACTACACACGCAGAATATGTCAGTGACTGTCAGCTGTGTCCAGAATCTGTCAGTGATTGTCGTATGTGTCCAGAACCTGTCAGTGACTGTCGTATGTGTCCAGAATATGTCAGTGACTGTCAGCTGTGTCCAGAACCTGTCAGTGATTGTCGTATGTGTCCAGAACCTGTCAGTGACTGTCGTATTTGTCCAGAATATGTCAGTGACTGTCATATGTGTCCAATATCTGTCAATGACTGTCATATGTGTTCAGAATATGTCAGTGACTGTCATATGTGTCCAGAATATCTCAAGGACTGACAACTAAGTTAGATATGTAGGAGAAAAAGTAGGGAGCTGAGTTGGTTTCGAAAATGTAATGCCTTTATCCAATTATGCAGCTTTAAAGCTGCATAGTCCGATGAAAACATCAAATTTTCAAAATCATCTACATTTGATTCTACATATTTAACTTAGATACGAATGCACTTATTAGGCATTTGTTTCAACACAGAAACTCCATTTTAATAGAACCTATTACTGCTGAAGTCTATGGAGTCAGAGTTGTGGCATGCTTGCCAAAATTAATTTCGCATTGCTTGCACTTCAAAAATCTAAAAGGTTAGCCATTTAAAATAAAAGTTACTTCAAAGGAAAGTAATGTAGTTTATAGCGATCAGCCTAATAATAGTAATATATCAGAAAAAGACAGAAACTCAAATCCATCGGACGAGGCAACTTTAGTGTTTACGTGATTTTACTTTGTACTCCTTACACAGGAATGTTATGCATCGTAATGAAAGGTCACACTGAAATTAAGTTATTTTGAAGCTGAACACAGTAGGCTGAGAATGTGGGACTGGTCTCACCAGCACTATTTAACTCGTGGTTATTATTAGTAGTACAATATAACCCCGTTAATCCAAACTTGAAGGGACCCTAGAAATTTGTTTGAATTAAGCGATCATTGGTTTAAGCGAGCTTTGACTTTGACTTGGCTTTGGCAACAACGCGGGTGTATTATGAATGTACTATGAATGTGGACAATATGATCGTTTTTTTAATGTATATATACAGTTTAACCCCATTAAACCAACCTTGGTTAAATCAAACGATCGGTTAATCCAAACTTTAAAAAGTGTCAGATGACCTTAAAACCACATGAAAGTTTCCTTTCACTGTACCGGAAGTGGCCTGGGGCCGACAATTTTGTTTGGATTAACCGTCTTTGGTTTAACCAACTTTTTTATATGATAAATGGTAGTATCTTACCGGGCCGCCGAAAAAAGTTTGGATTAACCGATCGTTTGGTTTAACCGAGCTTGGTTTAACGGGGCTGTACTGTCCCATGCTCTCACATAGGGAAAGGGATGGATTATGCATGGCTGTTTAAAACTCCCATTAATCCAGCATTGCTATGATAATATCCCTGTACCTACGAGCCAGCTCCTCACTGCTGGGACTGCATGGGCAACTCTCTCCCCACATATATAATTCACACATTAATATCGACAGAACAATGGCCCACAATGTTTATTTGGTGGAGCAGAATAATCCAGTAAAAATTAATGCGACACACTTATAAATGTAACAATGCGTCCCTATCTTCAACAGAACCCCCTCCCCCGAACCCGCTACCGACAGTTGCCAAACATGTCACACTCCGAAAAAAACAAAAAAACTCGTCGCCTAATATCCACCAGCGCTAATTTGTTGGTAAAACATCGCCAGCGCGCAGAGCCCTGGGTCGATTTCCGGCCTTGTCACTGCGCACTCAGGCACTACAATATTCATACACCTGGCAGGAGTTCCCCCGGTGCGTCTCTACCTAAGTCGATCACAAGGACTAACCACCGGTGCACGGGCTGGGGCGACGTCAGTGTCGGACATTGTAACCTTGGTTTAGGAGCGGGACGTAACTCAGGCAGTAGCGTGTCCACATGTGAAGGTGTGGGTCATACTATCGATCCTGCCCAGTGGACACATTTGCAGTTTGGGCTATTTTCTGTTCCAACCAGTGGTCCACAACTGGTTCATCAAAGGCAGTGGTATGTGCTGTCCTGTCTGTGGGAACATGCATATAAAAGACCCCTTGCTGCTTATCGGAAAGAGTAGCCTATGTGGCAGCAGCAGGTTTCGTCCAGAGAAATGTGTCAGACTGACCATGTGTTTGACGTCCAATAGCCGATGATAAAAATCAATGTGCTCTAGAGGCGTCGTTAAATAAAATAAGCTTTACTTTACACATAGCAAGAGTTCCAGCCGTGCGTCTCTACCTAAGTCGATACCAAGCTCTAACCACCCGTGCGCATCCTGGGGCGACGTCAGTGGTGTCAGGGATTGTAACCTTGGTTTCAACGGGAATTAGGTCAAGTGGATTAAGCCCCCTGGAGGAAGATTCAATCAGCGGAGAGGACAGCCCTGCTAATTTGAATTTGCTACGTCCAGTGTGATTGCCGACGGTCATTGGCTGGGAGAAGAATGCTCTTTCAAAACAGGTCCAACATGCTCGGTTAGTTAACATTGCATGAGTTTCTGCCATATTTTGTAGAGCATGATAATCTGCTTGATTTTAATTTCATTTTAAAGGGTTAACTTTGTAGGTATTCTAAATGAAAACATGTATTAATTTCGGCATTCACATCGAAATGCTGGATATTCATGTTTCTAAGGGGACATGTTCTATTTATGTGTCACCGGACGCGGTGGCCGGATCGGTAGACCACAGGTTGCCAGAGTGGAAGGTCAAAAGAGTTCGAATCTCATCCCAGTCAAACCAATGACTTAGCAAATTTATGCTTGTCACTATCTGGCCTGGCGTTGGACATTACTAGGATAGGGCAAGGACTGGTTAGCCCTGTATCAGGATAATGTGACTGAGTGGGATATCATTTCATGGTGCCAACAGCCTGATCTCCCAGTGGGTCAGCACTATAATATCGCCCTGGGTAGGATGCTAGCCCTGGAATGCCAAGAAGTATGGGCTTCGAATCCCATTCTAGACACAATGCTCCGCTATTTGCCTAAGTATCTCTCATGACATCGGTTTCCGTGACCAGGATCATGCACAAGCTATGCACGGTATGTTTGGTGCACCTACCCTGTTGTGGTGTTCTCTGTGGCGGAGTGGTTAGAGTGTCTGACTTTTTTCTAGGTCGGACTCCTAATCTGAAGGTTGGTGGTTCGATTCCCCGTGCCCCCACCTCTGCCAATTTGACTTTCCACCGCTGTGTAGAACTTACAGCTTCATCAAAGGCCAGTTGCTCTCATACCAGCCTATGTGGTGTGGGAGGTTAAAAATCCCTTGGGTCGGTAAAAGTGTAGACTCAGGCTTTCTATCGACAAACTGTATAATGGTGAAAACAAGTCTATTCAGACTTATCCATGATATGCAGTATAAATCTTCAAGAAAAAATATATATGTATTTCCTGTATTTGTTTAATTGAAACCGTCCAATCCACCATTATGGGAATTAAAACTGTGATTATGAATTAGAATGGTGTGGAGAGACAACAGAAAAGAATGTGTCGCCAAAAATCAACCCCAGAATATTTGTGTAAGCATTGAACGACTTGTGGAGGTAAACAATTTAAAAAAGACTTACAATTCCACGCGGACGATTCCTGCTGTTGTGTACTTATTACTGAGTTAATGTGGTTCGAGCGGCATGGGGAGCGGGTACATGCACTCCGACTCAAGTCAAGTCCGACTCCCTGCATTTCCGGTCCTGCTCCTAAACCCACCCACTCGTCCCAAGTACGAGTAGAGAAATAGGGACTGGTTTAAAGTTGCATAGCCGATGAAATATCAAATTTTCAAAACCAAAACAATTATCTAAATGTGATTCTACATATCTAACTTAGATAATGGTGCACTTATTCAACATTTGTCACCACACAGAAGGGGATGCCAAGGCAATTGAATAGAACCTGTTACTGCAGAAGCCTATGGGGTCAGAGTTTTGGCAAGCTTGTCAAAATTAATTTTGCATGGTTTCACTTCAAATCTCTCAAAAGTTAGCTACTTAAAATAAAAGTTACTTCAAGCTAAAGTAAGGTACATAATAACGATCAACCTAATGTATTTGTCTCAGAAAATTTCAGAAACTCAAAACCATCGGACTATGCAACTTTAACGTTGCCATTGAAAAGGTACCCATTTCTTATACTACTTCCTGTCTGCATTCAATGTCAGTGAGACTCACGAAGGTAAGCTAATACTACAGTAAAACCTCTCTAACCGACCACCTCCATAGATCGACCACTTCCCTATATCGATCGCTTTATTTGGGTCCCAACAATACCATTGTAACCATATTCTAACTCCTTAATCCGACCACCTCCCTAAAAGAACCACATATAGACGGTCCCAAGGTGGATTGATTTAGAGAGGTTTTACTGTATACTGTAATGCCCGGTACACACCTACCGTTTGTGTGCGCACACCTCCCGTATACGATCGAAAACTGCCCGTTTCGCCCACAAAAATCGCTTGGTGTGCGCTCCCCGCGCACACCTAGCGATTGCGATTCGCGCATAAAACTCAGTTTTTAGTGCTAAAAGCGGC
Source organism: Branchipolynoe longqiensis (assembly GCA_030323885.1). Classification (NCBI taxonomy): domain Eukaryota; kingdom Metazoa; phylum Annelida; class Polychaeta; order Phyllodocida; family Polynoidae; genus Branchipolynoe; species Branchipolynoe longqiensis. The sequence continues at coordinate 89,676,499 of CM059190.1, read as the reverse complement.
CGTTTACGATTGCGATTCGCGATTCGAAAAACGAATCGGCCCGTTTTCAGTTTTAAGCGGGTCGGGTCGAGTCGCGAGTTTTAGTGCGCGAATCCTATACGGGAGGTGTGTACTAGGCATTACTCGCACATCCGTGTACTTTATTTGCAGTCAGGTCCCACCCAACAAAGCAGATTCGTTGTTGATTCGTTGTTTTACGTCCTGGAAACATCTAAGGTTATATCAGGACGGGTACCGATTTGTGACAATAAGTTCATCAAGATTAAAAGAAATGATTGAATAAGTCCCATTTCTGCACGTCTGTCAGCTGAGCAAGATGAGAGAGCTTCAGATGTAAAAAAAGCAAGAGATGACTCAGCATATTTATCAGTCGCTGCGCAGATCTGGGGCTCATTTCCAAGTCTTGTCTCGCTCAGACAATAGCTGCCTATTCCCATATGCTGTTTGTTTATTTGTTTGTTGGAGTTTTACGTCCTGGCAACATATAAGGTCCTATAAGGACAAATACTGACTTGTGACAGTGCGCACGCATGGTGACTATAGTGCTGCCTTTCTGGGAAATCAGGCCGCCAGTACCATAACCCGATTGATTGATTGATTGGTGGTTTCTTTACGCCGTGTCAGCAGCATAGGCCATATTTACGGCGAGAAATTGTGTTTTTTTTTATTCAACCATCGCTTTTACAGAATGCAAAAGCACAGAATCAATTTTCCGCCAGTACACTGTGGACCCAAAAAGCTCACAGTTACATAATTTGTGGCTAAATGAAATAGAATTAAGATAAAAGTTAAAGGTTATTAATTGATCTAATTGGTTGAATGGACTATATGTGATGATATAGACCAGCTGCTTTCTTCTTTTACCCTTGTGAAAAGGTTGTGCATGTTACTTGCAGTGTAAAACTGTTGGCGCAGGGCCAAGAAATCGACAACCTAATATCCCACTCAGTAACATTATCCTAACACTGAGCTAACCAGTCCTTGCCCTATCCTAATTTAATTCCGACCACCAAGCTAGGAAGCAACAAGTATCAATTTTATAAGTCATTTGTTTGACTCGACTGGGAATTGAACTCCCGATCTCCCTCACGGGAGGCCTGCGCTCTACCGATTCGGCTACCATGTCTGGTATTCCCAAATGCAGATCGGACGCCGGTGTCTGCACCTCTAGATAAATAGTGGAATAATTATAAATAGCCGCTATGTCAGCTGCTCTATTTGCTACAGTGTATGCCTTCAATCATGGGTAAACAAAGTGCTGCATACAGGTCAAAAATAAAAATTGTTACAATTGCATTCTAATTACATTGGTTGCATTCATTAGAATCTTTCAACGGAAAATTCACTTTGTAGAGCAAAATCTTTTAAAAATTGAAATCGAATACACATTAAACTCTCAGCGTGCAGCATTTTTTGCTCCTAACTTTGTGTCCTAAACTTCCATACAAAATACAAATCTTTTGCCCTTTGAATCATAATTGATTGTGCTATGAATTAAAAAAGTAAGTTTATGTGTTAAATTAATTTTTAAAAAGTATTTATGTGTTAAAGTATGCCTTCAATCATGGGTAAACAAAGTGTTGTATACAGGTCAAAAATCAAAATTGTTACAATTGTATTCTAATTACATTGGTTGTGTTCATTAGAATCTTTCAACTGAAAATTCACTTGGTAGAGCAAAATCTTTTTTTTAATTGAATTTGAATAGCCATTAAACTCTCAACGAGCAAAATCTTTTGCTCCTAAACTTCCATACAAAATACTAATCTTTTGCCCTTTGAATCTAAATTGATTGTGCTATGAATTAAACAGTGAATTTATGTGTTAAATTAATAAAAGTATTTATGTGTTAAATTAAGAAAAGCATTCTATCTGTTTATAAAACTGGCAGTAAAAGAGAAATATGGGACGGAGGGTGGGGAGAAGGACACCATTATGAGCAGAAGACTCGTAACAAAATGGACGCCACGCGCCCTCATTCCCACCTTTGACCTATTGCAAGGCCTTGTTTTCCATTCTAACTACCAAATTTGCTTCCGCTTGCTTCACTCACATGATGTTTTACATGCATATCACCAGACAATTTCTGAGTGAACTTCTGCTTGTAAAATCACACTTCCCGTGAAGCTCATATCGGGTGTACCCATGACTGAAGCTGTGCACTACATCGAATGCAGGCGGGGAGCGGGACGTAGCTCAGGCGGTAGAGTGTCCACCTGTGAAAGTGTGGGTCATCCGATTGATCCTGCTCAGTGGACCCATTTGCAGTTTGGGCTCTTTTCTGTTCCAACCAGTGGCCCACAACAGGTTCATCAAAGGTTGTGGTATATGTTGTCATGTCTGTGGGGAAAGTGTATATAAAAGACCTATTGCGGCTTATCGGAAAGAGTAGCCTATGTGGCAGCAGGTTACCTCCGCAAAGAAATATCTCAGAATGACCATATGTTTGACGTCCAATAGCCGATGATAAAAATCAATGTGCTCCAGAGGTGTCGTTAAATAAAAACAAGCACCGGGCGGATTCACATCCTCATCGCATTAGAACCCTGGTGTTAAAACGTGGTACGTAGATTAGTATTGAAAGTTGTATTGGAGGAGAGAGAAAAAAATCGGAAATCAATGGCGAGGTGAGCGATAATAGGGTCTGAAGAAGGACCGCTAAGTACTAGCTAAGCAGAAGGTGTAACAACAGAACAGAGTTATGAAACAAGGACCGTGCTTGAAGACCACTGTTTGAAACCTGACCCCCCCCCCTCTCAAATAAAACAACCGATTTGTTGTTTTTAAGACATAATTAAAGTACATAAGCGGTTACCCTCTGGAATAGTGGCGCCATCTATGGTGTGGCCAGCAACAGTACATAGTAGACTAGAAAGATGCCTGAACTTGTAATTACGGAGTCCCACCATATCACCACCATAGCTATCTTGCAGAATTCCAAATGTCAAACTAATTTAAAAACATTAATCAAGTATGGAAGTGGTCTCGAACAAAAAACGCGGAAATCAAGCTGATATTATTACACCGACAGCGAATTTCCGCGAAAACATGGATTTTCCCCATTAGGGAATCGCGGGGAGAAAAAACGGAAGTCAGTTTTCGGCGTTCAGCTATCTTTGTTGTGCCTATATTACCGCACATATCTAACTCATTCTTGCTTGGGTGTTATGTTCTAGCAACACCTAAGGTCATATAAGAATGGGCTTCAAACTACCCAAGTGTTGGCATACACATCTTGAATCCTTGGTATTTTGCTTAATGTTAATCGGTAAATATAAAAAATCGTGGGCGGAAATCCGCGAAGCTCTTTCATCCTGGATATTTAATTAATAATCGTGGGAATGGGGGAAAAGGCCCCGCCCTTCCACCCCTGATAGCAGATAGTAGTTGAGGTCAGGGCACCGCCGTCGGATTTTCACCATGGCAATGGCCGCTAGGTGGCCAGCCCCTTGGCTTAAAAGAAAAAGTGAAGGAAAAAAAGAGAAGAGGAAGAAGCAGAAGAAAATGCTCATTCATACAGGGAAGCAGACTTTGAATGGGGGTGGGGGGGGCGTGGGGGAAGCTCCTGACGACATACACAGGCAACTGCTTTCCCGCCCTCCCCTACCATACCTGCCCTTTTCTTCAGAACAGGCCGACATTGGAACATTCTCACAAAGCTCACACAATCCAACATGGCGGCAAGGGGAAGTGAACGCGCAAAGGGCAAGCGAATTTCGTGTCAGACAGAAAAGGAAAGGCGGCGTTAATAGCTGCGTGCGGAGCCGCCAGAGGGCGCCACGTGTATTGGCTGCAGTGATCACGTGCTGATAAGGTTACCATGACAACCAGACACACTGGTTACATACACTTGGCAGGATGGCCAATCAGGTGCGGCGGTGGGCGGAAGCGTGCACCCTACACTTGATCGCGTTGCAATGACCCAGTACCACCCCCACCATGCCCCCCCCCCCCCTTTCCGCTTGGCGTCCTGCAGTGTAGTTTCCAGCCGCTAGGCGCCGCCACTAATCCATCACTTCCGTAAGGCTGGGCGGGGTACCACTCACCACCAGGGGGCGCGGGGCTTATTGCACGCGCGTCTCCACCAAACACCGGCTAAACGGGCGAAATTTAAATTACTCCAACACTGCTGTATATAATACATAATATATTACATGTAGACACACAAACCAAGTTTATTTATTTGTTTGTTGGAATTTCACATCCTGGTAACATCTAAGGTCATATCAGGATGGATACCGACTTTATCGTGCTGCCCCACTGGAAAAACAGGCCAACAGTACAATGACCCAATACCCCACTCAGTTACATTATCCTGACACTGAGCTGACCAGTCCTTGTCATATCCTATTAATGCCGATCACCAATATAAGAAGCAACAAGTATCAATTTTGGAAGCGACAAGTATCAATTTTGTAAGTCATAGGTCGGACTCGACCGGGAATTGAACTCCCGATCTCCCGCACAGGAGGGCCGCGCTCTACAGATTCGGCCACCGCGCCCGGTTAAATAGTTTATAGACCAAGTACATTGTACCTAAATGGTGCCAGATCCCCCCCCCCCCCATGCACACACATACACACACAGACACCGTCCCCTGAGCATATTGCACCTAACACTAGATATATTGTGGAAACGGGACGCGCTGGCGCTGGATGGAGGCGCGAGATGGTGGGTTCGAACACCTGCCGAGTAAAACCAATGACATACAAAATTGATGTCTGTCGCTTCCTAGCTTGGCAGTTGGCATTACAAGGACAGGGCAAGGACTGGTTTGCTCAGTGTTAGGATAACATGACCGAGTAGGCTATCACTATCAGGTCATGGTTGCATGAGTCCATACTGTGGCAAGTCGGTACCCGTCCTGATATGACCCTAGATGTTGCTAGGGCATAACACCCCAACCAACAAGATATATTCTGGAGGCATGGCTGTCCGAATTGTGAGTAAAGCAGAACGAGGCGCCACCTAGAGATGGGTATTCGAATGACGGATGACTCCATGACTTAGGCATTTCTACTGTCCAACCAAAAATAGGACAATTAAATCTAAAGATTGTGTGTGGGCCGGGGGGCAAAACGAGGCGCGTGGTGCGTTTCACCAACACAACACTTTTTGTTTGGCATTACGAAGTGTTCTTTTTAATGTATTAAAAGATTTAAAGATTTAGCAAGATTTAAAGGTTTTGCAGACTCATCCATTGCGCCAACACGATCCATAAACCTTTTAGTGACCCGAAGTGCATATTCATTAGAAATGTTGCACTTTGGTAGGCCTACCCACAGAGAAATAAGAAGAGATAAAAAAATTAATCAGTTGAGCTATAATTCTAATGAGATAACCTCTTTTAACACCTGATGCCCAGATAATAATTCCTATGCAGTATCTGACATTTTGCGCGGGACATTTTGTCCATCCTCGTTTTGGTAGATCGTGGGATTTGAACCCACGGGTTCGAACCCTGGTTGAGTCAAACGAATGACTTAAAAATTGATACTTGTCACTTCCTAGCCAGGCGCTTATCATTATTAGGATGGGGCTATGACTGGTTGACCCAGAGTCAGGATAATGTGACTGAGTGGGATATCATCAGGTCATGGAGCTTGTGGCCTGGTCTCCTACTTGGGAAGCATTATAAAGTCGTCATGAGTATGTACTGTCACAAATCGGTACCCGCCCTGATATGACCTTAGCTGTTGCCAGGATGTCAAACTCCACCAACCAACCAATCAGCATAATCAGTATGTGGCATAGAGATGGGTCCCTTGGCACAGTTAAGTAATTCAAATCTTCCTGGGGGTGTTGTGGTACTAGAGAGTTGAGTAATACTAATAAATTGAGAAAATGCGCAAAATACTGTGGAATACAGTTGTTTAAGCAGAGTAAATTACAGTTGTTTAAGCAGAGTAAATTTCAATCACGGACAATTGGTCTTCCTCATTTCACTGCTCCTTGCCCTACCCTAGAAATGCTGAATGCCAGGCTAGGTAGCGACAAGTATCAAGGTTTAAGCCATTAGTTTGACTCAACCAGAATTTGAAATAGGGAATTCAAATGTCACGATCTACCAAAATGTGAAGCAGACGCGCAACTCATTCGGCCACCCAATCTGTCCATCCCGAGAAAGATTTGCTGATTGGCTGAGATCTTTCACCACACTGATATAGCCTATTATTATATAGGGTAGTGCGAAGGCACCGCGGAGGCTGGCAGTGGCACATCTACAATGGATCATGTCGGGAACCAGTGGCTTATGACAACAGCCCGGGGCGGGGCGGCCTGGTGGGGCGGGGGCAGGCAGGTGGACGTAGGCAGAACACGTCGCAATGCATTCATGTCAGGCGCCGTCACTCACTTAGCAGGGTCGTGACGCCACTCCATACCGGCCCAATAAAGCCGCCTTCCGGGCACCAGATAACATATCTGCCCGGGTAGAGTATCTATGAACAGGCGCCCGAGATTGCTTACATAGTGCTGTTCGAGAGAGTCGTTAATACTCGCATAAACCCCCACCGTTGCATGACACTGGATGCGAGGAGAAAGGGGAAGGGGGGAGGGGGGGGGGAGGGGGGAGGGATGGGGGGGAGTGGGAATGGGGGGGAGGGGGGGGGGGGGGGTGAGAGAGAGACGGGGGAGAATGGGAGAGCGTGAGAGGGGGAGAGGGGAGATGAGAGGCGATGAGATGAGGTGAGAGGCGATGAGATGAGGTGAGAGGCGATGAGATGAGGTGAGAGGCGATGAGATGAGGTGAGAGGCGATGAGATGAGGTGAGAGGAGAGGAGAGGAGAGGAGAGGAGAGGAGAGGAGAGGAGAGGAGAGGAGATAGGAGAGAGGAGAGAGGAGGAATAAAGGGAGAGAGAGGGAGTGAGAGATAAAGGTTTAGAGACCCAGATAAACAGACATAGAGGGACAATGAGAGCAATAAACACAGAAAGAAATAGAGAGAGGAGGGGTTCTATATATCCATACATATATATACTGATATAGCCTATAGCAACGTCATATGGACGGTGCAAACAAAGCGAACATTGCGTCCGCAACAGGATTCTAACAGTAACACACACTTCTTGCCATTCTAGACGTCCTACCCATTAAACTATATAATTAGGTTGTCTGATGAAATCACTCTATCCACGCCTACAAATCTATGTAGCTCCTTGCCTGATAAGTCAGTGCCGACTACTACAGTAATATGTAACATGCACAAGGAAAACGGCTAACCTTCCCAACCGTCACTTGTTCAGTCTAGTTGCACATAACTACAGGAATGTCACGTGACAACCGACACATTCTACCACAACTTAAAGCTACACAATCCGACGGTATTGAGTTTCTGCATATTTTGCTCTAGATAAATATGATGGTTGGTCATTGCAATCTATTCTACTTTAGTTTGAAGTAAATTTTATTTTAAATGGTTGACTTTGGATATATTGGAAGTGAAGACACGCCAAATTAATTTTGGTGTTCACATCGAAATGCTGGACACCATACCAGATGTCAGCAGCAAC
>CM059190.1:89544770-89668488 GCA_030323885.1 Branchipolynoe longqiensis | reverse complement strand
ATGGGGTTGGTGATCCTACCGATACTTGCGCATATTCTCTGCAGATGAGGGGATTCCCTGGGGAAGCGGCGATCCTGCCGGTACTTGTGCTGACGACAGAAGAGATTCCCTGCAGACAAGGGGATTCTCCTGTGAGCACAGCATGATGGGAACATGGGTGAAGTGGAAGTGGGGATCCTGTCGGTATTTGTGTAGACGACAGAAGAGATTCCCTGCAGACAAGGGGATTCCCCTGTGGCGCACAGCATGATGGGAACATGGGTGGAGTGGAGGTGGGGATCCTGTCAGTACTTGTGCAGACGACGGAAGAGATTCCCTGCAGACAAGGAGATTCCCCAGTGGAGCACAGCATGATGGGAACATGGGTGGAGTGGAGGTGAGGATCCTGTCAGTACTTATGCAGACGACGAAATAGATTCCCTGCAGATGAGGGGATTCCCCGGAGGAGCGTGGCATGACAGGAACGTGGATGGAATGGGGGGTTGGGATCCTGTTGGTCCTTGCGCAAACGATGGAGGGATTCCCTGCAGATAAGGGAATTCCCCAGCGGAGCGTGGCATGACGGGAAGGTGGATGGGCTGGGGGGTGGGGGTGGGGGTGATCCTGTCGGTACTTTCACAAACAACAGAAGGGATTCCCTGCAGACAAGGGGATTTCCCGGTGGAGCGTGGCATGACGGGAAGGTGAATGGGGTGAGGGTGGATCGTGTTGGTACTTGGGCAAACGATGGAAGGGATTCCCTGCAGACGAGGGGATTCCCTGGGGGAAAGCTGTATGCCGGGAACGAGGGGTGGGGGGGAGAGGGGGGGGGGGGGGGTTGCCGGCGCTTATGCCTCAGGAGCGGTGTTAATCTAGGGCTGCACATTGGAACTGTAACTACCGGTGCCAGGTAAGCCATGTTCTGATGGAGCCTGGCCCGGGCCTGGAGGTGGGACTACTGGTTCAACACACACTCCCGACAACTCTTAGCAGAACGCCGGCCGGCCGGGCCAGCCTCACTTTTACAGCCTCAGTTATGTCAGCTCTAGTCACCAGGTTAATTTAATACTCGGGCTACTGGAGTAATGGCTGGTAATATCGAGGACGGGTACTGACTTATTGCAGTGTGCACTCATGGCGACTTTATAGTGCTGCCCCACTGGAAGACCAGGCCGTTGGCACCATGACCCGATATCCCACTCATTCACATTATCCTGATACCGAGCCAACCAGTCCTTGCCCTATCCTAATAATGCGGAGCCCCTGGCTAGGAAGCAACAACATATAAATTTTTAAGTCATTGGTTTGACTCGACCAGGGTTTGAACCAGTGGGTTCAAATTCCACGATCTACCAAAACGGGAGACGGACACTCAATTCATTCGGCCCTCCCGTCTGGTGTGGTAGGAGGTAGGCGGTGTGTTGGTCATGTTTCTAACCAGAAAGTCACTGTCAACAGGTGACCAGCGTTACAGTATATACTAAAAGGATATAACTGGAGACAACATAGACCTGTTCAGGCCGAATGGTAAGTGTGAGGGGGTGGACGTGGGAGTGGACATGGGGGTGGCGGGTGGGGGAGGTCGTCGTCTACCTGATTGAGACCAAGCCTGCCTCCCTTCTCCTTCCCCCTGCCGAGTATGGTCTGACCTTTTTCAGTACTGGGGCACTGCCACTGGTCTCCCAATCATATATAACTGTAGCCTGATACCATCAAGATGATAGATGTCACTCCAGACAAGAGACTGACTAAACTGTTAGCAGGACAGGTCCGGATAGTTATTATGATCAATTGGACACGCCCGTTTCACTATGACTTGCGGTTAGTCGGTTAACTGTTAGTAAGCGGTGTTTCTCGATCTGGTTTCGTCTTTATTGCTACCATTATGGTTTGGTTCTGTTTTGCTAATAAATAGCACACTGAAACAGTGAGGGCGGGAGGAATCAAGAGCCAGCAATGAGCAAACATTGATATTGTTTTTGTACACGCGGCATGTGCCTAGATTGCAGTAATTTCTATTAGGATGCATTCTTTTTAAAGTGATACCAGTACAATCAGTGTCTTCGTCATTTCAAGGTATTTTACTTTTGAAAATTATCTTTTAGTAAAATGCGACGAGAGAATGATCAGTCTGCTTAGACTTTCTGAAGCACGGCCGGCAATGAACGGCCACTAGCGGAATGAACCAGACATTTTGGAAATTTAAAAAGAGCGCAAGTAGCACAACACTGATGCAGCGCAGGTGCCCCATGACCTTGAGCACACCATGCTCCCTCTGTAAGATGACCTTCAGCATGTTGTGGTCCCTTTTCAGGATGACTTTCAACATAGTATGATCCATCCATACATGCACATGATGCCTTTCAGTACATCATGGTGACTTCACGGGATGACCTTCAACACACTGACCTGGTCCCTCTGCAAAATTACCTTCGGCACAGTGTGGTCCCTCTACTAGATGACCTTCGGCACCTTATGGTTCCGCTGCAAGATGACCCGAAGCACATCATAGTCCCTCCGCATGATATCCTTCAGCACATCATGGTCCCTCCACTAGATAACATTCAGCACAGTATGGTCCCTCTGCAAGATGTCCTTCAGCACATCATGGTTCCTCCACTAGATGACCTTCAGCATATCATGCTCCATCTGCAAGATGACCTTCAGCACATTGTGTTCCCTCCATTATATGACCTTCAGCACATTGTGGTCCCTCCATTATATGATTTTCAGCATATCATGATCCGTCCACTAGATGACCTTCAGACCTCGTAGTACCTCCACAAGATGACCTTCAGCACATCGTAGTTCCTCTACAAGATGACCTTCAGCACATCGTGGTTCCTCCATCAAATAAGCTTCAGCCTTCGTAGGATTACCCTTTTCTACTCGTGTACATCCTAGTAGCCGGGATGCGTCCATTTTTTCCCATTTCAAGTTGCTTCATTCGTCTTAAAGTCGACTCTTGGGGGGGCCATAGCTCAGTGTCAACTGTTGAACTTTTGACAATGGGCAGTGCGGCTTCCTTCGAAAAAGAGACCCCCCACCCAAAACCCTGAGGGTTAGACTGCCTGACACTGCAACCTGACTGGATGGCTGAGTGGGTACGGTGCCTGCAGCCTGTGCGGTAGGCTGGAGGTTCGATCGATTACCAGTCGAATCAAACCCCAAGATGTACAACATTGATACTTGTCAACATTAAGTATGAAGCCTTGCCCTGTAGAACATTAATCACACTGTTGTAGGCATTGATATGAACAAAGGCAACATTGCGCCTAGAGTGGGATTTAGATCCATACTTCTTGCCATTCTGGGACTCAGTATGGAATAGGGACTGCTTGGCTCAGCCTCAGGATAATGTTACTGAGTGGGATATCGGTGTTTTGGTGTCAGCGGCATGGTATTCCAGTGGTGCAGCATTATAAGCTGCTGTGCGTTGAGTACATTAGTCACAAGTCAGTACCTGTCCTGATATGACCTGAAATGCTGCTAGGACATTAAACTCCCCCTTTTCATGCCTATCCAGTAAAGCCCCAGTCACACTACGGCTTGCGACTGCTTACGGCCGCTTTGCGACCACTTTGGACCAACGAACCCACAGTCACTGGTGACCTCCTTGCAACCAAAGAAATGGTCACTGACTTTGTGACCAATTTGGTCACAAGAAAGGTTTTTAGTGCAGTAGCTGAAACATCCTTGTGACCATTTTGGTCGCAAAGAGGTCGGCGACCACTGAGGACCATTTTGCGACATATTTGCAACCAACCATTTTTTTGTGATCGCAAAGTGGGTTGCAAGCGGTCACAAGCAGTAGTGTGACTGGGGTATAAAATAAGTTACTTCAACATAATATATTTATATTAAAAAAATATATACGGAAGAAACTCAAAGTGGTGGTATTATGCAACTTTAGCGGTGCGCAGAGTTAATGGTGCCTGGAATAGGACTAATGTAGCATAATTAGAAAGGCGTGATGCACAGATGGGGGTATTGCCTACTAGTGGGTTCCGATTCCAATTGTTCCAAATTACCATGAACACCACAATTCCATTAGCCGCTTCGACACAATGCAATGCTGAATCTAGCAGTGGTACTAATATCAGTTCCAATCTGTAGTCGTCTGGTGATGCTATCCAGTGACGTATCTGGAAATGTCAAAAGATGTCAGATCAGCTGAAGTAGTTTGTCTTTCTTTCCTTTCCTTAAAGTTGTATAGTCGATGGTTTTGAGTTTCTGTCATTTTTTTGAGATAAAGATGTTAAATTGATTGTTATGATGTGCCTTACATTGGTTTGAAGTAGCTTCCATTTTAAACGTCAACCTTTTGAGATAATTGAAGTGCAACCATGCTAAATATGCTGAGATAAATATATTAAATTGATTATAATCTACCTTACTTTAGTTTGAAGTCACTTTTATTTTAAGTGGCTATCTTTTGATATTTTTGAAGTGCAAATATATCAAATTTATTTTGGCAACCATGTCAAAACTGACACCATAGGCTTCAGTAATAACAGGTTCTATTAAATTGAACCAATATTCCCTTCTATGTGGCAACAAGTGATTAATAAGTGCATCAGTATCTAAGTTAGATATGTACAATCAAATATAGATAATTGTGTTGCTTTTGAAAATGTGATGCTTCGTCGGACTATGCAGCTTTAAGATAAAAAGAAAGGTGAACCCAAGCCATGTCCTCTCCATGTAATAGGGTTGGCACGCTATTGTTTGTTTGTTTGTTTGTTGTTGTTTTACGTCCTAGCAACATCTAAGGTCATATCAGGACGGGGCGCGCTATTGTTGTTCTTATTGTCATTGTTGCTGGTAGTGTTAGTGACGTGTAGTTAGGGCATTAGCAAATTAAAGCTGCATAGTCCAATGAACGCAGCAAGTTTTCAAAACCAAACCACTTATCTAAGTTTGATCCTACGTATCCAACTTAGATACTGGTGCACTTAAAGTTGCATAGTCCGATGGGTTTGAGTTTCTGTAATTTTTCTGAGATAAATATATTAAATTGATCGTTATAATCAACCTTACTTTAGTTTGAAGTAACTTTTATTTTAAATGGCTACCTTTTGAGATATTTGAAGTGGAAACATGTCAAGTTAGTTTTGGCAAGCACGCCAAAACTCTAGCACCATAGGCTCCAGCAGTAACAGGTTATGTTAAATTGACTCTGAATATCCCCTCCTGTGTGACAACAAATGCTTAAAAAGTGCCTCCGTGTCTAAGGTAGATATTGTCATGGGAGGGTGATGAAAATGGGAAATATTGTGCCTAGAGCGGGACTCGAACCCACCTCTCTTTGCATCCCGGGCCAGTGTGCTAACCATTACACCACCTAGGCTCCCTGATATCACCATACTACCCACGTCTACCTGTCTATGGGGCTCCTTGTCTGAGAGACCAGTGCAGACCACTACACTTGTCCCCCTGGAATTGTAAGTCTTTTAATGCTTACAATTACATACATACAGGCAGTGCACTTACACATACACAGGGTAGGTTCAACAATTATACAGCACGTAGCTTGTATAAGATCATGGTCACGGCAACCAGTGTCATGGGGGGTGATGAAAATGGGAAATATTGTGCCTGGAGCAGGACTCGAACCCAAATCTCTTTGCATTCCAGGCCAGTGTGCTAACCCTTACACCACCTAGGCTCCCTGATATCACCATACTACCCACGCCTACCTGTCTATGTGGCTCCTTGTCTGAGAGCTCAGTGCAGACCACTACAATATGTAGGATCAAATTTAGATAATTGTCTTAGTTTTGAAAATTAATATTCTATCGGACTATGTAGCAGAGAAACGGTTACACTGAAAACACAAGGACATTCACTTCAAATCAATATGTATTCTATTGGCATTATGAAATACCATGTAAAAAAAACAAATCAGTTTATCCTGAGGAAATGCATAAGCAGATAGTATCTTGATCGTTACAATGGGCAAAGTTTTGTCCCATATTGCTTAGCACCTTTTGAGAAAGTCTCATATATATATCATATATATATACATATGAAGAGTTCAGGTGCAAAACGCTGTAAATGCCAATTCAAAAAATATATATATGTGAAATATAACCATTATATGTATATAAATTGGCGGTGATGCCTTTTTTTATTAATAATTTTTAGATTTATTTATTTATTTATTTATTCATTAATATGTGTATGATTTGCTCCGGGGCTATTGGCGCCACCGTCACTTCCGGTGCCGATCCGCCCCCAAATCGCCATTCGCTGAAAGTATTTGAGCTATATATAAATATTCGTAGGTCTCTTTCGCAAACTGTTGAGAAGTGGTCTCCACAATAGTGTCCACATGCCCCATGACCTGCATATCAGTCACACAGGGTTGGTTTCTACTATTGACCTTTGCTCCCCCCCCCCTCACTCCCCCCCTCCCCCCCCCCCCAACTCACACACAGGCTGATTCCCACCGCAATCAAAGCCCGCCGTCCGATACTGTGCAATTACTGAACCTTGCAATCCCCAGCCGGCCGGGCCTTCAGCAACCATCTATTCACGCTCTAGTCCCCCGCGTGGTGAAGGACTCAGTGTATTAACCGCCGCCCGCTGCACGCCGGCCCACGCCGGGGCACGCGCCCACGGAGGCGGGGGGAGGCGGGGCGGGAGAGGGGAGGGGCACTGACCGACGGAGGTGGGAGAGGGAGGGCAGAGAGGTGGAAGGGAGCAGGGTGGAGAGGGAAGCCGTGGCCTACATAAGGGAGGAGGGAGTGAGAGGAAGAGGAGGAGGTGGGGGGGTGGGGGGGGGGGGGGGGGGGGGGGGGGGGGGGGGGGGGGGGGGAGAAGGTGGGGGGGGAACGGGAGAGAGGAGGTGGAGGGGACTGGGGAGGGAGGGGAAGGGGGGGGGGGGGGGGGTGAGGAGAAGGCGGAAAGAAGCGGGAGTCTGGGCCCGGGAAGGGGAAAGGAACAGGAGGACGTGAGAGAGAACGTGGGGAGATAGGAAGAGGAGCAAGGACGGAGAGAGCGGAGAGGAGAGGGGGGAAAGACACGGGGGGGGGGGGAGAGTAAGGGGAGGGGAGAGAGGAGGCAGAGAGGGAGAGGAGCAAGGCCTAGGGATGATAATAATAATCATCATCATCATCATCATCATCAGGAGTGTGGACCGGATGCGATGGCCGAATCGGTAGAACGCAGGCCTCTCATGCCGGAGATCGGGAGTTCAATTCCCGGTCGAGTCAAACCAATGACTTGCAAAATTGATTCTTGTTGCTTTCCTAGTTTGGCACCCTGCATTAATAGGATAGGGCAAGGACTGGTTAGTTCAGTGTCAGGATAATGTGACTGAGTGGGATGTTAGATCATGATGCTGGTGGCCTGATTTCTCAGTGGATCAGTACAGTAAAGTTGCCATGAGTGTGCAGTCACAAGTCAGTACCCGTCCTGATATGAGCATAGATGTTGCCAGGACGTAAAATCCCAACAACTAACCAACCAACCAATCAGCAGTGTGGAGCAGAGGAAAGAGGAGGGAGAGATGGGCTGAAGAGGACAATGCGGGGCGGGAGGAGCCGGGGGGGGGGGGGGGGAGCGGAGGCAGCCGACGCGCGGATGAGAGCTGCGGCGCGATTGGTCGGCTGCTGAATCAATCTGCCATTGGCGTCTGTGACCGGAAGTGTGGGATGCCGGGTGAGGGGTCAGCGACAGGTCGGCGAGCAGCAGCGTCCACTTACCGAGGCCATTAATTCACCGTATCTCTCCGCGGCCACGTGACCGGGTGAGCCGGCGAGAGGGGCCGCAAGTCGCCCCCTCTCCTCTCTCCTCTCTCCTCTCTCCTCTCCTCTCCCCCCCCCCCCCCCACACACACATACACACACACACACTCTCGGCGAAAATCTTTCAGATTTTTCTGCGGGCCCGGGTCGGAAGAGAAGCTACAGCCGTGGTCCAGCAGAAAGGTGTGGGGTGGGCTGGGTGCTTGTAGAGGTTTTGTGTCCTGACAACATCTAAGGTCATATCAGGACAGGTGCCGACTTGTGACAGTGCACACTCAAGGTCACTTTATAGTGCTTCCCACTGGGACACCAGGCCACAAGCGCCACATGACCTGATATCCCACTCAGCCACATTATCCTGCAACCCAACCAGTCCTTGCCCTATCCTAATAATGGTGAGCACTGGGCTAGGAAACGACAAATATCGATGTTTAAGTCTTCGGTTTGGCTCGACCAGCGTTCAAACCCATAGATTCAAATCCCACGATCTACCAAACCGGGACACGGATGCTCAACTCATTCCGTCATCCCGTCTGGTCAGGGCAGGATCCTGACAGCAGGCATGTTGGCGGCGGTGTGAGCCTCGGGAACGGGGGTGGAGGCGGGCGGGAGGGGAGGGGAGGGTCCAGGGGGCGAGCTCGACTAACAAGGTGCAAAGTTGGATGTGACAAAGCAGAAGATGCATCCCATAATGCATAGCGCAGAGCACTGATTGGAACGCGAGACTATCTCACAGGAGCAGCTTGGCGACCGCGTGCCCATATTAAATTAAATTAAATTAAATCAAAACAAGAAATGAGCTCTTTTTCAGTCGCCTTTTCTTCTTTTTCTTCTCCCCCCCCCCACACTTTTTTAGCTTTAGAATAGCCCTCCCCCACACTCGTAGTTTATTGCGATTCGTTCGCATGGTTGGGGAAGGTATTTATTTAACTGGCAAAACAATGGAGCGGGGGGGGGGGGGCGGAAGTAAGCACGGTGGAAGTGTCTTATTCTAGTTTGCGCAGTGAGTAGAAATGGATGTTTAAACTACCACCTCTCCTCTTCCCTTCCCTTCCCTTCCCTTCCCTTCCTTTCCATTCCCTTTCCTTTCATTTCATTTCATTTCATTTCATTTCCTTCCCCTACCCTGCCCTACCCTGCCCTCCCCTCCCCTCCCCTGCTCTCCCCTTTCCCGTCCCCTCCCTTCCTCCTCCCAACTCTCGCATCCCTCTCTCCCTCCTCTTCCCTCCCATCCCCTCCCCTTCCCCGCCCCCTCTCCCTCCTCCTTCATTTCCTTTCCCCTTCCCTCCCGATCTTCCTTCCACCCCTTCCCTCCTCAGCCCCATTCCCTCCCTTTCTTCCCCCTTCCCTGACCATATCTTCAATCGCCTCCCTTTCCCTCCGCTTCTCCCCTCCCCTCTGCCCTCCCCTCTCCTCCTCCTCCTCTCCTCCCCTCCCCTCTGCCCTCGTCTTCCTTTCCCTTTCCACTCCCCTCCTTCCGATTCCCCTTCCCCGTCCCCCCTCCCCCTCCCACTACCCTCCCGGTCCCTTCCCTTCCTTTCCTTTCCATTCCCTCCACCCGCACCCCCTCATCACGTTCCTCCGTTATCCTCTCCTCCCCCTCCCTTTCCTTGCCTGCCGTCCCGCCCCCCTCCCCCACCCCCCCCATTGTCTTCTGCTGCGACCTTCCTGCTGACTAAGCTGCCTTTAAACCCCGCCCCTGCCCCCCCCCCGCCCCACACCCCCACACCCAACCCCCCCCCCCCCCGCCCATTGTCTTCTGCTGCGACCCCTTCCTGCTCTACGGCTGCCTTTAAACCCCCTCCCATCCCAGCCCCGCCCCACCCCATGTCTTCTGCTGCGACCCTTCTGCTGATAGCCTGCCTTTACCCCCCTGCCCCCCCCCCGCCCCATTGTCTTCTGCTGCCGACCCCCTCCTGCTGACTCGGCGCCTTTTAAACCCCCTCCCATCCCCACCCCGCCCCGCCCCATTGTCTTCTGCTGCGACCCCTTCCTGCTGACTAAGTCTGCATTTAAATCCCATCCCCTGCCCCATTGTCTTCTGCTGCATCCCCTTCCTGCTGACTAAGCCTGCCTTTAAACCACCTACTCCCGCATCCTTCGTTAAAGGCCTTTAACCCTTCAACACGGCACCTCCCAAAGGGCCAGTCGCTAATGCGCGCCTCCTAATTCCCGCGTAAGCCACGAGGGGGCGACACTCGTACCTCCTGTCGGCTTTTGCGTATGGAGTGCAGAGTGCTGCCTCCTCGCAACAATCTAGACTCATTGAGAGCGTAGCGGAGTATTTTACATATCTCCTTATAGTTAGGGAGATGAGATGGGAATGCAGGCGTGTATATGAAATGTATAGCCATACGGAGTGAATTTAATATATTAAATCTTAGCTTTCCCCTGTGCACGGTGACTGAATCAGTAGAGCGCGGACCTCGTGTGCAGGAAATCGGGAGTTCGATTCCCGGTTGAGTCAAACCAATGACTTATAAAATTGATACTTGTCGCTTCCTAGCCTGGCACTCGGCATTAATAGGATAGGGCAAGGACTGGTTAGCCCAGTGTCAGAATAATGTGACTGAGTGGGATATCATGTCATGGTGCCAGCAGCCTGCCTCCTCCGGCTCCATTGTTTGCTTCCTTCTTCCTCCCTTACTCTTGCCCGTCCCCTCCCTCCCCTACCCTCTGCTCAAACCTCCTCCCGTCCCTCCTCTTCCCCATCCACCTAGTCTTGCTCCCTTCCTTCCCCCTTCCCCTCCCCTGCCCCTTCCCTCTCCCCCTCCCCTCCCCTTCCCCTTCCCCCTCATCCCTCCTCTTCCGCTCCCCTGCTCCTCCCCTCCTCTGCTCCTGCCCGCCCCCGCCTCCCCCCTCCCTGTCCCTGTCCCTCCCTCGCTCCCTAAGTCCCTTTTACATCTAGTCGTGTCATATCCAGCAGCTCATCAGTCACACATGCTGTCCGGGGTAGTAGGGAGTTGGCGTTTTCCCCTCAAGTGCGGTGATGGTGGTGTTTTTTCCTGTGTGTTTTTATTTGTTTCTTTAAGTTGTCATTGGCGAGATGTTTTTAAATGTAGAGGCACCTTCCTTAGTTTGGTGCTGGTAGAGATGGATGAGGATTGAGGCTTGTAGTTGTACGGCAAGTTACAATGTCTGTTATCGTTAGTAGTTAGGATAGAATGTGCACTGTGTGAGAGGGTGTGTGTGTGAGGGTGTGTGAGGGTGTGTGTGATGGTGTTTCTGTGAAGGTGTGCGCATGAAGGTGTGTGTGAGGGTTTGTGTGAAGGTGTGTGTGAAGGTGAGTGCGTGTGTGAGGGTGTGTGTGTGAAGGTGGGTGGGTGTGAGGGTGTGTGTGTGAGGGTGTGTGTGTGAGGGCGTGTGTGTCCTGTACTAGATGCTGTCGGGTTCTGCCCATATTGGAGCATGCATAGAAAACAGCCGGACAGCAAGCTGCCGAGGCATGTGTTTCATTTACATGTTTCAATTGTGCAAATCATTCAGCATAGCGGCTGTCATATGTCGGCCAACTGGCAATCACGGTGCTACTTCTTTCCAATTAGGACGCTTGCTATGAGGCTTGATACAGCCGATAGGGTGCTGAATGAGGGATGGGCAGTTGCTCACTTCTACCTGAGCCGCTGTTGACTCCTGGCTGAGCCGCTGTTGACTTCTGGCTGAGCCACTGTTGACTTCTGCCTGAGCTGCTGTTGACTTCTGGCTGAGCCGTTGTTATTGCTGAGCAGCTGGTGAACTGCTCACTTCTAGCAGAGCACCTGGTGAACTGGCGAGTTGCTCACTTCTGGCTGAACAGCTGGTGAGTTGCTCACTTCTGGCTGAGCAGCTGGTGAGTTGCTCACTTCTGACTGAGCAAGTGGTGAGTTTCTCACTTCTCGCTGAGCAGCTGGTGAACTGGTGTGTTGCTCACTTCTAGCTGAGCAGCTGGTTAGTTGCTCACTTCTAGCTGAGCAGCTGGTGAACTGGTTAGATGCTCACTTCTGGCTGAGTAGCTGGTGAGTTGCTCACTTCTGACTGAGCAAGTGGTGAGTTTTTCACTTCTAGCTGAGCAGCTGGTGAACTGGTGAGTTGCCCACTTCTAGCTGAGCAGCTGGTTAGTTGCTCACTTCTACCTGAGCAGCTGGTTAGTTGCTCCCTTCTAGCTGAGCAGCTAGTGAACTGGTGAGATGCTCATTTCTGGCTGAACAGCTGGAGCAGCTGGTGACTTGCTCACTTCTGACTGAGCAGCCGGTGAGTTGCTCACTACTAACTGAGCAGCTGGTGACCTGCTCACTTCTAACTGAGCAGCTGGTGAACTGGCGTGTTGCTCACTTCTAGCTGAGCAGCTAGTGAACTTGTGAGCTGCTCATTTCTGGCTGAACAGCTGGTGATCTGGAGCAGCTGGTGAGCTGGAGCAGCTGGTGAGTTGTTCACTTCTGGCTGAGCAGCTCTGTAGGGGATGGACTGCTCTGTGTGTGCTGCGATAGTCAACTCTCGTTAATCCACTCTAATTTCTTTCCAGTACCCAATGTTGGATTAGCGAGATTGTTGGATGGGTGATTTTTTTTCACGGTCGAGGGATAAAATAAATGGCGGGAATTGTTATTAGTCAGATTGCAATATTTCCAGATTAAAGTTCCGAAATCCATATTTGGTGCACTTTGTGCGATTCAATGCATGTTTTGTCATCCATTAAATTTGGATAATCCGATGGTTTTCATGGTTTATTTATTTTAGATACACCTATTGTATTAACCATTATTATCTAGCTGATGTGGGTAACTATTTCTTATAGAAGGCACTGCAGTGTGTGATGAGCAGCACAATGTCCCAACACTAACATGGTTGTACATAATGGTGCAGCTACTCTAGTAGATAAGAGGCTCTCATCATTGGATTCAGCGTGTTTGCTATTAATGCGGGATTTAACACTTTGCGCCAAATCGATATCCATGCTCAATAAATACCATGAAGCGGTATGCATTAATTAAAACTTAAGTGGGATTTGCATTATGATGAACACAATTTAAATGTGCCGTAATTATCGTCAGTCATGGACTGTCTAATTGAGGGGCTCTTTTTTTTAAATTCTTGTTTTCCAAGAATAGCTTTCGAAATGAGGGTCCTGTCCGCAACTGTTTTCGCTCTGCTAGTGAATGCAATTAAAGTAGTCCGACCGAATGGGATTATCTTGGGGTTGGAGTGTCTGTTTCCTTGTGCTAAAAGTGGTACTTGAGGACATCTTGCCCTGTACTTGGCACTGCTAGGATTGTAGCAGGACTGAATAGCTGTGGCAGGATAACGTGACTGAGTGGGAGTTTGGGTTATGGTTATGGTGTCATCAGCACAGTAGGGTTGCACTATAAAGCAACCACGGGTGTACCCTGTGACGGAGCGGCACCTGTCCTCCTGATATGCCATGAGATGTTGCTAGGATGTAAACCCCATCAATCAATCAAGCAATCAAGCAAGCATCATGGTATTCCTATGGGAGAACACTATAAAGCAACCATGCGTATGTTCTGTGATGAATCAGTTCCTCCCTGATATGCCTTAAGATGTTGTTAGGATGCAAAGCTTAAACTAATCAGTCAAGCAACCACCATGTTATTCTAGTGGGAGAGCTATAAAGCCATCATAAGTATGCAGTGTAAGGAATCAGTATCTATCCTCCTAATATGACATCAGATGTTGCTAGTATGTAAAGCCACAATCAATAAAAAATGAAAAGCAGTTCAATCCCAAAATGCTAAGTCTCATCACTAGAATTGGTTGGTTGTTTGCATCCTGGCAACATCTAAGGTCATATAAGGACGGGTACCAACTTGAGACAGAGCACACTCATGGTGACTTTATAGTGCTGTGCCACTGGGAGACCAGGCCACCAGTACCATGGCTTGATATCCCACTCAGTCATATTATCCTGACACCGAGCCAACCAGTTCTTGCCCTCTCCTAATGATGCTGCGCGCCTGGCTAGGAAGTGACAAGTATCAATTGTGTAAGTCATTGGTTTGGCTCGACCGGTAATTGAACTCCCGCCCTTCCACACCTTACCACTAGAATGAATAATTTCACTCTGCTGCTGTGAAATGCTGACATGAACTTCATCAGCCCATCAAGATAGCTGCAAGTAGTGCAAGCCAGTTGGCAGTCTTTGTAAGAACAAATAAAACCACAAAGGGAATTAGAGTAGCGACCTTGACCCGTTGGACCTGCTGGAGACACACTACAACTGTACGAGGACAGCTTTAACAGAAACCCTGAGCATAGTCTGACCTGGGCCAACCAGTTGACGAAAGCGAAGGACACCAGAGGAAAGTGGGGGGAAAAGAAGGGGAAATGAGGAAAGCAAAGTATGGGAAAGGAAAGTGAGGAAGGAAAGCAAAGGTTGTTCGGTTGTTGGAGTTCTATGTTCTGACAACATCTAAGGTCATATCAGGATGGGTACTGACTTGTGACAGGCCACACCATGGCGACTTTATAGTGCTGCCCCACTGGGAGACCAGGCAACTAGCGCCAAAGCCTGATATCCCACTCAGTCACATTATCCTGACACCGAGCCAACCAGTCCTTGCCCTATCCTAATAATGCCAAGCGCCAGGCTAGGAAGCGACAAGTGTCAGTTTTGTAAGTCATTGGTTTGATCCGACCTTCCACATGGGAAGCCTGTGCTCTACCGATTCCGTCATTGTGTCCGGTGAAAGCAAAGGAAAATGAAAGAAAGTGAGCAAGGAAAGGAAGGGAGAATGATGGAAAGCAAGGGAAAATGAAGGAATGCAAAGGATAGCAAAGGAAAATGAGGAAGGAAAACAAAGGAAACTGCGGAAGGAGAGCAAAGGAAAATGAAGGAAAGTGAGGAAGTCAAGCCAAGGAAAGTGAAGATGGAAAGTGAATGAAAGAGAACAGCAAAGAAGGAAATCAAAGGAAAGCGAAAGCGGTATCTGAACAAATCTGTCCAATGCAAAGGAAGGAGAAGAAGGAAGGCAAAGGAAACTTAGGAAGGAAAGCAAAGGAAAGCGAAGGAGGAAGGCATAGGAAAGCGAAGGAGGAAGGCACAGGAAAGTGAAGAAGGAAAATGAAGGAAAGCGAAAGTAGCCTGTTGATCAAGTCACTCCAGTGCAAGAGGCGATGTCGTTGAACAGACAGAAACGTGAATGATATGGGCCCTAATAGGAACAAGCGCAAACCTCCCATGGCGCTGTGAGACATGCTGAACACGTTACAGTCGAAAGCAATCAGCACAGTGTAATTAAGCAGTATCTCAAGTATCCCTTCAGCACTACACTAACATAGCTGAGACAACTTTACATACTTCAAAGTGTCATGCTCAAATTGGACTTCACAGTTTGTATATATGCACTGAAGGTACGCGTTGTTTGTTGGAGTTATCGAGGACATAGTCTAGACTGGGGCTAAGGGGACAAGCTGCACACTTAGAACCAGTCGGCTCTCAAAGTGACATACACGAAGAAACACACATATATCTTCACATGGTTACCTTATGAAAGGGTACCGGGCGCCGTGGCCTAATGGGTACAGTCCGGACCTTGCGTGCGGGAGATCTGGAGTTTGATTCCTGGTCGAGTGAAACCAATAACTTATAAAATTGATACTTGTCATTTCCTATCCTGGTGCTCAGCATTAATAGGATAGGGAATGGACTGGTTAGCTCAGTGTCAGAATAATGTGACTGAGTGGGATATCGGGTCATTGTGCTGGTGGCCTGATTTCCCAGTGGGGCAGCACTATAAAGTTGCCATGAGTGTGCACTGTCACAAGTTTGTACCCGTCTTGATATGACCTTAGATGTTGCCGGGACACAAAACGCCAACAACCCACCGACCATTACGAAATAGTACTGAAACATGTTTGCGCTCAGATGACACTAATTACACAGAAAGGCAACCTATTCGATTTTGATGTTCACGGTTTCTTCAGTAAATAGTACTGCAATTACGCCTTGGAGAAAGGCAAGCCGTTCCATTACGATGTTCATGGTTTCTTAAAGTTGCGTAGTCTTATGGTTTGGAGTTTCTGTCATTTTGCTGAGATCAATATATTAGATTAATAATTATAATCTACTTTACCTTAGTTTGAAGTAACTTTTACTTCAAATGACTAACTTTTGAGATATTTGAAGTGCAAACATGTCAAATTAATTTTGGCAAGCACACAAAAGCTCTGACACCACAGGCTTCTGCAGTAACAGTTTCTATTAAAATGGCTCAGTATTCCCTTCTATGCAGAAAGAAATGTTTAATAAGTGCATCAGTGTCTAAATTAGATATATATCTGTAGAATCAAATCTAGATACTTGTTTTGCTTTTGAAATTTTGATGCTTCATCGGACTATCCAGCTGAAATAAAGCAGTACGGAAACATGTTTACGCTTTTAGGTCATTAATTATACTTATTACCCTTTTCATAGCTTGTCATTTCTTAGTGAAATAGTATTGAAGTATGCTTACGCTCATAGGGCATTGAATTTACAGGAATGCGCAACATGTTTATGGTTTCTTTCTGGAATAGTGCTGAAACATGTTTATGCTCGTAGAGCACTAATTATACATAAAGACAACCTATTCCATTGCAATGTTTGTGCTTCGTGAAATAGTACTGAAACAGGTCTACGCGATTGGAGCACTGATTATACAAGGCTTCAATAAAAGCAAGTGTAGTTCGGCCCGACTTCCTGACGGTCTACCGTAAGTACTACACCCACGCAGCAGTCCTTTGTTGGCAGTTAGTTGTTAGTACATGCGACCAGTCACCTGTTATGTAGCTGACAATTAGTTGTTAGCACACAGGACCTGTTGCCTGTTACATACCTGACAGTTAGTTGTTAGCATATGGGACCAGTCACCTGTTATGTAGCTACCAGTTAGTTGTTAGCGCATGGGACCAGTCATCTGTTATGTAGCTAACAGTTAGTTGTTAGCACATGGGACTGGTCACCTGTTATGTAGCTGACAGTTAGTTGTTAGCACATGGGACCTGTCACCTGTTATGTAGCTGACAGTTAGTTGTTAGCACATGGGACCTGTCATCTGTTATGTAGCTGACAGTTAGTTGTTAGCACATGGGACCTGTCACCTGCTATGTAGCTGACAGTTAGTTGCTAGCACACAGGACCTGCCACCTGTTATGTAGCTGACAGTTTGTTCTTAGCACATGGGACCTGTCGCCTGTTCTGTAGCTGACAGTTAGTTGTTAGCACATGGAACCTGTCGCCTGTTCTGTACCTGACAGTTAGACACAACCCCACCAACACACAAACCCCCACACAAACACAACCCCACAGTTGTTAGCACATGGGACCTGCCACCTGTTATGTAGCTGACAGTTAGTTGTTAGCACATGGGACCTGCCACCTGTTATGTAGCTGACAGTTAGTTGTTAGCACACAGGACCTGCCACCTGTTATGTAGCTGACAGTTAGTTGTTAGCACACGGTACCTTTCGCCTGTTATGTAGCTGACAGTTAGTTGTTAGCACACGGGACCTGTTATGTAGCCGCCTGGGGCTATCCCTGAGCGATCAGGTGATGGCCCTCTCCACTCGGTGCAGCAGCTTAACGGTCCCACACAGAGCCCGGGGTCATCCATTGGTCGCCTCCTCTCAGCCAGTGAACAGTGTCAACATCCATTATGGTGTTGCAATTAAGGTCTCTTTTACACTTTCCTCACCGAATAGGGACCGAGCGTGGTGGTCGAATCGGTAGAGCACGGGCCTCGCGTCCAGGAGATCGGGAGTTTGGTGGGGGTGGGGGTGGGTGATGAAAATGGGAAATATTGCGCCTAGAGCAGGATTCGATCCCACACCTCTTGCATTCCGTCCGGGTTAGTGTGCTAACCATTACACCACATAGGTTCCCTAATGTCATCACCTTTTCCACGCGTACCTGTCTATGCGACTCCTTGCCTGAGAGGTCAGTGCAGACCACTACACTATCATAAAGACCCTAAAGCGGCTGTCACACATCACTGGATTGGGAGAAACGGACAGAAACCGAACCAAGTCTGTATTGTGTCCATACAAGTTCTGAACATGCACAAAACTAGGCACGAATGCCGCCGGACTGACGTCTACGGTTCTTGTCCGGTTTGAATTTGTTTCGTCCGTTGACTATCCATTCATGTCCGTTTCATGTCCGTTTCATGTCCGTTTCATGTCCGTTTCATGTCCGTTTCATGTCCATTCGTCCAGCGGCCATTGACTCGATAGTGCAACATTTTGACACATTTTAATACATTTTGATACATTTTGATACTTATCACCACCAGACTAGACAATTATGTCCGTTGCTCAATCTGGCGAGGTGTGACAGCCGCTTAAATGAACTATCATACACTTTCTTTGCATATGGGTGAATTCGATGGCCTTCACCTACCTGTGTGCCTTAGAAGCTATGTAATTTCATCCCTCCGCTCACTGCGTGATTTTATAGGACATGGATATTTTATTCCAGCCCAATAGTAATGTTAGACTGAGTATCCCATATCTATTCTTAGCAGTCTCCGAGAGGTACATAGAATAGGGAAAGGACAAATTGAATTGAATGAAGCGCATTGAGAGACTGGCATTGGAAACGTTGCTTCTTTACTTAAGGTTGGATATTCCGATGATTTTCATCCCTTAGGATTTCATGGAATATAATATCATTTGCAGTAATGTGTCATTACCATGCATGCTGGAAAAACAACCGAACCGCAATCTTGGTTCCCGTATGTTTTTGGTTCCCACCACCTGTTTCACAGAAGAAAAAAACAATGTTATCGATGTGTTCCCATGAGCCCTGGGCACGAAACCCAAAATGTGTTTCCTATCAAATTTGAAATCATATAGGTTGGATTTAGAGTTTCTGACATTTATTTTAGACAGGTTAAGGTTTAAGTTAACTGTTACAGTCTACTTTACTTTATTTTAAATTAACTTTAATTTTGTGTGTGTGTATAGATGACTAACCCTGGAGATAGTGAAAGCATGCTAAATTAATTAGGGTATGCGTGTTGAAATTCTCACTGTTGGCTTCAGTAGTAATGCGTTCTATTAAAGTGACTTAATATTCCTTCTGTGCTGCAATGCATGTTTAATGAGTGCATCAGTATCTGAATTGGATATGTAGGATCAAATCTAGGGTAGTAGTTTAGTATCGACATTTTGATGCTTTCATCGCACTGTACAGTTTTAACTTTAAGTGTGCGCTGAGAAAGGGCAGGCTAGTGTGAGGTTGATAGTACAAGGTTATCACCATTAACAACCAGACGGAATGGCCGAATGAGTTAGAGCATCCGTCCCCCGTGTTGGTAGACCGTCGGATCGTGGTTTCGAACCCTGGTCGAGTCAAACCAATGACTTAAAAATTGATAACTTGTCGCTTCCTAGCCAAGCACTCTGCCTTATTAGGATAGGGCAAGGATTGGTTGGCTCAGTATCAGGATAATGTGAGTGAGTGCGATACCAGGCCATGGTGCTGGTGACATGGTCTCCCAGTGGGGAAGCACTATAAAGCCACCATGAGTGTGCACTGTCACAAGTCGGTACCCGTCCTGATATGACCTTAGATGTTGCTAGGACGTAAAACAACAACAAACAAACAAATCACCATGAACTGTAACTAAGTTATTAACCTACAACAATCTCAGATTGTGAAAAAAGACAAGAACAAAATGTATTCAAATACATGGAAATAAAAATAGAATATGAGAATGCATTTATAAATGTAAATCGATCAACCGGAAAGAAGATTGTGAACAATATTAAAAAGACTTGTTAATAACTTGTCGATATGATGGTAACACTACATGCAGCTTAGCTGAATAAAGGATTTGCCGATTTTAATATGCGTGTTTTTGTAACTGAGGAGGTTGGAAATCATTGCATGTTCAATCTTTCTTGCATTAAATAAAGTAAGTTCCATCAGAATGAAGGAAAATGATTAAAACATGTCTGGTACTATAATTTTGTGAAACATTCACATGTCTTTCATGAGTAGTGTCTTATATGAAGATAAATGTACAGGAAGTGTCCGTTGAACTAGAGTAAGTGTACAGGAAGTGTCTGTTCAACAAGAGTAACTGCACAGGAAGTGTCTGTTCAAGTAACATAACTGTACAAGAAGTGTCTGTTCAACAAGAGTACATGTACAGGAAGTGTCTGTTCAATAGAGTAAATGTACAGGAAGTGTCTGTTCAAGTAGAGTAAATGTACAGGAAGTTTCGATTCAACAAGAGTGTTTGTAGAGGAAGTGTCTGTTCAAGTAGAGTAAGTGTACAGGAAGTGTCTGTTCAACAAGAGTGTTTGGACAGGAAGTGTCGGTTCAAGTAGAGTAAATGTAGAGGAAGTGTCTGTTCAAGTAGAGTAAGTGTACAGGAAGTGTCCGTTCAACTGGAGTTACAGTGGCGGATTTGTTGCGACTTGGCGAGTTGCTGCTTTTTGAGGCGACCTTCCCCCTTCCCGTGCATGGGTGACTTGGCCTGCGAGGCTTATCAGTACAGCCCAGATGCCAGCATGTAACCAAGACAACTGCAGCAAATGCTACACCGTAATAAGGGTGCAGTTCGCTCGTTTTATTGTTAGGTATGCACGGTCCTGTTACAGCTAAGAGAACCTGGTGTACGAGCCACTTACCGACTCTGGCGGCTTAAAGCTGCATAGTCCGATGAAAACATCAAATTTTCAAAACCAAAACAATTATCTAGATTTGAATCTACATATCAAACTTTGATACTAGTGCACTTATTAACCATTTGTCACCACACAGAAGGGAATGCGTAGGCAATTAAATAGAAAATGTTACTGCAGAAGCCTATGGTGTCCGAGTTTTGGGTGTGTTTGCCAAAATTAATTTTGCATGGTTGCACTTCAAATATCTCCACAAAGTTAGCCATTTAAAATAAAAATTACTTCAAACTGTAGTGAGATGGATTATAATGATAAATTTAATATATTCAAAACTCAAAGCCATCAGACTAATCAACTTTAATTAAAGACCACCTTATTTGGACGCCAGTCTGTTCCACCCCTCTGTCTTATATAAGCGACAGTCCCACTACAGCTTGCGACCATTGGCGACAAGTTTGCAACCAAAAAGCTGACTGGTCGCCTACTGGTCGCCGACCGATCGCTGACCATTGTTTTTCCAAACTTTTATTTTTGCTTCGGTCACAAAGAGGTCACTGGATTTTGGTCGCAAAGTGGTCACAAGCCATAGTGAGGCTTAATTATCAACTAAGATACACATTGATTCATAGTTGGCACTGAAATGAAACTTTACTACACATTGATTCATAGTTGACACTGAAATGAGATTTTTACGTGGCTTTGTGCAATTGTACATTTGCTTTTTTATGCAGCGTCCTGAGCACGGCCTGTATGAAGTTATTCGAAGATTTGAGCGCACCGTGACGTTATGACGTATCACATGCCCATATTAGGAAAACTGTTTTCTGTGGTCAGGCAGATTCCCTTCTACTAGTTTAAGTGGAAAAGAGCAGACAACCAATAACAGCAGCTGGCAACAGGGCCTGTGTAGGACGTTGAAAACACTACCCCGTTGAAAACACTACGGTAGTGTTTTAAACCTAAGTTGAAAACACTACTGTTAAGTTCAAAACACATCACATATTAGTATATATGCTGATGGTGCTGTGGCAACTGCACGAGGTATATTAGTTGTATGTGCTGCACACTGCCCCACCCTACTGCATACTGCCCCACCTTACTGCATACTGCCTCACCCTACTACAAATGACACTGACTATGCAGCAATTATATAAAAAAAGGTTTCCAGTCTTCCTCTCTCCTACTCTTCCTACTCTTCCTCCTCTTTCTCTTCCTCCTGTATCCTCTCTCCTGTCTCCTCTCTCCTCCCTCTTCCCTCTTCCTCCTTCCACCTTCCAGTTCCACCTGCTCTTTCTCTTTCTCCCTCCGTCCTCCCTCGTTCGTCCTGATATGACCTTATATGTTGCTAGGACGTAAAACAACAAATAAACATCCTCCCTCCTCTTCGTCCTCCTCTTCCTCCTCTTCCTCCTCCCTCTTCTCCCCGCTTCTCCTTTCCTACCTCTCTTTCCTCCTCCTCCTCCCCTCCTCCTCTTTCTCCTCTTCCCCCTCTTCCCCCTCCTTCCTCTTCCTCCTCTTCCTCCACCAAACCACTGCCTCCAACTCGTCCTACCCCTCGTCCTCCCCTTCTTCCTCCCGCCTACGCCATCCACCTCCTCTTCTTCCACCACTACTCCATTTCCTCCTCCTCCCACTCGTCCTCCTCCCACTCGTCCTCCTCCCCCTATACCTCCTCCCCCTCTACCTCCTCTTCTACTATCACGCTGCACCTCCAACTCCTCCTCTTCCTTCACCACCACCACCACCACCACCACCACCACTATCTCCCCCTGTGCAGTCCCCCCTCCCCTCCCTCTCCCCTCCCTCTCACGTCCCTCTTCCACTCCCCTCCCACCTCCTCCCTTCCCACTCCCTTCCCACTCCCTCCCACCACCCCGTACCATCCCCACCCCCCCACACCATCTCCTTCCCCCTCCATATCCTTACCCGACTCCTCCACCATCTCCCCCCACTCCTTCTCCCCTCCCCTTCTCCTCCTCCCCTCCCTCCCTTCCCCCCCCCCTCCTCCTCCTCCCTCCCCCTCTCTCCTCCCTCCCCCCACCCCCTTCACACTCCCACTACCTTCCCCCACACTCCCCCACCACTCCCCCACCATCTACCTCTCCACCTCCCCCCCCCTCCCCTACCACCTCCTCTCGCTGTCCTCTCCAGAAGCACTGCGGCTGATGGGAGAACCTTAATTTGCCGCTGGTGGAGAGTTGTAGAGACCTAGGACTGAGTAGGAGTATTCGGTTATCAAGCATCGGGCAGGGTACGGTCGGCACGGGGCGGAGCCCGCCTCCTAATTGGGCGTGGTCACACGGCGCG
Organism: Branchipolynoe longqiensis; assembly: GCA_030323885.1. Classification (NCBI taxonomy): domain Eukaryota; kingdom Metazoa; phylum Annelida; class Polychaeta; order Phyllodocida; family Polynoidae; genus Branchipolynoe; species Branchipolynoe longqiensis. Next base: position 89,645,845 of record CM059190.1, on the reverse strand, counting down.
CAGGGCGGGCCCTGCAACCCGCCCAATTAGCGGGGTTGCGCTTTAATGGGTTCAGCTGGGGGAGGGGGCTGATGACAGGGCAATAGGACTGGGCCTGTGTCTCTTACCACGTACTGCTAAGAATGTGCATGTTATATGTACAAAGGACACATTTCAAGCCAAGAGTGAATAGTTCATTTTAAATGTCCTATTAAGTTCACTGTTTACTGAAGCCCATGCCTTGTTTTCCTTGCAGGCTTACGAACAATCTGTAGCCTCATTACTTATAGAATTGCCTCTTTATGCAACACACCGTTTACTGTTTACCCGTGCCTTGGTGTCCTTGCAGGCCTTCGTACAATCTGTAGCCTCATTACTTATAGAATTGCCTCTATGCAACACACCGTTCACTGTTTACTGAAACCCGTGCTTTGGTGTCCTTGCAGGCCTATGTACAATCTGTAGCCTTGTTACTTATAAAATTGCTCTGTATGCAGTGTTCCATTCACTGTTTACTGAAGTCCGTTCCTTGGTGTCCTTGCAGACCTACAATCTGTAGCCTCATTACATATAGAATTGCCTCTTCATGCAACACACTGTTCACTGTTTACTGAAAGCTGTGCCTTGGTGCCCTTGCAGGCCTATGTACAATCTGTAACCTCGTTACTTATAGAAGAGCCTCTTTATGCAATGTGTCGTTCACTGTTTTCCCGTGCCTTGGTGTCCTTGCAGGCCTATATACTCATAGAATTGCCTCTTTATTATTTGTTGGGGGGTAAAGCAGTTTATTCATCAAAACATAAATTTTTTCATTGCCAAGGCTCTATTCTTCTGGCCGTTTACATTACATTGCAAATAGGTAGATCAGTGGGAACTTAGGTAGGGCATATTAGTAGATTATGAAGGAGGTTAGTGTATTAGTGGGTCAGCCATAATAAGTTCAGTATTATGGGCTAGGATGGTGGGTCGCTGCAAAAGCTGTGCTGCTATTATGGTTACAGTGTATGTGATGGGGGTTGGTGAGAGAATGGAACACACTGTTTACTGAAGCCCGTGTCTTGGTGTCCTTGCAGACCTACAATCTGTAACCTTGTTACTTATAGAACTGCCTCTTTATGCAACACACCGTTTACTGTTTACCTGAGCCTTGGTATCCTTGCAGGCCTATATATACAATCTGTAGCCTCGTTATGTATAGAATTGCCTCTTTATGCAACACACCGTTCCCTGTTTACTAAACCCCATGCCTTGGTGTGCTTGCAGGCCTATATATACAATCTGTAGCCTCGTTACCTATAAAATTGCCTCTTTATGCAACACACCGCTCACTGTTTACTTGTACCTTGGTGTCCTTGCAGGCCTACATACAACCTGTAGCCTCGTTGTTTATAGAATTGCCTCTTTATGCAACATACCGTTCACTGTTTACCTGTGCCTTGGTGTCCTTGCAGGCCTACGCACAATCTGTAGCCTCGTTACTTATAGAATTACCTCTTTATGCAATGTAAACTGTTTACTAAACCCTGTGCCTTGGTGTCCTTGCAGGCCTACGTGCGCCACCCGGAGCTGGCGGCTGCGCGCGCAAACCGCGACTACGTGCTGAAGCAGGTGTGTGACGCCGTCAACACCATCTCCGGGGTGGCGCAGGCCTCCGGACAGAGTGACGCGCACCCCTTCGAGGGAGCCGGCGAGCTGGCAGCCGCTCTCGACGAGTTCGACGTGAGTACTTTATTGACAATTATTTATTCATGTTGACAAATTTCATTTGCTTGCTATGATCTATCTTCCTTTAGTTTGAAGTGACTTTTATTTTAAATGGCTAAGTTATGAAATATTTGAAGTGCGAACTTGTGAAATTAGTTTAGGCAAGCACGCCAAATCTCTGACACCATAGGCTGCAGCAGTGACAGGTTCTATTAAATTGACTCAGTATTCCCTTCTATGTGGCAACAAATATTTAATAAGTGCTTCAGTATCTAAGCTAGACATGTAGAATCAAATCTAGATGATTGTTTTGGTTTTGAAAGTTTGATGCTTTATCGGACTATGCAGCTTTAAATGGTGTCAGGATAATGTGAGTGAGTAGGCATCATAAAGTCGCCATGAGTGCATGTAGGTCACCAAATGTCAGTACCCGTCCTCATATTGCCTCAGATGTTACCTTATGGCGGTTTCGCCATAAGGTGTACAATATTTGATGTCCCATCATCACCTTACGCCGTACAATACCATTAATATAGTCCAAAGGTCCAGTCAGTTAACCCTTTGTTCCCAAATATAACAATTCAGTGACAGAAATAACAATTGCATGGATCAGTTCTCAAGTGCTTATTAATTTAGATTTTGAATTAGTTATCCCAAGTGTTCCATGTCCGAGATTTGGGTTTTGTTGCCGTTAATGCCGCTACCTAGGCAGCCCTTTCCTTCGTGATCATGCCACAGTGTGTGGTTGTAGGTGGTGTGCGTATGTGTGGTGTGTGTGGTTGTAGGTGGTGTGCGTATGTGTGGTGTGTGGTTGTAGGTGGTGTGCGTATGTGTGTGAGTGTTTGTCTGTGTGGTGTATGTGGTGTGTGTGGTTTTAGGTGGTGTGCGTATGTGTGTGAGTGTTTGTCTGTGTGGTGTATGTGGTGTGTGTGGTTTTAGGTGGTGTGCGTATGTGTGTGAGTGTGTCTATGTGGTGTGTGTGCTGTGTGTGTCGTAGATCTATGTGTATATGTGCGTGAGTGTGTATGATTTCTGAGTGTAGTGTGTTGTACATATATTGTATGTATGCTTTAAGTGTGTGTGATGTTTATGTGGTGTGTGATGTGTGAGTGTGTATATAGTGTGTGGTGTGAGTATGTAGTGTGTGGTGTGACTGAGTGTGCATGTAGTGTGTAGTGGGAGTGTGTATGGTGTGTGAGTGTATCGTGGATGTTTGTGTGTGTTTGAGTGTGTATGCTTTATGTGTGTGTGGTGTGTATGTGTGGTGAATGTGTGTATATGCTTGGGTGTGTATTATTTATGTGGGTGTGTGGTGTGGGTGGTGTATGTGTCTGCCTGTGTGTATCGTGGATGTGTGTGTGTGCTGAGTGTGTATGATTTATGTGAGCGTGTGGTGTGTGTGTATATCTATGTACCTGTGCATGGTGTGTGTATGTGTCTATGTGTCGTGTGTGTATGTGTCTGTGCCTATGTGTGCTGAGTGTGTATGATTTATGTGAGTGTGTGGTGTGTGTATTTGTCTATGTACATGTGCGTGGTGTGTGTGTGTATGTGTCTGTGTGTAGCTGTGTGTGGTGTGTCTATTTGTCTATGTACATGTGCGTGGTGTGTGTGTATGTGTGTAGCTGTGTGTGGTGTGTGTATTTGTCTATGTGCGTGGTGTGTGTATGTGTCTGTGTGTAGCTGTGTGTGGTGTGTGTATTTGTCTATGTACATGTGCGTGGTGTGTGTGTATGTGTCTGTGTGTAGTTGTGTGTGTATGTGTCTATGTGCCTGTGTGCCTGTGTGTTGCTGGGTGCGAGCTGCCAAAGCCTGCTGTAGTTACAGTGGAGAGGATGTGATAGGTTTGACCCGTTGTCCCCGGAGATGTTGTCATTTCCGGTCCGTTGATCCTCACTTCACTAACAATTTACCAACAACTTTCGCTGAATGATGGAGATGTGTAAAAGAATAATCTTCAAGCTATATAACGGTGGGAGTGGCCAGATGCATTACTTTTTGGGATAACCAAGGAATCATGCGATTGTGCCTACATATATATTATCCATAATATATATATTTATTTATTTATTTATTTATAAATATATATAGTATAACCTCGTTAAACCAAGCTCGGTTAAACCAAATGATTGGTTAATCCAAACCTTTTTTGGCAGCCCGGCAAAATACTACCATTTATCATATTAAAAAGTTGGTTAAACCAAAGTTGGTTAATCCAAACTATCGGTTAATCCAAACAGAATTGTTGGACCCCAGTCCACTTCTGGTACAGTTAAACCAAATTTTAATGTGGTTATAAGGTTATCTGAGACCCCACCAACTTTTTTATATGATAAATGGCAGTATTTTGCCAGGCCGCCAAAAAAAGTTTGGAGTAACCTATCGTTTGGTTTAACCGAGCTTGGTTTAACGGGGGTATACTGTATATACATTAAAAACAATAATCACAGTGTCCACATATATTGTATATTACATTCATAATGCACCCACGTTTTTGCCAAAGCCAAGTCAAAGCCAAAGCTCGGTTAAACCAATGATCGGTTAATCCAAACAAATTTCTAGGGTCCCTTCAAGTTTGGTCCCTTCAAGTTGGCGTTCTCTGTGGCGGAGTGGTTAGAGTGTCTGACTTTTTTCTAGGTCAGACTCCTAATCTGAGGGTTGGCGGTTCGATTCCCCGTGCCCCCAGCTCTGCCAATTTGGATTTCCACCGCTGTGTATAACTTACAGCGTCATCAAAGGCCGGTTGCTCTCATACCATGTCTATGTGGTGTGGGAGGTTAAAAATCCCTTGGGTCGGTAAAAGTGTAGGCTCGGGTTTTCTATCGACCAGCAGTGGAATGAGGAAGACCAGTCGTCTATGACTGAAATTTCCCCTGCTTAAACAACTAATGGACCAAAAAAAAGTTTGGTTATAAATTTAGCGCTGGGGAAAAGAATAACTCAAGCTTTAGCTACGGACACATAAATAAGGTGCCTTTTTGTAAATATTAGCTAAACGGGGATTTTCTCCTTCGCCCCCCCGTACACCCCCCCCACACACCCACACAAACACACGCGCACACAGCGCTCCAGGGATTCATTGCTATTGAATGAGTGGCTGGTGCACATTTTCCATTTATTTCTTAGTCATTGAATAGAGGTGCATTAAAAAATATACGCAGGTCAGTGGAAGCGGGTATACTCTCCATGGGGGTGGGCAGTTCGGGGAACACGTGGCTTACCCAGGCGTTCACCACTCTCCTCAGGAGTCAACGTGCACGCTTAGTGGCTTTATAGTGCTGCTGTCTCACTCAGATGCCATATCGAATGCAATAATATCCCACGCAGTCACAGTATTCTTAGAGATGAATTATCTCCGCCATCTCACGGATTTCTGCAATTTTTTTATAATCGCCGATTAACTATTACAAAATGCCAAGGATATATATATACGACAGAAATTGGTCAGTCGGAATCCTATTCTGATATGACTTTGGATGCTGTTAGAACATAAAACCCAAACAACTAGAAAAGTGAAATTTCGCGAAAATGCTGGAGGTTCTTTTTATCTAGCTTAACACTATCAGGGTCTGACTACGGTCAATGAGAATATACGACGCAATTGGAAAACTTCCGTGAAAATGCGGATATACTTCCATAGAATTGGCACTGTCAGGGAATAACAAATAAATTCCCGGAAGCTGGGTTTCAGATGATACTCTCCTAGCATTATTGTAGCTCCATTCCACTGATTACTTAGTCAGGGATGAAAGATCTCCGTGATTTCGCGGATTTCCAGGATTTTTCAATCCTGCAGCACCATCAGCGTATACTAATATGTGGTGCAGATGCCGCAGCACTATCAGCGTATACTACTAATAAGTGCTTCAAATGCCGCAGCACTATCAGCATATACCACTAATACATGCTTCAGCACTATCAGCGTATACCAATATATATGAAACCTGACTTCCGGAAATTGTCTCTGATTCCCTGAAAATGCTAAACCTATGGGAGAATATCCACATTTCTGCTTTTTTACTCGGAGCCCACTTTCATCCCTGCTTAGTACAGACTATACTTAGAGAGCATTCCACTATCCTTGTTGTGACTGTATTATCGTCACAGGGCGCGGTGGCCTAATCGGTAGACCGCGGGCCTCGCATGCGGAAGGTCGGGAGTTCGGTTCCCGGTCGAGTCAAACCGGTTGTTTTTTTTCAGATTTTACGTCCTGGCAACATTTAAGGTCATATCAGGAGAGGTACCAACTTGTGACAGTGCACACTCATGGTGACTTTATAGTGCTGCCCACTGGGAGACCAAGCTGCCAGCACCATGACCCAATTTCCCACTCAGTCACATTATCCTGATACTGAGCTAACCAGTCCTTGCCATATCCCAGTAATGCCAAAAACCAGGCTAGGCAGCGACAAGTATAAATTGTGTAAGTCATTTGTTTGACTCGACCGGAAATTGAACTCCCATCCTTCCGCACAGGAAGCAAGCCCTCAACCACAGCCGGCTGTCTACCGGCTATCTCCCAGTCCGATTTACCAGCATGCAACATTTGAGCCACGCTTATCCTCATCCACTACTGATTTGGTGGGCTATAGTAAAATGGAATGTCTACGGCACCTCACATTCCCAGATGGGCCCAGGTGGGCACCCTTCCATCCGCCCATGTACTGGCGAGGCTCAACTTTGGTGATCATGTGAGAAGCGGTGTTTCCAATGGAGATATTACCAGACGGGATGACCGAATGAGTTGAGCCTCCGTCTCCCATTTTGGTAGATCGTCGCGTTCGAACCAACAGGTTTGAACCGTGGTCGAGTCAAACAGATGACATAAAAATTTATACTTGTTGCTTCCTAGCCAGGCACTCAGCATTATTAGGATAGGGCATGGACTGGTTGGCTCAGTGTCAGGATAATGTGACCAAGTGGAATGGGATATCAGGTCAAGTTGCTGGTGGCCTGGTCTTCCAGTGGAACACAACCAGACGGGATGGCTGAATGAGTTAGAGCATCCGTCTCCCGTGCTGGTAGATTGTGGGGTTGTGAGTTCGAATCCCGGTCGAGTCAAACCAATGACTTAAAAAATTGATACTTGTTGCTTCCTAGCCAGGCGATCGGCATTATTAGAACAGGGCAAGGACTGGTGTGCTCAGTGTCAGGATAATGTGACTGAGTGAGATACCAGGTCATGGTGCCTGCCGCCTGGTTTCCCAGTGGGACAGCACTATAAAGTTGCCATGAGTGCGCACTGTCACAAGTCGGTACCCGTCCTGATATGACCTTAGATGTTGCTAGGACGTAAAACAACAACAGACAAATCCAGTGGGACAGCACTATAAAGTCACTATGAGTGCGCACTGTCACAAATCTGGACCCATTCTGATATGACCTCAGATGTTGCCTGGACATAACACTCCAACAACCAACCGTTTGTGGTTAATGGTTATGTTTCGGTTTTATTGTTGCAGCAAAAGATCATCATGGACCCGCTATCGTACAACGAGGTGCGCACGCGACCGTCGCTGGAGGAGCGACTGGAGAGCATCATCTCGGGGGCTGCGCTGATGGCCGACTCGACGTGCACGCGCGACGACAGGCGTGAGCGAATAGTGCAGGAGTGCAACGCAGTGCGGCAGGCACTGCAAGACCTGCTCACCGAGTACATGAGCAACGTAAGTACAGCCTTAGTAACTCACGTATATGTGTAGTTTGTGCAACATGGTGAGACAGCACTGCAGGACCTGCTCACTGTGGTCATATGTATATATATATGCATGTGAAATCCTTAAGCCCCTGTCACACATCACCGGATTGAGCAACGGACAGAATCCTCCAATCCGGTTATGTGTGACAGGTGCTTTACATATGTGCATACATAGATACAATTCTGATTCTAGGTAAAGATTTATGTTGCCGATTTGTTGTAACAATGTATTGTGCATAAGTATGCAGTTTAATTTAATGTAAGATTGGTTGCTCGGCTGGAAGATCACCCATTGGGGAAGCCATACAGTGACCATACTACATGTTTGTGGTTAAATCAAACTCAACCCGACGGTGAGTTGGTTACGATGGTGCGTTGCCAGGTAGTGTTGCCAAGTTGCGTGTATTTAACTCTGGCCCTTGTAATTATCTACACACAGTGTGGTCGGGGCCGCTCCTACTTCGACAAGGTAAACCGGAAATAAGGCATGCTGGTCCATGTGCATTATACTCCTTGAATGCTGCCCTCAGCGAAAGCCAATCAGAACCCACTGGGGTATTTGCATTGAATCAAAGACTATTGGAATGGAGTAAGATAGTTCAGCATGCCGGTGGTAATGCAATGCATCCCTCATCTCCCTCCCACTAACGGTCTGTGAATCAGTAACTGCATCCCAGTTGAATTCACCTTGCATCGGGTATTGGTGCTGGCTGTGACCTCGTGTACCCACCCACCGCCAGGGGGTGGGGTGCACTGTTCTGAGCCCATGTTACATTCTGGAGCTGCATCCATTGCACGTCTGCTTTGTGACTTTTGTGTCTTTGTATTTCGGCTCCATGGGAGTGGGCGGGTTGCACAAGCAGCTCTACAGCCACTGACCAGCTCCCGGGCCATTGTGAGCAGCTCCCCAACCATTGTTAGCAGCTCCCCAGCCATTGCGAGCAGCTCCTCAGCCACTGAGCAGCTCCTCAGCCACTGAGCAGCTCACCAGCCACTGAGCAGCTCCTCAGCCACTGAGCAGCTCACCAGCCACTGAGCAGCTCACCAGATACTGTGAGCAGCTCCTCAGCCACTGAGCAGCTCACCAGCCACTGAGCAGCTCACCAGCCACTGAGCAGCTCACCAGCCACTGAGCAGCTCACCAGCCACTGAGCAGCTCACCATCCACTGAGCAGCTCCCCAGCCACTGAGAAGCTCCCCAGCCATTGTGAGCAGCTCACCAGCCACTGTGAGCAGCTCACCAGATACTGTGAGCAGCTCCTCAGCAACTGAGCAGCTCACCAACCACTGAACAGCTCATCAGATACTGTGAGCAGCTCCTCAGCCATTGAGCAGCTCACCAACCACTGAGCAGCTCACTAGCCACTGTGAGCAGCTCACCAGATACTGTAAGAAGCTCCTCAGCCACTGATCAGCTCCCCAGCCATTGTTAGCAGCTCCCCAGCCATTGGAAGCAGCTCGCCAGCCACTGAGCAGCTCACCAGATACTGTGAGCAGCTCCTAATCCACTGAGCAGCTCCTCAGCCACAACAGCTCACCAGCCACTGTTAGCAGCTCACCAGCCACTGTGAGCAGCTCACCAGCCACTGTGAGCAGCTCACCAGCCATTGTGAGCAGCTCACCAGCCACTGTGAGCAGCTCACCAGTCACTGTGAACAGCTCACCAGCCACTGTGAGCAGCTCACCAGCCACTGTGAGCAGCTCACCAGCCACTGAGCAGCTCACCAGCCACTGTGAACAGCTCACCAGCCACTGTGAGCAGTCCATCAGATACTGAACAGCTCCTCAGCCACTGTGAGCAAGTTGCAGAAGCTTGTCGACAAGTTGCATGTGCTATTCAAAGAAAATCTTCTGACTAATCCGAGGATATCAGTTTATATAGAGAACTCTTGCAACGATATAGCCTCTATTTGAATCGCCAGCGAATGGTCCGTTAGTTGTGCTCGCATATAGTGTTCTGGTGGAAAGTGGTCAGTGTAGATGGTTAGCGATGTATTTGTATAAGTAGCACATATTGTTATACTGACCTGCATGGTGTATCAACCTGTGGTCGACTTTGTAACCATTAAAGCATGTTCCAGAATGGTACTAACTTAACCATGTTACTCCTACTAAAACAAACCTGACAAATATAAAACACACCAGTGGAGCAACAATTTGGGGGCTGTACTGACATTTGGGGGACAGTAGAGATAATTGGGGTCTGTATCGACAACTGCAGGATTAGCGACAACTGGGGCACTGTAGCAACAACTTAGGAGACTGTAGCGACAATTGATGAATTGTAGGGACAATTAGGGGACTGGTGACAACTGGAGCACTGTAGTGACAATTGAGGGACTGTAAAAACAAGTCGGGGACTAGCAACAATGTTGTAGGGGGGGGGCTCTAGCCACAATAAGAGACTGTAGTGACAATGGGGGACGGCAGTGATAATTGTAGGACTGTAGAGACGATTGTAGGACTGTAGGGACAATTGGGGACAGTAGCGACAATTGGGGGACAGTAGCGTCAATTGGGGGACTGGCCACAATTGGGGGACTGTAGCGACAATTTGGGGACTGTAGCGACAACTGGGGGACTGTGGCCACAATTGGGGGACTGTAGCGATAACTGGGCAGCTTCTGTCTACGGGAATGGCATGTGCTGAACTTGTGATTTGTGAATAAGTAATGTTTGCCTAAGGCCTTACTTGTACGGTGTTTAAACCTGGAGCCTACCCACCCGCCGCTGGACTGTGCAGGGTAGACTCGGTGATGTTGACCATGTTACAATGACAAATGGCTGGGAACAAGTTAGCATTAATGCACCTTTACACTTGCTTTACTGTGATGTTGACAATGTTACAATGACAAATGGCTGGGAACGAGTTAGCATTGATGCACCTTTACACTTGGTGTACGTGATGTTGGCGATGTTATAATGACGAATGGCTGGGAACAAGTTAGCATTAATGCACCTTTACACTTGGTTTACCGTGATGTTGACGATGTTACAATGACAAATGGCTGGGAACAAGTTAGCATTAATGCACCTTTACACTTGCTTTACTGTGATGTTGACAATGTTACAATGACAAATGGCTGGGAACGAGTTAGCATTGATGCACCTTTACACTTGGTTTACCTTGATGTTGGCGATGTTACAATGACGAATGGCTGGGAACAAGTTAGCATTAATGCACCTTTACACTTGGTTTACTGTGATGTTGATGATGTTACAATGACAAATGGCTGGGAACAAGTTAGCATTAATGCACCTTTACACTTGGTTTACCGTGATGTTGACGATGTTACAATGACGAATGGCGGGGAACAAGTTTGCATTAATGCACCTTTACACTTGGTTTACTGTGATGTTGACGATGTTACAATGACAAATGGCTGGGAACAAGTTAGCATTAATGCACCTTTACACTTGGTGTACCGTGATGTTGACGATGTTGCAATGACGAATGGCTGGGAACAAGTTAGCATTAATGCACCTTTACACTTGGTTTACTGTGATGTTGATGATGTTACAATGATGAACGGCTGGGAACAAGTTAGCATTAATGCACCTTTACACTTGGTGTACCGTGATGTTGACGATGTTGCAATGACGAATGGCTGGGAACAAGTTAGCGTTAATGCACCTTTACGCTTGGTTTATCGTCTTCACACATCACTACAACCACGGCGTCCCCTCCTTCCGACAGCCAATCAAAACTATCCACGTGGGGATCGCAAGTTCTCGGGTTCGTTTCAACCCAATTGGGATGTAAAATATTAAGCCGGTTCAATGTTGATGATAGTTTTAGATATATATATCGGTGTCAGGATACTGTGACTGAGTGAGGAATGGCGCCATGATGCCATCAACCTGGTCCCCCAGTGGGGCAGCACTATTAAGTCGACATGACTGCAAACTGACAAGTCGGTAACGGTCCTGATATGACAGTAGATGTTACCAGAAAACCCAAACAAACATACATTAATCACATGTATGATCTGTGTCGTGTGAGCATACATTAGTGACATCTATGCTATATTTGTTGTACACATGCCATAATAATATATGATACCCATGTGGTGTGCGCATACACAAATGATACATATGATATGTGTGTTGTACAAATGCCCTAACCATATATGATACCTGTGTGGTGTGAGCATACACTAATGGTACACATGATGTGTGTTATATACACATGCTGTAGGGATATATGATACCTGCGTAGTATGAGCATACACCAATGATACACATGATGTGCATTGTACACATGCTGTAGCCATATATTATACCTGTGTGGTGTGAGCATACACTAATGATACATGATAGCGTTATATACCCATGCTGTAGCCATATATGATACCCTATGGTGTGAGCATACACTAATGATACATGATAGCATACATGATGTGTGTTATATACACATGTTATAGCTATATATATGATACCCGTGTGGTGTGAGCATACACTAATGATACACATGATGTGTGTTATATACACATGCTGTAACCATATATGATCCCTGTGTCGTGTGAGCATACACTAATGATACATGATAGCATACATGATGTGCGTTATATACACATGTTGTAGCTATATATATGATACCCGTATAGTGTGAGCATACACTAATGATACACATTATGTGTGTTATATACACATGCTGTAACCATATATGATACCCGTGTGGTGTGAGCATACACTAATGATACATTATAGCATACATGATGTGTGTTATATACACATGTTGTAGCTATATATGATACCCGTGTGGTGTGAGCATACACTAATGATACATGATAGCATACATGATGTGTGTTATATACACATGTTGTAGCTATATATGATACCTGTGTGGTGTGAGAATACACTAATGATGCATGGTAGCATACATGATGTGTGTTATATACACATGTTGTAGCTATATATATGATACCCGTGTGGTGTGAGCATTCACTAATGATGCATGATAGCATACATGATGTGTGTTATATACACATGTTGTAGCTATATGATACCCGTCTGGTGTGAGCATTCACCACTCATATATTATATGAACTGTGTGGTGAGAGTGTATCATACAGTGACAGGCTACCCCACCCCCAGTAGAGCAGTCTTTGAAGTCGATATTGGGGTGTCCTTTTGATGACGCTCTGAGGGGACTGCAGCAGGCTTGAGGCACACCGGGTCCTCAGACACGCAAGGGTCGATTAGACCTCAAGGTGATCACGTGATAACATGACACGGTTAAACCATGCTTCTCAGAGAGATGGTGGTGCCTTGGACATAGCTGATTCCCGCCATTTTTTTTGTTTTTTTGTCCCCGTTTAGAAGACTACTACTAATAATAATATAGACGCCTCCTGTATATGTAACAAAAGTGGCGGACAAAGGAAGAGGTGGGTAAACGACATCTGGGAATAGACAGGCCTGGAGTTTGGTTAGTCCCAGAGGGCAGTGGAGAACAGAGAAAACGGAGAAAAAAATGGTTGCAAAGTCATCTGTGGTGGCTCAATGACGCTCACGGTTAAAGGATTGATGAAGATGATGATGATGGTGGTGGTGGTGGTGATGATGAACAAAAGTGTGTGTATGTGTGTGTGTGAGAGAGAGCGAGAGAGAGACTTAGTTGGTTGGTTGTTGGAGTTTTACGTCCTGGCAACATCTAAGGTCATATCAGGACGGAGAGAGAGAGTGTGAATGGGAGAGAGGAGGAGGGGGTGGAGAGCAGGAGGGATAAGCTAATCCGGTATTTGGATTAACATGGCCACGTTTCTTTCGTTGCCATGACTGCGAATGCTGTGCACAACCTTGGATCCTAAACACCTGCCCACTTTATGCAGCACTATATGGCTGGCATGAGTGTGCACTGTCACAAGTCAGTACCCGTCCTGATATGATCTTAGATGTTACCAGGACGTAATACTCCCAGGAAAGAAAGAAACAATCGCTGCTGACTTTGTAGGTACAGTATAACCCCGTTAAACCAAACTTGAAGGGACCCCAGAAATTTGTTTGGATTAACCGATCATAGGTTTAACCGAGCTTTGGCTTTGACTTTGACTTTGAGAAGCTTGTATTCCAGATGTAATATACAATGTATGTGGACACTTTGGTTATTGTTTTTTATGTATATACAGTACAACCCCATTAAACCAAGCTCGGTTAAACCAAGCGATCGGTTAGTCCTAACTTTTTTTCGGCAGCCTGGCAAATTACTACCATTTATCATATAAAAAAGTTTTGGGGGATCTCAGATGACCTTATAACCACATGAAAGTTTGGTTTAACTGTACCGGAAGTGGCCTGGGTCCGACAATTTTGTTTGGATTAACCCATAATTTGGATTAACCGCCTTTGGTTTAACCAACTATTTTATATGATAAATGGTAGTATTTTGCCGGGCCGCCGAAAAAAGTTTGGATTAACCGATCGTTTGGTTTAACCGAGCTTGGTTTAACGGGGTTATACTGTATTAAGCCTGTATCAGGATATCGGCCACCTCGCATTCCTAGAGGGACGCCCATCCAAATACTGACAAGACTCAGTGTTGCGTAGTTTCAGTTGGTGGGTTGTTGGAATTTTTCGGCCTTGGTCGTAATGCGAAGCATTGCGTTTGATGCGAGGAGAGGAAGAGACCCTCCCCCGCCCCGCGCTGTCGCGCTGCTTTCTCACCTCGGCAGACGGCGCGGCGCACCGCCACCTCCCCCGCCCTCCGCGTCGCGCACCACTCGCGCCTCACCCGACGCCCGCTGCTCGCCACCTCTCGCCCTCCCCCGGGCCGGCAGCATTCACACCTCCCTCCTCCCTTATAAGGTCGCCCGCCCTCCTGCCGTCTCCCAGCTCTCTGCCGTCTCCCAGCTCTCTGTCTGAGGCGTAAATAAAGACGCCTTATTTCCACCCCCGCCTCCTCTCTTCCTTTTCGCGCATCACAACATAGCTCGGTGCTTGGCATAAGTAAAATAGGGCAACTACTTGCTTGCTCAGTATCAGCATTTTGTGACCAAATGGGATATTGCGGCAATGATGCTGGCAGGTCAGTCTCCCAGTGCGACAGCACTATAAAGGAGGGTCCGTACGAGGCCTGGAAAGCCTTGAAAAATCTTGAAAAGCCTTGAATTTAACCTATTTTGGGTAAATAGTCTTGAAAAACCTTGAATTCCATTAAACTTTCCCCACTGATATAAATTAATCTGAAATTGCCATTCACCATTGGTTTCTTTCCCTGAGATCCAAATGAAAATAGTCTTGAATTTCCATCAAAAACAACCTCGAAAAGCCTTGAATTCCATATCTTCACATGTGTGCGGACCCATATTCATGAGCGCGGGGTACGGTTAGCCAGAGGTTATGCTTAGCCGTTGGGTAGCTATCCCGCGGTTTAACCGCGGCGCTTAAGTAGGTCAATCGGTATTCACCAATGTTCTAGCCGGTCGGGATAGCTACCCGTTCGCTTTGTTTACACGCGTCGAATCGAAAATATTAATATCGCCGCCGTTACGGCGTCAGCGTTAATTTCACTTCGGATTTAGGGTTAAATTGATAAGATTTCACTTATTGCGTATGTAATTCTGTTAAATATGACTGCATTTAATAGATTAGGGCGTAAGAAATTCACGCCGATACGGCGGCGACTTGTTTACTTTACATTCGTCGATTCGAAAATATTAATATCGCCGCCTTTGCGCCAGCAGCGTGAATTTCGATTCGGATTTAGGGTTAAATTGATAAGATTTCACTTATTGCGTATGTAATTCTGTTAAATATGACAGCATTTATTAGATTAGGGCGTAAGAAATTCACGCCGATTCGGCGGCGATGGCGGCGATGGCGGCGACTTGTTTACTTTACATTCGTCGATTCGAAAATATTAATATCGCCGCCTTTGCGCCAGCAGCGTGAATTTCGCTTCGGATTTAGGGTTAAATTGATAAGATTTCACTTATTGCGTATGTAATTCTGTTAAATATGACTGCATTTAATAGATTAGGGCATAAGAAATTCACGCCGATTCGGCGGCGACGGCGGCGACTTGTTTACTTTACATTCGTCGATTCGAAAATATTAATATCGCCGCCTTTGCGCCAGCAGCGTGAATTTCGCTTCGGATTTAGGGTTAAATTGATAAGATTTCACTTATTGCGTATGTAATTCTGTTAAATATGACAGCATTTAATAGATTAGGGCGTAAGAAATTCACGCCGATTCGGCGGCGATGGCGGCGACTTGTTTACTTTACATTCGTCGATTCGAAAATATTAATATCGCCGCCTTTGCGCCAGCAGCGTGAATTTCACTTCGGATTTAGGGTTAAATTGATAAGATTTCACTTATTGCATATGTAATTCTGTTAAATATGACAGCATTTAATAGATTTGGGCGTAAGAAATTCCCGCCGATTCGGCGGCGAGGGCAGCGGCCATTTTTACTTGACGTCGACAGTATGGATATCGACGTCGCTGCGGCGGCGGCGATTTGTGTAGTTTACATTCGTCGATTCGAAAATATTCATTTCGCCGCCTTTGCGGCAGCAGCGTTAATTTCGCTTCGCATTTAGGGTTAATTTAACCAAATTTCACTTATTGTGTATGTAAATCTATCAAATATGATCGCTTGAATAGATTCAGAGCCACACACGGTGACTATCCCCTCGGGATAGTGGCTTACCCCTGAGTCGAAATTGGGGTAGGGTACCCCCCGGTTAGAGCCCCAGGGTAGTGCTACCCCAAGCTCATGAATACGGATTTTCCACCGTTAGCCGGGGGGGATACCCTACCCTACGGTTAGAGCCCTACCCCGAGCTCATGAATACGGCCCCAGATGTTGCTAGGATGTGACATACAAGCAATAAAAACTTCGAGGTATTTATGGATGGTTTTTGTGAGTTGGTGAGTGGGTGGGTGGTGCGCGGTTGTGCTGTGGGGAGTGGCGGTTGTTGGTGTATGCTGTCCACACCCTTAATGCGGGGGTGTGGGGGGTAAGGGGTGATCTGGGGGTGGTGTGTGTGGGAGGGGTGCAAGGTTGCCAACCCTTGCAGTTTCCATAAGGTGTACAATATTTTATGTCCCATCATCACCTTACGCCGTACAATGCCATTAATATAGTAATATTATATAAATCTTACAGATTATTTGTAGCAGAAAATGAGGTAGAGACCTATCATAGTAAAGAACGTAGAAATATATCACAGATGTGTCCAACATGCAGCACAGAGCATCTACAATTTTAGAATTGTTCTGGAGGAATATCCCCAGACCCCTCCACTTGGCTTCATGCCATGGGCGTGAAGCCGCTACCGCCTCCGATATAACATTAACATCCCTTAAGATCTTCTGTTTTTTCCTTTTCCAATGTTGGCAATGCTGGGTGTGTGTGTGTAAGAAGCCGTATGCTGGGCCTGCTGGTGTACGAGCAGCTCCAAATACCCGCCCTCATTGAGGGTGGCCACCAGGTCCTTCGTGAGCTGGTCACGTGACTTGTAGGTGAGCAGCTGCTCGACTCGCATGGGCTGCGTACAGAGGTGGTCCTGCACTGCACGCCTGTGGTTCCCACCCACCACACTCCACCCACCACACAACATCCACTACCCACCACACAACATCCACTACCCACCACACAACATCCACTACCCACCACACAACATCCACTACCCACCACACAACATCCACTACCCACCAACCACCTCATTCCAACCAACACCCACCACACCCCAACTAACACCCACCACACCCAAACCAACACCCACCACCCATCACACCCACCACACACCGCATCCCAACCAACACCCACCACACCCCAACCAACACCCATCACACCTACCACACACCACATTCCAACAAACACCCACCACATTCCAACAAACACCCACCACACCCCAACCAACACCCACCACCCATCACACACACCACATCCTAACCAACACCCAACCAACACCCACCACACCGCAACTAACACCCACCACACCCCCCTAACACCCACAACACCCCAACCAACACCCACCACACCCCAAACAACACCCACCACACCCCAACCAACACCCACCACACCCCAACCAACACAACAACCACATAACAACCACTACCCAACCCCGCATTCCAACCAACACCCACCACCCCCCAACCAACACCCACCACACCCCAACCAAACACCCATCACACCCACCACACTCCATCCAACACCCATCACACCCACCGCATCCCAACCCCCAACCACCACACCCCAACCAACACCCACCACACCCCAACCAACACCCAACACCCATCGCACCCACCACACACCCCAACCAACACCCACCACACCCCAACCAACACCCACCACACCCCAACCAACACCCACCACACCAACTCTGTGCCAATATATGTAGCCATTTGATACTGGAACCATGGATTCTACTTCCTGTTCCATACTAAAGCTATTTTCGCCTGTATTTAGACTACTTTGGCATTCGCCCCTACTACAAGTACGGGGTGAATCTTTTATCTAGTCATACTGGTAATTAATAGTCGCGCTGCTACAACCCACCTGACCGGATGCAGTGGCTGAATCGCTAAGAGCGCTGGCTTCCCATGTGGAAGGTCAAGAGTTTGAATATCACCCGAGTCAAATGAATGACTTACAAAATTTATACTTGTTGCTACCTAGCCTGGCGCTCGGCATCACTAGGATAGGGCAAGGACTGGGTGGCTCAGTAACCAGGATAATGTGACTTAGTGGGATATTGTGTCATGGTGCCGGGGGCTGGGTCTACTAGTAGGGCAGCACTATAAAGTCGCCATGAGTGTGCACTGTCACAAGTCAGTGCCTGTTCTGTTGTGACCTTAGATGTCACCGGGACCTAACCCCCAAATAAAGAAACCATACCACCTACTACTGTCTTGTATTATTTGTGTATTTGGCGAAACCAAATAGTTATCACGAAACCAAATAGTTATCATATTTTACAACGTGATTCAATTTTCCTTCCAATTTCCGGTTTCCCCCCACACATTTTCCACCTCCGGGGGGTGCGCTTGTCCGGCTGCACACCGCTCTCTCCGCCTATTCCCGCACCGGACGCGATGGCCGAATCGGTAGAGCGCGGGACCTCCCGTGCGGGAGATCGGGATTTCGGTTCTCGATCGAGTTCAAACCAATGACATAAAATTGATACTTGTTGCTTCCTAGCCTGGCACTCAGCATTAATAGGGCAAGGACTGGTTAGCTCAGTGTCAGGATAATGCACCTGAGTGGGATATCGGGTCATGGTGACAGTGGCCTGATTTCCCAGTGGGGCAGCACTATAAAGTCACCATGAGTGTGCACTGTCACAAGTCGGTACCCATCCTGATGTGACCTTAGACATTGACACCAACCAACCAACACTGTGTGACGGAGACGGCGGCTCCCACTTGGGTGTATACGGTAGAAGTAGGTGGCCAGGTTCTCAGCGACATGACCTTTAAGCGGCTGTCACACATCACCGGATTGGAGGAAACAGAAAGAAACCGAACAAAGTCTGTTGATAGTCTGGTTTGTGTCTGTACAAGTTTTGAACATGCACAAAACTTGGAACGGATGCTGCCGGATTGACGTCTACGGTTCTTGTCCGGTTTGAGTTTGTTTCATCCGTTGCCTATCCGTTCATGTCCGTTTCATGTCCGTTTCATGTCCGTTTCATGTCCTTTCATCCAGCGGTCTTTGACCCGATATCACAACATTTTGACACATTTTAATACATTTTGATACTTATCAAGGCAGAACATCACCGGACTAGACAATTCTGTCCGTTGCTCAATCCGGTGATGTGTGACAGCCGCTTTACAGTGGTGGCTCAGTTGGTAGAGTAATGTTTTATGCAAAGCCTGCCGCATGCGTATGTATTCCTATACAAAAGAACCACCTTAATTAATACTTTTTAAATACACACTAAAATAGCCAAAGAAAAGTTTTACTCACTAATATTATAACGTCTCCTTTTTATACGCTAAATTGTATTGTACACGCAGATCACTTCAATCGAATCAGTTCGACTTTAGTAGGGGAGACATTTTCTTTTTTAATGTAAAAAAATCGGTGAACTGTTGGTAACTGATGACACAAGGGGAGGAGGGTCTTAACCCGTGGAGTGGGTCCGTGCTACTATCGGGTTTGCTTATCATGCATGTTAGGCAAAGTTATGGAAGTGGGTTGGGTTAGTGCGTGCTAATGACATTAAACATCACATTCCCATGCGGGTCGACAGGGCAGCGCATGCGCGTAATCTGGGGTGTAGGGGGAGGTGTGGGGGGGGGGGGAGGGGGGCTCGAGAGTACCTCGCCTATTTCTTTTTTAATTTCTTTTTTTTGGTAGCGATTTCTTTTAGTACGCCAACAGCGCCTGACATGACCGCCCAGCTGGCGCGTTCTTATGACAATTTCAGGTCATTGTGACCCAAATTAAGAAAGAGTAGTTGGTTTCTTTGTTTGGCTTTTTTCCCAGTTTTTTGGGGGTGTTTTTTTACACTGTGGGCAATCTCTCTAAGGTTATGTATATGTAGTAGTTGGCACTGACCTCAAGCGGGGGAGCGGGACGTACCTCAGGTGGTAGTGTGTCCACCTGTGACGGTGTGGGTCATCCGATCGATTCTGCTAAGTGGACCCATTTGCAGTTTGGGCTGTTTTCCGTTCCAACCAGTGGTCCACAACTGGTTCATCAACGACTGTGGTATGTGTTGTCCTGTCTGTGGGAAAGTGCATATAAAAGACCACTTGCTGCTTATCGGAAATGGTAGTCTATGTGGCAGCAGCGGGTTTCCTCCAAAGAATGACCATATGTTTGACGTCCAATAGCCAATGATAAAAATTATTGTGCTCTAGAGGCGTCGTTAAATAAAACAAAGTTTTTTGTACCTCAAGCAAGGAGGAGACCATGCGGGATGGCCGAATGAGTTGAGCGTCCGTCTCCCATTTTGGTAGATCGTGGGATTCGAACCAGAGACTAAAAAATGTATGTTTGTCACATCCTAGCCAGGCACTCGGCAATCTTATGATAAGGCAAGGACTGGTAGGTTGGGTGTCAGGATAATGTGACTGAGTGGGATATCAGATCATGGTGCTGGTGGTCTGGTCTCCCAGTGGGGCAGCACTATAAAGTCGCCATGGGTGTGCACTGTCACAAGTACATACCCGTCCTGATATGAGCTTAGATGTTGCTAGGACGTAAAACTCCAAACAACCAACCAACTTTTACACCGTGGCCCAATCTCTAAGGTTATGTTGTACTTGTAGTCTGCACTGGCCTCTCTCAAGCAAGGAGCCACCTAGACAATTGGGTGTGGATATGGTGGCTACATCAGGGCACCTAGATGGTGTAATGGTTAGCACGCTTGCTAGCCCTGGAGTGGGTTTCAATCATCATTTATGTGCAATATTTCCCATTTTCATCACCCCCCACGACTGTTATATGAAGAAGGGTACGACGGACTTGTGGCAGGCAGAGAACACTCGTGGCGACTTTATAGTGACCATCACTCGACCTGCCGCACTGGAGGTGGACACTCTAACCACCGTGCCAATTGAATTGTGGGTAAATGGCTGTCAGGACGGGTATCGACTTGTGACAGTGCACACTCATGGTGACTTTATAGTGCTGCCCCACTGTGAAATCAAGCCGCCGGCAACATGTCCCGATACCTCACAGTCACATTAACCTGGTGCTGTGCTAGCAAATCTTTGCCCTATCCTATTAATGCAGAGTGCCAGGCAAGGGAGCGACAAGTATCAATTTCATAAGTCATTGGTTTGACTCGACCGGGAACTGAACTCCCGACCTTCCGCACGTGAGGCCCGTGCTCTACCGGTTAGGCCACCGCGCCCGGCCGGCTGGTAATGTGGTCCGTGTCGGAGGTGGATGTGTTGTCATTATCTTAATCTGTAGCTCTATGGTCGTCTCCTCATTTAAATAAATAACCAGGGAGAGAATGGAGGGTGGGCTGTTAACACCATGCCCTCCTCACCCGTACGGGTAGTAAGCATTAGAGTGTGCTTTGCTACCAGCTTTCTGGTTATCTTCCACTAAAAATAACATTCCTGATAAATGTGAGGTCTGACGCCTCCATTAATCGGTTAGTGTAGGCGCGTCACCATGACAATGACAATTTACTCTCATTGTGACTGGACGCAGTAGCCGAATCGGTAGAGCGCAGGCTTCCCGTGTGGAAGGTCGGGAGTTCCATTCCCGGTCGAGTCAAGCAAGGCTTCTCGTGAAGAAGGATGTTGGTGGCAACCCTCGCCGGTGTTGCAGTTTCCGCGGCACACCAGTTTGCGAGGGACACATCGCTTCTGCGCATGCATAAAAATCGAACAGCATCGTCACTAACCTTATGAATTTAATATAATGTTTTTGGTAAAGATATTTTCTATATGTGTACCAAGCGATTTGTTTCTAGGTGGTGTGGTTTTAGCGATATTTCACTTTTGCTGTATTTTCTGTATGCAGATTGCTCACGACCATTGACAATGCCTTGAGTTTGACAGTACGCGCAGTGGAAAACATTAGTTTGATTCAAAATTAATAGAAATCAAGAACCCTAACCTTATAAATTTAATATAATCTTTTTGGTAAAGATGTTTTCTATATGTGTACCAAGCAGTTTGTTTCTAGGTGGTATAATTTGAGAGCTATTAGACTTTTTCTGTATGAAGATAACTCACGGCCATTGACAATGCATTTGAATGGATGTGTCCCTCGCAAACTGGTGTGCCGCGAAAACCGCAACACCGGGTCAAGCCGGTGACGTGCAGAATTTATACTTGCGGCTACCTGGCCTGTCGGCCGGCATTAATTGGATCGGTCAAAGACTGGTTTGCTCAGTGTGAGGATAATGTGACGGAGTGGAAATATGGAGTCCTGGTCTTGGCAGTTCGGTCTCCCAGTGGAGCAGCACTATAAAGTCACTATGATTGTCACAAGTCAGTACGCGTCCTGATCTGACCTTAGATGTTGTTAGGATGTAAAACTCCAGAAAGCAACAAAGGCAAGCAACAACTCCTGGCATCTTGAGAGCATTGCCCCACTGAGATACCGGGCTGGCAGCAGCACCATGGCCTAATATCTCACTGGGTCATCTTATCCTAATACTGAACTAACCCATCCTTACTTTATTATTCCTAGTAGTAGTAGTAGTATGTATGTTTTGTGTGTTTGTTGGAATTTTACTTCTTGGCAACATTTAAGGTTATACGAAAGGCACCGACTTGTGACCATGTGCGCTCATGGTGGCTATATAGTGCTTCCCCACTGGGATACCGGGTCGCCATGACCCATTATTCCACACAGTCACACGATCATGATACTGAACAAACCATGCCTTGCCCTATTCATGTAATGCTGATCGCCAGGCTAGGTAGCGACAAACCCCAGTGTGTGTACCTCTTTAACTTTAAGAGATGTTGCCAGGCCGGAAAACTCCAACAACCACCCTTTACCTTTCAGCTGGCCTGTGATCTTTTAACCACGACCTGTGACATCATGGAGTCGCCATCATTTAACAAGGGCTTGTGGCTAGTTATAGTGCATTTTCAACGACCGCCCTGTGTAGTCAATCTGCTGACCCTGCAGCAGACATCTTGCTCAACCCCGACTCCCACCCACCCACCTCACCCCGTCCACCCCACAATTCCTCATTCACTAAATATCCACTGGTGACACTAGATATATACGAAATCGGAAGTTGCACCTGCCGCTGGCTGTCCATCATGTGGAATGTTAGTAAGCCACACCCCCTGGCCTCCTTTCCTCCCTCCCTACCTCCCTCCCTTCCTTCCCCAGCCCGGCCCAGGCCTCCCGGGAGCTCTGTCCACGTGACCTCAAGTGGCAATCATGGTAATAGCCAGTGAGCGGAAGTATAAAAAGGAAGGTCGGTTGGAGGGAAAAGTAAGACAACAACAAAATAGGAGAAAGAAAGAAAGAAAAAAGAATGACGAAAAAATGAAGAAAGAAGTGAGTGGGAGAGGAGGGGGACAGAGTAGGGCCGGTGTAGGACGTTCAAAACACTACCCCGTTGAAAACACCACGGCAGTTTTTTTCAACCTAAGTTCAAAACACTACGGTACTGTTTTCAACTTAAGTTGAAAACACTACCCCTACATACGTCCAAAACATTATCCAAGTTCAAAACACTATCATAACACGGCAGTGGGGGCTGTAAGTGGAATGCTGCTTGTTTGTTTGTTTGTTGTTTTACGTCCTAGCAACATCTAAGGTCATATCAGGATGGG
Organism: Branchipolynoe longqiensis; assembly: GCA_030323885.1. Lineage (NCBI taxonomy): Eukaryota > Metazoa > Annelida > Polychaeta > Phyllodocida > Polynoidae > Branchipolynoe > Branchipolynoe longqiensis. Next base: position 89,622,238 of record CM059190.1, on the reverse strand, counting down.
TACTGACTTGTGACAGTGCACACTCATGGTGACTTCATAGTGCTGCCCCACTGGAAGACCAGGCTGCCAGCACCATGATCTGATATCCCACACAGTCACATTAGCCTGACACTGAGCCAACCAGTCCTAGCCCTATCCTAATAATGTTGAATGCAAGGCTAGGAAGCAACGAGTATCAATTTTTAAGTCATTGGTTTGACTCTACCAGGGTTCGAACCCACGATCTACCAACACGGGAGACGGATGCTCTAACTCATTTGGCCATCCCGTCTGGTCTGTAATGCCGCAAAATGTAACCTACTGGTACATATTGATATGCTGACTTTGCTGCGGAGTTTGCTTGATTGTTTGTTGTTGTTTTAGTCCTAGAAACATCGATGGTCATCTCAGGATGGGTACTGACTTGTGAGAGTGTACACTTATGGTGACTTTATAGTGCTGTCCCACTGGGAAACCAGGCTGCCAGCACCATGAGAGTAGAGTTTTGAACTTAAAGGGAGTGTTTTGAGCTTAATGATAGTGTTTTGAGCGTGGCCCAGTAGTGTTGTTGTGGGGTATTGTTTTGAACTTACTACACCGGGCTGGGGGGGGGGGGAGGGTCGGGGGAGACAAATGTAGCAGTGCGGAGTGCACACGTGACAGGACTGCCGTGTTGCGATCACGTGACGCTGGATTTATGGCACGTGCAGAAAGCGCGAGCAAAGCAGCCGTCATGAATAGCAGGCCTCGGGCCTCAGGCGGGCCGAACCGGGGTGTGGGCCGTCTGTACACACGGCGTGAACGGCGCAATCCCCGCCCGTCGGCTCGTGTTGACACGTATGAGAGGTCCCCTACCCTCCTCTACCCTCCACTCCCCTCACCTCCTCCATTCCTCACCATCACCCTCACCCTCTCGCTCCTTCATCCCTCTCCTTCATCACTCTCCCTCTCCCTCTCCCTCACCCTCACCCTCACCCTCACCCTCACCCTCACCCTCACCCTCACCCTCTCTCTCCCTCTCCCGCTCCCTCTCCCTCACCCTCACCCTCGCCCTCGCCCTCACCCTTCCTCCCTCTCCCTCTCCCTCCTCTCCCTCTCCCTCTCCCTCTCCCTCTCCCTCTCCTTCCGACCCCTCCACCCACCAAACACAACCTGCGGCTCCGCTTCCACACACGCCTCTCCTCCCGCACAGCCCACCGACCCCAGACATGCCTGTGCACTTCTGCCCCTTCTGTGTTCGGTCCACCAGGTAGCACATGGGGGGGTGGGGGGGGTTGACCGGTGTCACGGTTTAAAACCCCGGCCCGATCGCAGCCCCTGCCGTGGCCTCTGCGCATGCGCAGAGGTTGTAAACAGGCTGCAGAACGAATACACACTGCCAGTGTCTATTAAAGTGTAATAGAAATGCACAATCCTAACCATATAAATTTAATATAATCTATCCGTCGAATATGTTTTCTATATGTGTACTAACTAACCAGCTTGTTTCTAAGTGGTGTAGCTTTAGAGATATTTCACTTTTTCTGTATGAAGATTGCACTGACCCTCAGAATATCCCAACTTTCACTATTATCTCTGTTTTTAATACTTTCAGCATAAATTGCTCTTAGGTTACATTAAATACTTCAGATCTTCCTCTTCAATCGCGCATTAAGATATTTTTAATCGATCCAATGAAAGCTTTTAAATTTATTTTACAAAAATAAATGCTTAGGCAACTGTCTTCACGGCAGGGGCTGCGATCGGGCCGGGGTTTTATACCATGACACCGGAACATTTTGTAGGACTGCAGTTTAGCACGGCAACATCTGGGGCAACACTGCATCTAATTCATCTAACACTCTCCCTCTCCCTCTCCCTCTCCCTCTCCCTCTCCCTCTCCCTCCCTCTCCCTCTCCCTCTCCTTTCCCCTCCCGTCCCTCTCCCGTCTCCCTCTCCTCCCTCCCTCTCCCTCTCCCTCTCCCTCTCCCTCTCCCTCCCCATCTCTCTCTCCCTCCCTCTCCCTCTCCTTCCCTCTCCCTCTCCTCCTCCCTCTCCCTCTCCCTCTTCCTCTCCCTCCATCCCCTCCCCTTCCGTCCCCTCTCCAACCCAAACACAACCTGCGGCTCTGGTTCCAACACCACATCTAATTCAGATAACAGTTAATTAGGCATACATACATTCATTTTATTGGTTATATACTAATGCAGTTGCAGATATTTTGTTCTATTATGATCATTTTCATTATAATCATTTTCATTTAGCATTATAATGACCACCATAATAACCTTCTTTTTTTGTGGTAAATATGTTTATTCTGCTGAATAAGTCTTTTGTCAGTGTCAAAGCACTGGTCTTCCAACCATTTTTCAATTCAGGGTTATTTACACAAAAGGTATATAGAATAAGGTATACAATAACTGTTGATTACACAATTTGCAGCATGTAGCACAATGAAATTCTGTAACCCAAAAGTTCCATAGCAATATGGTGACAGTAGTGTCATATAACTAGATCAATATTAGTCAGATCAATGTGCGTATTTACATAGTATTTAGAATGTATGCAGGAGTTATCTTCTGTATTCAATTGGTAAAGTTGTAGTCAGTTTTAATGTTCAGTTGGAGTTAGGCAAGCGGTATATAAATGTCAGTTTGTTAGAAATATTCTAGTCTTACTCTAGTGTAGTTAGTTATGTGAGTTTATGAATTATGTTGTACCATCCTTATTACGTGTTGTACCATCCTTATTAATGACGTACAAAAAATGTCATACTATGAAATGTAATTTATGGACAGCGGTAAGCATCGTAACATCATGTGCATGCACTGAAATTGATGTTTATGTAACTCCATTTAAATCATGTAAAAAATACTGACCCTAATTTATGTGATCAAAAGGACGATCACCAATTTTTTTTAAATTTGGCTTAGTATAAGAAGGAATAGGCCCTGAAGTATATGATAATTGTCTATGTACATTGAGAGATGTTGCAGAGGAGGGAGTGTAAGACTGCTGACATGGGCTCTTTTTATAGTCTGACTCCGTCCTTTAGGACATTGATATATGTTTTCCCGTTGGTTCATTCCTTTTAAATGTGTGTATTTGTGTGTGTGTCTTGGATTACGAGCACCCTCCCTACCCATGTTGTGAATGCATGCAAATGCAGTAAAACAGAGTTTTCTTGTGTTATGGGATATTCTGGGAGGTTTATGTCCAATGTGTTTACTTACAGCACTTTAGCAACAACTTCTGAGGCCAAACTGCTCAAAACAGTGAAAAATAAACCAACAAATCAGTAAATAAGCACAGTGTAGGCAGTTGCAAGCCTTCTGTATGTCATCCAATATGGCCACAGAAAGTTGTCTTGTGATGTCATTACACCCCCTCTATATGGGCAGCCCTTGTGACTGGCTTTTAATGCAATTAGATGGCCACTAATGTAGTATGTGATTCTGTCATTTGTTGCCATGGCAACAGGTTGCTAAGTAGGAGATGTGGTGGCCTTCCCGGTGTGGGGGGTGGGGTGGGAGGGGGGGGGGGGGCGAGGCCCTGGCACGATAGGAGTCCTGCCTGGAGTTTAAGGTCATAGTAAGGGTCAGAACAGGATATGGTTAGGGGGTTGTTTAACCGGACTGGTTCGTTGGTTGTTGGAGTTTTAAGTCCTGGCAACTTCTACGGTCATATCAGGACAGGTACCAACTTGTGACAGTGTGCACTCATGGTGCCTTTATAATGCTGCCCCACTGGGAAATCAGGCCGCTGGCACCATGACCTGATATCCCACTCAGTCACATTACCCTGACACTGAGCTAGCCAGTCCTTGCCCTATCCTATTAATGCCGAGCGCCAGGCTAGGAAGCGACGAGTATCAATTTTATAAGTTTGTTATCAGCACACCAAATAGTGACCTTTCTTAACACCTTGTTTACTATAGTAGGTGCCAGAATTATGTTTTTATTGTGTATTGTGAGGACATCATCATCCGCAAAAAGTGTGAAATTAGCACTGCCAGACAGCAATGGTAGGTCATTAATAAATATCAGAAAGAGGAGTGGTCCCAAAGTGGAACCTTGGGACACTCCTGTTCTAACAGTTCTAGTGGAGGATTCTATATGATTAATTTTTGTGACTTGTTGTCTGTTGTTTAGGTAGTTGGATATCAACCTACATGATCTTTTTTCTAGTCCAGCTCTTTTGATCTTACATAGAAGGATTTTGTGGTGAATTGTATCAAAAGCTTTCTTGAGATCAAGAAAAACAGCTATTGTAAGCTCACCTCTGTCTGTGTTAATCAACAATTCATCTATTAATGAGGCAAGTGCCTTAGTCATTGACCTTTCTTTTCTGAAGCCATTTTGTTGGGTGGCTAAATAGTTAGTGTCCTCAAGAAATGTTTTTATTTGGGCCTGAATTATCTGTTCAATTATTCTGCCAGGGAGAGGTAGTATGGATATTGGTCGCAATTCATCACACAACTTTGGGTTACCTACCTTGGGTATAGGGGTAACTGTTGCTCTCTTCCATTTTTCTGGGAAAATTCCAGTAGTAATTATGAGGTTGTATAGCTATGTCAATGGTGACCTTGCTAAAGGTTGAACTGATGTCCTTCATGCCTGAAGATTTGAATGGTGACAGGTTTTGTACTTTCCTAAAGATCTTCTCTTTTGTTGTTTCTATAAGATCATATCTATGTTGGTTAACAACAACCTTATAGTTTTCCTGGACATCATCTTTTGGCTGAAATTATTGGGCTAGGTTAGCTCCTATATCAACAAAGTAATTGTTGATCTCTTCTGCTAGTTGAATATCAGGTATTGTTTCATCAGTGCTGTCGTTTATTAGATTACTGATTTTTGCCTTGAGATCAGGCTCTATTTGATCTAGTTCATACCAAAATTTCTTGGGGTTTTGGTTGTGTATGATGGCTTGGTCAAGATAGTACTTTGATTTTGCATTTCGAACCTCAGTCCTGGCCTTTCTAGTTATGCATTTGGCTATGAATGTCTCCCCTGGGTCTTTGGTTAATTCAGCCTTTTGGCAAAAGTAGTCCCAATCTCGTTGTAGTTCCTGTAATTTATCATTTAAGTATTTACCTGTGTGTTTTCTTTTTCTCAGTTCAATCATTGGGCAAAGTTTGTCAGCGGCTGTATTAAGTATAGCTTCTAACATGTCCCAGCACTTGTTCGGATCTTGCTCATATAATATTTCATTGGTAGCAAATCCCCGTAATGTGGTTGAGAGGACCACATAGGTGCAGTTTCTATATGTGCAGCCCCAGTGTGATGCGGTTTGTTTGTTATTCCTTGTTTTTTTCTTTATTATATGAATAGGTTTGTGATCACTTATGTTGTATTTGAGGACACTGGCTGTAGTACAATATTTTATATTTGTAAAAGCCAGGTCAATTGTTGTATTTGAGATTTGTGTGCTTCTAGTAGTTTTGTTAATCATCTGTTACAGTTCATGTTCTGTGGCAAATTGTCTTATGATTTTGGCAAATTGTCTTATGATGTTGGTAGATTTTTTGCATTGTAATCTGCATTGTAATCACCAATGAGAAGAGTTTCAAATTTGTTAATATCTATAATTTGTTTCATGGCTGAGCTTAGTAGGTCAAAAGCTTTCTGCATATTCCCATTTGGTGGCCTATATACATTACCTATTAGAATTTCCTTTGTGTGTGGTCTGGTGATGACTGCCCACTGTAATTCTAGAGTTCCATTTGAAATATTGTGGTTGGCATACTTTTCAGTGTCTATTTGCAGTGTGTCTTTGCAGTAGAATCCTAGGCCTCCACCAGCTTTGACTTGGCTATTTGGAAGCTTTGTTTGCCTGTCAGATTTGAGGAACTTGTACCCTTGAATTGATGTCAGCTTTTCCTCAATGTGGCTGTTGAACCATGTTTCTGATACTGTAAAAATATCAAGTCCTGACCATGGCAGGTCTTAGCTGTTCTATTTGATGGGCTTGACTATGTACATTAGGGTGTCCTATTTTAAAGCCTGGCAGACCCTTCAGGTCGTTCAGAGGAAGCCTGTCCAGTTATTGCCCCCAGTTGTGGTCCCAGCACGCTCAAACCTAAGAACCATTGTCTCCCCAGTAAATATTGTTATTGCCCTGTTTGCTACCAGCAAAAGATTAGTTGTAAAAGTTAAAGTTGTTATCCCACCTGCTTGGAATAAAGTCATCTCGATGACTATTTTCCAAGTAATTAACTGTTGCATAGGGTGAGTATAAGTTGTATTGGTAGATGGGGGTGAGTTAGTGATTTGGAGACTGGAGTGTCAGTTGATATCAAGGCAGTCTGTCTCATGGGTGAGAAGATGTAATATTATCTGGTCGGTTAGTGACTGTGTAGCATGCTCGCAAGGATTAGTAACTAAATATCACCCATGATAGTGGTACGGATGATATCATGCATCATTAGGTAGTGCATTGTAGAGTAATTATATGTATCAACATGCTGTTTACAGTCCCAGTATGACTTCTTGACTACAACATGCAGCGTGACACTAAGTACATTACCTATATCACTGCAATTCACATGTTCAACAATGTATAGTTAACAACAGTAACAAAATAATGACAGCTCATTACCTTTTTGTGTGGTGATGAACTGGGGATCACACCTAGCGACCAATCTTTGGACATATTAGTCAATACTAGAATTCAGTATTTGACATGACCCACGCAAGCATTGATCAATTGGCCTGTCAACAATGAACAGCCAAACATATCCAGATATTATTTACAAGTTTTCAGGGTCATGTCAAACCACTGCAATTGGCATGTTCTAGGATATATACTTCTGTCAATGTAGTTGGCAGCAGTAACAAAACAATGTCAGCTGATTTCATTTTTGTGTGGCAATTAACCACAGGTCACACATAGTGACCTAAAAGGCATATCAATAATGCATGGCCGAATATATCAGTCAAACCAACCAAAAATAATAACAATTGATCATATTGTTGTGCGGTGATCAACGACAGGTCACACATGACAACCATATTTGGACACATTTTAGTCAGTTTTGAGACCTAGCATTTTATACGATTGTCATGGGGGTGATGAAAATTGGAAATACTGCGCCTAGAGCGGGACTCGAACCCACATCTCTTTGCATTCCGGGCCAGTGTGCTAACCATTACACCACATAGGCTCCCTGATATCAATACACTCCCCACGCCTACCTGTCTATGTGGTTACTTGCCTGAGAGGTCAGTGCAGACCACTACACTCGTCCCCCTGGAATTGTAAGTCTTGTAATGCTTACAATTACATACATACAGGCAATGCACTAACACATACATACACAGGGTAGGTTCAACAACCATACAGCGCAAAGCTTGTACAGGATCCTGATCACGGCAACCAGTGTCATGGGGGTGATGAAAATGGGAAATACTGCGCCTAGAGCGGGACTCGAACCCACATCTCTTTGCATTCCGGGCCAGTGTGCTAACCATTACACCACCTAGGCTCCCTGATATCAATACACTCCCCACGCCTACCTGTCTATGTGGTTACTTGCCTGAGAGGTCAGTGCAGACCACTACACGATCCACATGAGCATTAATGTGTCAATCCAATCATTCCCGCGAGCAGGGTAGTTACCCATTAAGTGACATGGTTATGCTTGACAGATCGACAATCAAGCAAAAGAGCCATCACTCACATAGTGCATCATTAGGGTTCATGCTTAGGGTTCATGCTTATAAGTCATACCCATCGAATAACAGTCACTGATATGAAACTGTGTGACAATAATCCGGTAGTATTGTTTGGCAGGTCAGCTGTGTAGTGGATTAGCTTGAAGAGTTTGCAATCCTCTGAACATGTGAATTCAGCAAGACACAGGCAATCCGTCCAATATTACTGTTATGGGAGCCTGATACCTTAAACAATAGCAATCAAAAAGGTTTTCAAGCATTCAGATCAGTAAAACTAGAACATGTATTCATGCATCCATTTTCTTACGGTGAATTGATCCTAATTTATGACTTCTAAATTTGAAGCATACAATGTTTCTTCTGGGTTTTTTTTGTGACGAATTGATTTACCGTGCTCACAACGGATTTAGAATTTCAGTTTTAGTAATAATTTTGGTTTGGTTTGTTTATGGCTTGTAACTGTTATAAGGCAAAGCAACAGTAATTAGGCAGATTTTCTTACAAAATAGGTATCCCAAGTAATGTTTGCAACTCAATAGAAATTAGGATATTTTCATGTATATCGATAGCTCTTACCAGGAGAAGAATAATTACATAAATTTCATTAAAAAATGGAAGATTAGTTCAAAAGTTGGAGGGCTTTCAATATTCTCAACTTGACCCAAAATCATATATTTTGACACTTTGGGTGGAACCCCTCTTACAGCTCACAATATTTTAGGAAATAAACCCACAGAAAAACAAATGACACAGGAACTTGTATCTCAGTAATATGCAATACGATTATTTCAGAGTAACCACATCACCATTCTTTCCAGATATTGGCCATTCAAAAAGGACAAAAAAACACAAGTTGGCACTTTTCAGTATGAAAGATTAAGATTTATGGGTTACATCTAAAAAATTGTAGTTTTAAAAGTACTGTATTTGTGGGGTTTTTTTAAGTACTCAATCAATATCCCTGTAATTTCACTGAAGTACCCACTTCATCATGTAGTAAAAAACCAGCTGCCATAAACAAAACAATTATGTTATTATTCTAGTATAATCATGAAAAAAGTTAAGAAAATGGACATAAATCTCAATTCTGCACAATCAAACTAATGGGTATGGGTTACATTTTCGGCTGCAGTTTGGAAAGCATGGTTCAAATTTGAGGTGAATTAAGCATAATACCACTACTAACCCTCTCCCTCTCCCTCACCCTACAACTAAGTAACTTCGAATGTAATATAAACCACATATAATTTTTTTCAGTAATCGAATTTGACAATTAAAGAGATATAGAGACACTGTGACTGGTAATGGTAATGTCAACACTGCGGTCAAGTGAACAAGCATTAATAAAACAAAAATGACTGATATAATGACTATTCAAGTAAAATGCTGTTATTTTTTAGCATGACTAAGATCAAATTCTGTTATTCATGAGCATGACTCAATAATAATGAGAGAGTACGAAAACCGGATAAATTGCCCAATCAAGTTAATGAGCTGGCGAGCAGCAATCACTGTCACCACGGTAAACACATGCGAGAAAGTGTCATTAATACAAAAAGCATAACAAACTTTTCACTGCTTCCAGTTAGATTGTGTCATTTACTGTCTTTAGTTTGGGTAGTCCTAAGGTGTTCATGTGTGGCCTGGAGTGCTAGGCCTAGCTTATTTAACCCCTTAAAGGATTTCTCCCTGAAGTCCCTGCTGTATAAGGTTGTTCCAATTTCGAAATATTGGTCGGAAGTTGCTTCATGCAATGTCATTTTGCCTGTCCCTATTAGTTTTTCCGCTAGGCATGAGTTTTGCATAAACCTTTGTGGCACCGATCTTCTCATGAGTCCAACCAAAAGATTTACAAAATTGTCACTTGCCTTGTCTGGTGCTTTGCATTACTCAGGGATGAAAGATCTCTGCGATTTCATGCATTTTGGTGATTTTTGTTTATATTCACCGATTATACCCACCATTAAATAAAATGCGATGGAATTAGGATGTATATGACAGCAATTCCTTAGTCTGAATCCCGGTCTTTTATGACCTGAGATGTTGCTAGAATATAAAACTCAAACAAGAAACAGTTAGGTATGGGCAGTAATATATTCACAGGGACAGTTGAAACCTGACTTCTGGCATTTTTCGGCGAATCTCTGACACTCCTTTTCATGGAAATTCACTGTCGGTGTAATAACCATGGCTTGGTTCTGTGGGAACCTGCTAGGTGGCGCCAATGTCTCTGATTGATTTTCTCCTTTTTTTGGTGGAGACCACTTTCATCCCTGATTACGAGTGTAGAGCAAAGATTGGTTGGCTCAGTGTCCGGATAATGTGGCTGAGTGCTGTATTGGGGCATGGCGCGAGTGGTCTGGTATTCCAGTGGGGCAGCACTCACTAGAAAGCAGTCATAAGCGCACACTGCCACAAATTAGACTCACCCTATATATAGCATCAGGTGTTGCTAGTATGTAAAAACCCAATTAGCCACCCCTACCCACCATGGGCATAATTGATTAATCAACTCGGGTCACCCGAACCACTTTTTGGCGTATGCGTACATCCTACAGACTCGGGTTGAATAATCGAATACGCTTCTCCATGATCGGGGTGGAAAAAATGGTGGCTTAATCCAAAACTTGTTTCTATTTTTTAATAATCGATATAACTACAGCAAAATAGGATTTAAAGTATTTTATAATTGCATAGTTTAGTTATATTTCCATTTCATTAATCTGGGTTATTTCCACAAAAAAACATGTAGCAATGGTATTGGTAGCTGTTATCCTGCAGGACGGTACCAGCCAAATATGACGTCATCGTTACTGGGGTCGGGCCTTTTTGGCCCTGGCATGGCATGTGTTTTTGTCAACTCCACTTGCGGTGTTCGATTTGAAATTCTAGCAACTCGGGTGACCCGAGTCGCCCGGGTCGTGTTAATCGAATACTGTCCGTGATAGACGCGGCTGGGGTGTGGGTGTGTTAGGGGGTAAGTGAAGAGGTGGATGTTTGTTCCTAAGGGTGCGGAGTGATAGTGACATCTGGGTGGAAAGATGTGGGGTGCAATAAGAGTGTGTGAGGTAGGAGGTGCAGTAAGGGGGGGGGGGGCGGGGTGAGCTACGGTGTATAGTCAGAGGGATAGTTAGGTGAGGGGTGGTGGTGATATAGGTCAGGGAAGTGTGTGTGATGGTGAGGGGTGGTGGTGATATAGGTCAGGGAAGTGTGTGTGATGGTGAGGGGTGGTGGTGATGTAGGTCAGGGAAGTGTGTGTGATGGTGAGGTCTGGTGGTGATGTAGGTCAGGGAAGTGTGTGTGATGGTGATGTGTGGTGGTGATATAGGTCAGTGAGGTGTGACGGTGATATAGGTCATGGAAGTGTGTGATGGTGAGGGGTGGTGATGATATAGGTCAGGGAAGTGTGTGTGATGGTGAGGGATGGTGGTGCTCTAGGTCAGGGAAGTCTGTGTGATGGTGAGGTGTGGTGGTGATATAGGTTACTGGGGTGTGTGTTATGGTGAGGGGTGGTGGTGATATAGGTCACTGAGGTGTGACGGTGAGGTGTGGTGGTGTTATAAGTCAGGGAAGTGTGTGTGATGTATAGGTGTGGTCGTGATATAGGTCAGGGAAGTATGTGTGATGGTGAGGTGTGGCGGTGATATAGGTCAAGGAAGTGTGTGTGATGGTGAGGTTTGGTGGTGATATAGGTCAGTGTGGTGTGTGTGTGATGGTGAGGGATGGTGGTGATATTAGGTCAGTGAGGTGTGATGGTGAGGTGTGGTGGTGATATAAGTCAGTGAGGTGTGACAATGAGGTGTGGTAGTGATATAGGTCAGTGAGGTGTGACGGTGAGGTGTGGTAGTGATATAGGTCAGTGAGGTGTGATGGTGAGGTGTGGTGGTGATTGATATAGGTCAGTGAGTTGTGATGGTGATATAGGTCAGTGAGTTGTGATGGCAAGGTGTGGTGGTGATATGGGTCAGTGAGGTGTGGTGGTGATATATGTCAGTGAGGTATGATGGTGATATAGCTCAGTGAGGTGTGATGTGAGGTGTGGTGGTGATATAGGTCAGTGAGGTGTGATGGTGATATAGCTCAGTGAGGTGTGATGTGATGTGTGGTGGTGATGTAGGTCAGTGAGGTGTGATGGTGAGGTGTGGTGGTGATATAGGTCACTGAGGTGTGAGGGTGATGTGTGATGGTGATATAGGTCAGTGAGGAGTGATGGTGATATGGGTCAGTGAGGTGTGACAGTGATGTAGGTCAGTGCGGTGTGATGGTGATATAGGTCACTGAGGTGTGACAGTGATATAGGTCACTGAGGTGTGACAGTGAGGCATGGTGGTGATATAGGTCAGTGAGGTATGATGGTGTGGTGTGGTGGTGATATAGTTCAGTGAGGTATGATGGTGAGGTTTGGTGGTGATATAAGTCACTGAGGTGTGGCGGTGAGGTGTGGCGGTGATATAGGTCACTGAGGTATGGCAGTGAAGTGTGGCATGGTGGTGATATAGGTCAGTAAGGTATGATGGTGTGGTGTGGTGGTGATATAGGTCAGTGAGGTGTAATGGTGAGGTGTGGTGGTGATATAAGTCTCTGAGGTGTGGTGGTGAGGTGTGGTGGTGATATAAGACACTGAGGTGTGGCAGTGAGGTGTGGGGATGATATTGGTCACTGAGGTATGATGGTGTGGTGTGGCAGTGATATAGGTCAGTGAGGTGTGACGGTGCGGGTGTTCCTGGCGCTGAGTGTGTGTACATGTTCTGCTGATGTCAGCATGAAGACTGGACGGGTGGAGTTGGGCATCAGCTCATGTGAGACATACTGCTCACGTCTCTAGCTCATCCGATACATTAATCAGACTTGCGCAGCTATTGTTTGTCCAACAGATGCTTCATAATACCTGCCCAGTCTCCCATCCTTCCTCCTCCCTGCAGCTCCCCACTCCCCAATCCGTCTCCCTCCCCCTCCCCTCCCCCCCTCCCCCTCCCCCCTCCTGCCTCCCCATCACTTCCCTCCCCCCTTCCTCCCATTCCTTCCAATCTCCTCCCTTCCCTTCCTCCTCTCCGTTGTTCTCTGCATTCTCCAATTCTTTTCTCCTCACTTCCTTCCCCTCCTGTTATCCTTTCTCCCCCCCCCCCCATTCCCTCCCTCTCCTCCTTCCCCTCCCCCGATCCCTCCTTCAGTCCCGTCCACAAGCACTGTCACTACTCCTATCACGGCACTCTGAATAATACATCTGCTCATCTCAGCAAAGACTATCACATTACCTGGCGGGGGGATTATAAATATTAGAACATGAGCATATTGCACTGTGCTAATGCATATTCAGTATTGGCCTGGTCAGGTGGAGCAGGTTTTGTGCTGCTGCTGAAGACTGCTGAAGACTGCTGAAGACTGCTGAAGACTGCACTGAGAGGCTTCCTCGTCCATCATTATAAATTCTGATCGATCCGGGGTCATTAATCCGGTTGCATCTGGTATTAGTCATTGCTGTGACGGTAATTGTCCCTACCTATGCGGCCCCTAGCCATGTTTTGGAGGAAGGTTGGGTGCTTAATTGCAGTGCCTTATGATACAGCTGATTGTATATTGTGTATGGGGCTTTAATATGTTATCGTGACTTTTATCATGATGGCTAGCGTAATGTTAGATGTCAGCTTAAAGATGCATACGCCGATGGTTTCGGATTTCTGTCATTTTTCTAAGGTAAATATATTGAATTCATTGTTATAATCTACCTTACTTTGAAGTAACTTTTATTTTAAATGGCTCAGTTTTGAAATAGTCGAATTGTAAACATGTCAAATTAGTTTTGGCAAGCATGCCAAAACTCTGACACCATATGCTTAAGCAGTCATCATCATCATCATCATCATGCTGTCGGTCGCGATGCGACAAAGACTGCTTTCATTACTTGACTGCTGCTCTCCATTTAGTTCTCTGCTGTGAGAGTGATGTCCATGAGTCGGTCTTAATGTCTTAACTTCAGATTTCTCTTGATGGTATCCTTAAACCTGAGACGGGGGTGCCCTCTCTTTCTGTAACCAGAAGACAGTTGAGAGTAGAGGATCTGCTTTGGTAGCCTGTCTGATGACATCCTCATGAGGTGTCCAGTCCACCGGAGATTTTTTGTTATCAGCAGATCTTCCATAGAGGGCAGCCCCGTCCATTCGAGTATTTCCTTATTTGTTTCCAGGTTAGCCTCATGATCGAACGCAGATGTCGCATCATGAAGGCATGCAGCTTTTTTCACCTGCTGTCTGTACACTTATGCAGTAACAGCTTCTATTAAATTGCCTCAGTATTCCTTTCGATTTGGCAACAAATGCTTAATAAGGGAATCGGTCTCTAAGCTAGATATGTAGAATCAATTCTAGATAATTGTTTGGGTTTTGAAAATTTGAAGCTTCATCAGACTATGCAGTTTTAACTTGAACTTTAAAACACAATGCGCTTACATAACCATGGGCACAATGTCGATGCACAGAGTTGGACACAATCCGTATACATAACCTTGACCACAATGCACTTACGTAACCTTGGGCACAATGTGCATATATGACCTTGGGCATAACGTGCATACATAACAGGCCAACACCCACAGGCCAACACCCACAGGCCAACACACACACAGGCCAACACACACACAGGCCAACACACACAGGCCAACACACACACAGGCCAACACACACACAGGCCAACACACACACAGGCCAACACCCACACAGGCCAACACCCACAGGCCAACACACACAGGCCGACACTCACACGCCGACCCTCACACGCCGACACTCACACGCCGACCCACACAGGTCAACTCACACACAGGACAACACTCACATAGGCCAACTCACACACAGGACAACACCCACATAGGCCAACTCACACACAGGACAACACCCACATAGGCCAACTCACACACAGGACAACACCCACATAGGCCAACTCACACACAGGACAACACACACAGGCCAACACCCAGAGGCCAACACCCACAGGACAACACACACAGGCCAACACACACACAGGCCAACACACACAAAGGCCAACACACAGGACAACACCCACAGGCCAACACACACAGGCCAACACACACAGGCCAACACTCACACACCGACACTCACACGCCGACACACATATGCACACATCCACACATGCACGGTGACTCTCGTCGTACTGATGGTAATCTTTCACACCTAAATTTTAGTAGAGTTATTATTTTCCTAACCTTTTTTTTTAAATTTCACAAGTGTCACGTCAATTTACCTGAATGTCATTGCGCTTCCTGCCCTCTAATTAAGAGCGTTTCGGTGTGAACTGTTGTGTGTGTTCGTCACTAGGTGTGAAGCATGTGCATTTATTAGTTATGCAATATCCTCACTTTACACCAGACGCGGTAGAGCGCAACCTTCCCATGCGGAAGGTCAGGAGTTCGAATCCCGGTCGAATCAAACCAATGACTTACTAAATTGATACTTGTCTCTTCCTGGCCTCGGTTTCGGCATTGCTAGGATAGGGGGATGACTGGTCAGCTCATAATCAGGATAATGTGAGTGAGTGGGATATCGAGTCATGGTTTCTGTTGGCCTGTTCCCCCAGTGGGGCAACACTATAAAGTCTCCATGAGTGCACACTCACAAGTCGGTACCCGTCCTGATATGACCTTAGATGCTTCCCGGATGTAAAACTCCAACAGCCAACCATCTAAATACGTTTGCGTCGAGCAAGCAAATATTGTATTTTGAGAAATCTTGACAGACTAAGTGCAATTTTAATCATTCGGGTTAAGTTTCCAAGCGTCACTGGCGGAAGTGCGCTAGCAAAAAATGTCAATAAAAAAAGTTAAACATTGTTTTAAAGAAGCGAGGCGATAGTTAAGAAAACGTAATGGCTTTCTTTTCGCCCTTAAATCGTGATCTTATTTGAATGGACGGAAGTTTATAAGAAATAGTGGCCAGAAAGAGGCTTGTACGTGACAAGTGAGATGGGGAAGCTTTTAAAGGAAAACCTTTCATCACGATTTATTCAAACTTCTGGTTTTGGCCTGTCAATGGCAATTGGAGTCGGACAAGAGTGTGGGCTATTAGAAGCAGACATGCGTGCTGTCCTATCTGTGGGAAGTGCATATAAAAGACCCCTTCCTGCTTATCAGAAAGAGTAGCCTATGTGGCGGCAGCTGGTTTCCTCATGCGATATTTGCTTAATTTGTACAATGTTTTAAGAATGCTCTCACCATTAAGCAGCACTATGAAGATTGCCTCACAAGTTGGTGCCCGTCCCAATATGACCGTAGATGTTGCTAGGATGCAAAACACAATATATATGGCACATATATATTTCTGCATATATATGTATATAAACATGTGTGAGTATATATATATATATATTTTACCTCAGTACTACGCCTCTGGCTACTCGTAGTCCAGGGAGAAGGAAGCACATCCGGGTCCAGCAATTAGCATAATCAACTCACAATGGGAGGACATTTGTGAGAAGTTCTGGCAGTTTTCTACATTAACTACAAAACCAAGCTGGATACGTTGGTTCAGTTCATGTTAGCATTCACTTACAAAAGGTTTTGAAACTTTTCCATAAGTTATTACTGGTTTACAGCTTAATTACGATTATATTATGTAAGATCGTTAGAACAATGCAGCCATTGTTCGTTATTGATAAAAAGCCGCCCGTTGCCGAACGGAGAGATGTTTGGCAGGAGCCGTTACATCGATAGGATTAATTCCTGGGTTTCTCTGAGATTCCAAAATTATTATTATTATTAATATGGCATATCTCCGAGTTCTATAGTATTTTCTGCAACTTGTTGGCGAAGAAAGCCGCAGGTGGGAGAAGTTTATAGGACAGAGAGTGTGGGAGGGTACCGCTACACTGGTCCCTACCCCTCATTTGGATTGGTATTCCTTACCATCATCCTACAACTGCCGATTAACCACATGCCTGCGTTAAAAACTATTTTAATACACACTTCGTATAATTATAATATAATTATCTGTGTGATATTCAGTTGAATAATGCCTAACCACACTTTGGTTTTCCTCACAGTCTCTAAGCCATGGCTACAAAGCGAAGTACGGCAGAGGCATCTCGGGCGCTCAGTGAAGATGATGAACCCTCACCGCCGGCACAGGGGCAAAGGTTGATGGAACAAAGAGATTCCGATGAGGTGGGTGGGGGGGGGGGTCTGAGCTCGGCCCCAATCCTGTCGACCTAGACGAGCAGGTTGCACGTCTGGTGTAGCAAAAAAATGGAGGAAATGCTTCCCTCCAGGATGGCAACCAGGAAAGGTAGGACACCGAAGACACAGGATTCAGATGAATCCGAGAGGGAGGATCTTTCGGAGGATCAGGCCTCGTCTGACGACAAGTCAGAAGAGGAAGTGGTTGTGGCTGCATGCAAATGCAAACACATGAAAACAGTACACTCATCAGATGAGGATGAGTACATGAGGGGCGCAGAAAGAAGCATCACATGAAGAAGAGCAAGAAAAAGAAGAGGAAGTAAAGCAAATCCTCTTCTTCTGACTCGTCTTCAACGAGTTCGGATTCTGACACGAAGCATGCGGGGAAATACGCAAAGTTGAGTGGGAAAGAGATGAAGAAAATCCACATAACTATGCTTATGAGGAAAACAATACAAGGGCGCTTCAACACGTTCAAGCTGACCAAGGTTATTAGGAAGTTGGCTGAAAAATTCACGGGAATCAAAGGAATCCCAGAGTTTGCCATCAGAGAGATTGACTCGGATGTCAGGCTGAGTCAGGATCACAAAAGGTTTGAAGAGGTCCTACATACAGTACACAAAGGGGTACTTTCGGCACTCACGGCCATTGCACCTATAGTAGGTATCCCAAGTCATTTTTGCAACTCAATAAAAAGTAACATATTTTGATATAGTTCCATAGCTCTCACTAGGAGAAGTAAAAAGACACCAAGTTCATTAAAATCGGATGATTAGTTAAAAAGTTGTAGGCTTTTTGATATGGACAAAAATGATGCAAAAATCAGCTATTTTGGCATTTTGCATGAAACCCATATTTCAGACATCAATAATTCTAAATATAATGGCCACATGAACTTGTCTTTCAGGAATATGTGTCATCTATATGCATATATCAAGTCTATTTTTTTCCCAGAGTAATGATATAATTATTTTCCGAGATATTGGCCATTCAAAATGGCAAAAAACACAAATTGCCACTCAGCTGTTTAGGCATTTTGCATGAAACCCACATTTCAGACATCAATAATTCTAAATATAATGGCCACATGAACTTGTCTTTCAGGAATATGTGTCATCTATATGGATATATCAAGTGTATTCTTTTCCAGAGTAATGATATATTTATTTTCCGAGATATTGGCCATTCAAAATGGCAAAAAACACAAATTGCCACTTTTCCATGTATGAGAAATTAAGAGGTATGAGTTACATAAATGCTTGTATTTAAAGAAATACACGACCAATATCCTTGAAACTTCACCCAGCTATCCGCAACATCATGTCGTAAAAGTGAGTTACCACAACTACACCAACATTATCATAGTTTCAGAATAATCATGATAATTGTTGAGGAAATTGACATAAATTTGAATTTTGCATACCAATTAAGGGGTAGGATCTACACTTTCGGCTGTACTTTGAAAAGTATTCATCAGATTTTCCCAAAATTGCAACCAGCTCTTTCTGATAACATGCTTTACAACTTAGCAGCTTCCAATATAACTTCCACCTGAAAACTACAGAGGTGATTTTGAACCCTGATTTGTTTGTTTGTTTGTTGTTTTACGTCCTAGCAACATCTAAGGTCATATCAGGACGGGTACCGACTTGTGACAGTGCGCACTCATGGCGACTTTATAGTGCTGTCCCACTGGAAAACCAGGCCACCGGCACCATGACCTGGTATCCCACTCAGTCACATTATCCTGACACTGAGCACACCTGTCCTTGCCCTATCCTAATAATGCCGAGCGCCTGGCTAGGAAGTGACAAGTATCAATTTTAAAGTCATTGGTTTGACTCGACTGGAACTCGAACCCACGACCCCACGATCTACCAGCACGTTGAACCCTGAGAATGGCACTCAAAACATGGTCGTGCGAATTGCGATTCCCTGCAACAAACTAACTTTTTAAATGCTCAGTAGCACATACATTACATTAATATACACTAATTAGATTAGCGCAGAATGAAAGAACCCATTTTAAGCTTCAAATTGGTATATTTCTTAAATTGTGCATATTGGAGATGTTTGAAAACACCCTTTCTGTTGATGCATGGACCCGATTCCAGTGCCTCGGGTGACCTGCATTGGGATACCTACTGTCTAATGATGCATTTCCACCAGCCTGTCTCGCTCTATTGAGATACCTAATTCTACTGAATAACTGTTGATAACATACACAAAGAGCAGTTCATAAGCTATTATTCCATATACTTTTCATTTCAATCTGTAGATCTTTGGATGAAGTATAGTGAGTCTAAAATGAGCTTCTTTTGGTGCCTAACGACGCATTTCAAGTGACCTAGGGCACTCTATTGGGATACCTACCTATAGCCAACAGGATGATGGCTGAGAATAAATTCTCAACGCTGTGCAAGGAGATGAACGGAGGAATTGTGCTGCTGACGGCAACGAGCAACTTCCTTTCCTACAGACGTTTCGAAAACGTCTTCAAGGCGGTCTGCACGGATGCAGGCAAGGAGGTGGCCAGATCAAAGAAGGTCATCAACAATAATGGGAAGGAATATACCTTATTCCTTTCCCCCCAAGCCCATTAAGGGAAGGCCGCTGGACAAAACTAAGATGTTCGGTGGACAACTCCAACACTTGTTCAAACAAGTGGAGACCGATTCCAAGTGTGGAAAACATATGGAAACGGACAAAAAGAAGTCCCTAGACACGAATTCTATCCGCTTCAAGAAGACGAGACAGGATTTTTTTTAACCGGCGAACCGGACAACGAGTAGGCCGGTTCGGAACGAGCTTCAACTTCCAGGCCAGTGGAAGGGGCCAGAGGCAGTCGTTCGGCTGGAACGACGGGAACAGACTTACCGATTGGAAAGCATTAGGTATTACAATAGTTCATTAGATCGGTGTATGAAAGAAACCCACCCAAACCCAAATATAATAGGTTTTGGGATGTGTCTATAGCATTTAAGTTATTCAAGTCATGGCCTAGTAATACCAATAGTAATTCAATGAAGGAACTAGGATTTAAGTTAGCAGGGCTATTACTGCTAGTGACGGGACACAGAGGCCAAACCATTGTGGCACTCTCACTCGATGGACTAGAGATAGATAAGGATGAGGCAACATTCGGTTTAGAGACATTACTAAAGTCGAATCGCACAGGGGACCCACTGTCCACAGTACATGTAAATAGTTTTCCGGAAGATAAACGGATATGTGTAGTTTCAGCCATTAGGGCGTATATATCCAAGTCACGCAGAATAAGGAATTCCAGACAGCTACTAATCAGCTTTATCAAACCGCATGAAGCTATCTTGAGAGATACACTCGCAAGATGGACCATCAAGGTGCTTAAACAGGCAGACATCGATACTGGACACCACGCATCCCACTCAACGTGTGGAGCCATGGTCTCTAAGGGAAGACAATTAGGAATCTCAGTAAAGAGAATCCTTGCACACGCGGGGTGGAAGACGGCTAGATTGTTTGCAAAACATTACAACAAACGACTAGAAAACCCAAGCGGCCTGGCGACTCGCCTACTCACCAACTGAAGACGGGTGAGAAAAAAATTAATATTTTGCACTAAAAAACAATAGTATGATTACAACAATAAGTATAAAAGGATAAAAAATGAGATTACGTAAAATTCTCCCTGGACTACGAGTAGCCAGAGGCTTAGTACCGAGGTAAAATAGTAGTTATATGAATCTTACCTGGGTACAGGTGATGGATAACTGGTGTTTTCCCGAGGTACTAGCCTCGGATAGTCGTGGGTCAGGGCCCGCCCACCCTACCCGGCCACGACTATCACGTTTTGCTGGAACCAAAACGAAAACACAAAAGTATCCACACAAAACTAATATGATTTTTTTATCTTTAATAAAGTATGTAAAGGATTGCTGGACCCGGATGTGCTTCCTTCTCCCTGACCCACAACTATCCGAGGCTAGTACCTTGGGAAAACACCAGTTATCCATCATCTGTACCCAGCTAAGATATGTGATATATAAATTATTATATGAGTATAAAGGGGCTTGTGATATTATTTTTTGTATTTATTTGTGCATGCTATTTATTGTCCGTGGCTGGTCGATTGTGCCATTTACTGCGGGCTGGATCCGCTAGGCGAGGCTGGCGCCACCAGCGCCTAGTCACTCACCATTCGTACAGTGCTAGGCGTCATATGAGCGCCAATTTTAAACTGTGAGGTCACACGCGTTGTCGCCATGAAGAAGACATTAGAGGGGAGTTCCAGAACAACTCAGGTGTGTCAGAATGTAATGTGGAACTGGAAACATCGTTGGGCAGATGTCACTGGCGGACCTGCGACGCGAGACGCTGCGCGAAATTGAGGAGCTTATGTTAGAAGAGGAGCTGAGGGAATTTCGGGAGGAGCGCGACAGACTACTCGCGATATGGGAGAAGAGAAAAATAGGCGAACGGAAACCGACGGCGGAATGTCAGGTGCGCCGGGAGGAGGGCAACACCGGGACAGTGGAGGTCAGCTACGAGAGTGCCAAAAACCTACGACTGAGTCGGGAAACTCTACATACAGCCGTTCGCGCCGGTGGTCCCGAGACGGTCGGAGAAGGCGGCGTTCCTCGAGTAGTGAGTGGCTCAATCACCAGCGCCGAGAGAAAAGTAAGAAGTAGGTGGTCATTGAAACGCCATCTTGAATCGAAAAAGGATGTCACGAAGTTGAACTGTCACGAGATTGTGTGGGCATAAGAGATTCCATCCATGCCATTGCAGGACCACAGAGCCCTTCTTGAGCATATTTATTTTATTTCTCATAGGGCTCGAAAAAATAAGTATTTGGAGAGTGCACATGCAGATTACGATTTGTGTATAAGGAAGCTGGCAGAGAAGGGGGTTGAGGTATTCTCGAGTGCAAACACGGGGAAGAGCGTATTGCATTACAGACACGAGGGTAGTCGGCAGAAGAAAGCTACCAGTTCTGGCTTTAAGGGGCTGTCACACTACGACGTATGGCCTTAGCGTATGCCAACATATGCGATTTTCGACCAATACATCGGCATACTGCATCATACGTTACGTATACATTGGGCATACGTCGAGTATGCTCGGGATATGGCGTCATAGGTCGGCATAGATCGAGCCGGTAAAAATTTGTTTTGCATGTTCAAAATATGTCGCCATATGGCTCATATGTTTCTCATACGCTGGTGTACGTTATGCACACGTTAGGGGTAGGTCGGGATAGGTTGGCCCGTCCTGATATGACCTTGGATGTTGCTAGGACGTAAAACAATAACAAACAAACAAACGGGATAGGTTGGAACACGTTAGATGTACGTTCAGCCTGTTGGGAAGGTGCAGTCCGCGTGCAGCCAATGGATGCATAATGTACTCCAAACATACTTCAAAAGTATGCCTGCCATATCTCCAGCGTACTTAACGTATGCGCCATACTTCTAGCGATGGAGTAACCTACGTAACGTTAGTCAGCGTACCGTCAGCATATGCAAACGTTTTGCGAACGTTTTGTGAGGCACATGAATGCTCTCAATAGGTCAGAGATACGTTCTGCATACGTTACGTACGTTGTGTGTACGTTGTGTGTTATGCCCATTTTTATCCCTCGCAGCGCGAAAAGTTTGGCGTATGTCACCTATTTTGATTTGAAATTTATTTCAACACGTTACGCACACACCGGCGCCATACGTCATAGTGTGACAGGGCCTTTAGCGAGAGAAAGTGTGCCACCAGAGGAGGCCTAATATAATATGGCTTGCTATGCCTGAAATAGCAAGCACGGATGTGCGAGGAAGGAGGAACAAACATAAGTGTTCAAAATGTGGAGGCAAAGTACATAAGCGTGTAACCTGTAAAGGCTGACCGAGTGAGCGTATAGCATTAGCAACGTTGTGAGCACGAGCAGAGGGCTCGAACACACTGTAAAATGGCTAAGGCTCGAATCTGTGGCTGTGTAGGCAGGCTATAGTGAAATCAATACAGACAAAGAGAAAGGAAGAGTATAAAGTGTAAAGGAGAAGAGAGAGTCAAGCCTTCTGGTTTATTATTTATATGGTTACATGGGTTCATTGTATAATATCATCCCACCCCTTTCCCCCAATGGACAACAAGCATTCTTGGCCCTACCAATAGGGATCCAGCATTCCTGGTCCCTATGGATACCAGTGGTCTGCCCACCCACCACCACCAAGCTGTATGGCCCTATGGCCACTACCAACCTTGACCTTTGAGTGTGGTGATCACTATCCCAGCAGAGTGCACTCACACCCAGACCTGCCAGCAGCACTGCGCCTGGTCACATACACCGATTAGTAATAGAACATTTGCATTCCCCCCTATGCCGTATATCGGAATATTTTACACCTGTGTTTTGGAGAAGGGAAGCTTTATTTGTGGCTGGGTGGAGGTGGGTGGTGGGGTGGGGGTGGGGTGGTCTAAGCCCAGCTGCAGCTGTCCCTGTCCAAGTACCACCTACCAACACGGCATGATGAGAATTGAGTGCTTTCTCCACCATGAACTGTCAATCAATAGTCGGCCAGCACTGGGTAGCAGTCTACATGAAGCAGAGTGGCACTCGGCACGGCTACACTGGTCCTGCGTGTCTGACTGATGTGGCCGGGCGGTATGGGGCATATATAGGATTGTGACGGTAAATATGGTTTAATCACCGAAAACCGGTTACTCGCATAATTTAATCTGATTGTTAAAATAATTTAAAAGTGATTGCTTTAACAACTCCATTAACAGGAGCGACAATGACAACAAAAATAAGCACCTGACTGATTGCAATGTCGATTTTTTTTTTTTCGGGAGGCAGCGAAGATTACTAATAATTGTATCTGCATAACCATTAATACATTTTTTAAACTTGTCATGCACCAAATATGGGATTTGAGGCATTGTTGTCTCTTGTGGACTATATTTACCACTGGGTTTGTTTTCGTCCTCGCTGATTCATCCCAAAGAAAGTTTGTGCTGGATTCTGGAAATGTTTGGAAATTCAAAAGCAGCTTTCCAGGCCCTAATTAAGTACTTGGAAATAGAATTTCTTTTGTATGTTTTTAGGGTTGTTTTTTCTCTCTCGAAAGTTTATAGGAAATCATGGATAACAATAAAGGGACGGTTTATTTATTTCAGATATCTTATGACGTGTTATTTTGTTTAGCTAAAAAAATAATCACTATATATTTACAGAAATAATATTGGAAGTGTAGTAGTCTGCACTGACCTCAGGCAAGTAGCCACATAGACAGGTAGGCGTGGGTAGTGTGGTGATGTCAGGGAGCCTAGGTGGTGTAATGGTTAGCACACTGGCCTGGAATGCAAAGAGATGTGGATTCGAGTCCCACTCTAGGTGCAATATTTCCCATTTTCATCACCCCCATGATACTGGTTGCCGTGACAAGGATCCTGTACAAGCTATGCGCTGTATGGTTGTTGAACCTACCCTGTGTATGTATGTGTTAATGAATTAGGCAAGTAGCCACATAGACAGGTAGGTGTGGGTAGTGTGGTGATGTCAGGGAGCCTAGGTGGTGTAATGGTTAGCACACTGGCCCAGAATGCAAAGAAATTTGGGTTCGAGTCCCGCTCTAGGCGCAATATTTCCCATTTTCATCACCCCCATGACAGAAGTGTAAAAATATTGGAAAATCCTTGCTCATAGTTCTTGAAAAAAAAGTGTTGGAAATTGTCCTTTTAAACTCTGATATCCCTTAAGAAGTGCTTAACATTCACCACCGGCAGCCTTATTGAACAGGCCCCCAGATAGCTGGTTATTTACTGCACCCTAGGGCCGCCCCAGAAATCTCATGCCCAGATTAATTTAATTAACTGAATATGTTAAAGTAGCCTAATCAGATGGGCTTGAGTTTCTGTCATGCTTTTCTTAGACAAATACAATCTGTTGATCGTCATAATCTACTTTGCTTGAATTCAGAGTAACTTTTTATTAATTCACTTTACTTTCAGTCAAAGTAACTTTTATTCTTTGGAGAGATTTGAAGTAAAGATATGCTAAATTAACTCTGGCGTGCCTTTTAAAATGTTGGGTACTTTAGGTTCATTCAGCACTGACATGTTCTGTTAAATTGAAACAGTATTCATTCTATGCAGCGATACAGATTTAATTAAAAGGAAAGTTTGTGTTATTTTAACGATGCCTCTCGAGCACATTGATTTTTTATCATCGGCTATTGGACTTCAAGCATTTGGTTATTCTGACACATTTCTTTTGAGCAAACCCGCTGCCGCCACATAGGCTACTCTTTCCGATAAGCACCAAGGGGTCTTTTATGTGCACTTTCTCCCACAGACAGGACATCACATATCACAGCCTTTGATGAACCAGTCGTGGACCACTTGTTGGAACAGAAAATAGCCCAAACTGCAAATGTGTCCACTGAGCAAGATCAATAGGATGACGCACACATTCACAGCTGGACACTCTACCGTCTGAGCTACGTCCAGCTCCACATATTTAATGAATGCATCAGTAGCTAAGTTTTATATGTAGGATTAAATCTAGGTAACTTGTTTCACTTTCTAAAAGTTTCTGCTTTTATCGGACCAGACAGCTGTAACTCCAGCAAATCTTAACCACATGGTTTATTTGTTACTATGGTATTCGAAAGTGCTAAATCATTCATAAGCACACAGTGTGGAACGGGAAAGGAGACTAAAAACTTAAATCTTAAAGTCTTCAAATGTGGACAGCCTATCTTATGGAGGGTGTGTGGTGTTTGAGCTAAAATGAGGCTCATGTTTCGTTTTAATGGGGTTTTACTTCCTAGCAACATTTAGGGCAGGAGGGAAAGAAATGAACGAGGAAGGAAATGGATAAGGGAGGGGAGGGAGGGAGTGGTTCGTTGGTTCGTGGATAGTTGTTGAGGTTTTACATCCGGGCAACATCTCATAGGTCATATCAGGACGGGTACTGACTTGTGACTGTGTGGACTCATGGTGACTTTATAGTGCTGGCCCACTGGGAAATCAGGACACTGTCACCATGACCGATATCCCACTCAAGTGACATTATCCTGGCACTGAGCTAACCAGTCCTTGCCTTATCCTATTATATTAATGACGAGCGCCTGGCTAGGAAGCGATAAGTATAAATTTTTTAAGCCATCGGTTTTTCTCGACTGGGAATCGAACTCCCGACCTTCCGCACGGTAAGCATGCACTCTGAGGGAGAGGATAGAGGGAGGGAGGGAATGAAAAGAGTGAGGGGAGAAGTGAGGGGGGAGAGGGAGAATGGGAGGGCAGGAGGGAAGAAAATGGAGGGAGGGGGGAGGGGGGGGGAAGAAAGAAAAAGAAAGAATCAAGGTGAGAGAGCCAGCTTGTTGCAGAACAGAAAACAGTGTTTGCTATTACAATAAACAAGATGAGAGCAGCGGGCTGACGGACGAGGCCGCCGTCACGGCCCGGCGCCCCCTCCCCTCCCCAGCCCCCCCCCCCCCCCCCCCCCCGCCGCCGTTATCTATGAGCGGGCAATGGACAGCGATTGAGACGGAGAGGTGTCGGGCCGGGCAACCAGCGCCGTTAACGGGGCGGCGGGGTCGGAGGGCGGGGCGTCATAACGCCGTCTGCACGCCCGGGCGCAGCGCGGCTAGCGGTGCCAAGATGGCCGAATGTCGCGGGCCGCAATGACAAATGCACCTTTTACCAACGATTCGCTGTTACTTTCTTTCTTGGCTTTTGGAAAGATTTTTTTTTTTAAGCAATAATTTTACCATTATAGTCTAGTTTCAAACAGTCAGGGGAGTGGCGACACAACCCCCTACTCCCCATATAATCAAGGATGAAAGATCTCCACGATTTTGCGCATTTCCGCTATTTTGCGGATTTCCCCCGATGTTGCGGATTTCCGCGATTGTTGACATTCACTGATTCACGTTCACGTAATATCAATATATTATATATATGTTGTTTATATATGGCAGCAATTGATTAGTCCAAATCCTGTTCTCATATGACGTTAGATGTTGCTAGAGCATAAAACCCAAACAAGAAAGGGTTTTGGTATGGGCGATTATATAGTCACAGCAAAGACAGTTGAAGCCTGACTTCAGGCATTTTCCCGCGATTCCCTAACAGTGCTAATCCTATGGAGGAAAATGGGCGTTTTCGTGGAAATTAATCATTGGTGCCAAGGTCTTTTCCGCGTTTTTTTGTTGAATATCACAATCATCCCTGTATAATTCATCCATGCATACATGCATTCATTCAGACATAGATACATACAAGTATACATTGTATACATACATAAACGCCGAGTCGGTATGGCGCAAGCTTCCCATGCGGAAGGTTGGAAGTTCGAATTCCAGCCGAGCCAAACCAATGACTTGATGCTTGTTGCTACCTAGCCTGGGACTCGGCATTAATAGGTTAGGACAAGCACTGGTTAGCATATTATCAGGATAGTGTGACTGAGTGGGATATCGGGTCATGGTGCTAGTGGCCTGGTCTTCCAGTGGGGTAGCACTATAAAGTTGTCATTAATGCACGCTGTCAGAACACTTGCTATCCAGACCACACTTCAACCACAGCTCTGTCTATCTCCTCTCTGATGGCCTTGCTCCTCCTTGATAATGTCTGAAAAGAGTTCCAGGAGGGGGAGCCTGCGAGCATTTCACTTCCTCCTCTTACTCTATCCGTGTCTTTGGTTCGCCGGCTGGTCACCATAGAGCAAAGAGACACGACCCTTTGACTCAACTCTCCTCATTTCTCTTTCCTGTACTCTACCCTTTTTTTCTCCTGGACTTACTTCTACCCCTGATCAAGGGAGTTGTTTGCTTGGGTGGGGCCATGGACCTTATCGTTTCTCTTGCTTTGTTCTTTTGCTGGAACCTGCTGGACCCACCTTTACCCATCCCTTCCTCCTGAACCCTTGCTGCTGTTACTGGATACGGACTGGAGCGGAGTGATTCGGGGCCGCCCCAATGATTCGTCGTTTTGATTGTTGTAAAGACATCCCCAGATTTTACAACCGTCTCACCTGAAGATTAACCTTCAACCAAAGATTGGACCGATTTATCGGGGCCTTGCTATATTGCTGCAGTTTTGCAGCCGGTAACTGTCGTAAGGTTACAAACCATCCAAAAGCAGCATGCTGTCAGAAGTCAGTACCCGTCCTGATATTACCTTAGATGTTGCCAGGACTTGAAGCTCCAAAACAACTAACCAACCAGAGAAAATGTTTGGATTTTGGATCCTTGTGGAGGGAAAGGCTGAATTCTTAAAGGTTGTACAACTACTACAAGTGAGCTGGTCTCGGCAGGTTGCCGTGTCAAGTTGTAAGTCAGTGTGCGCAGGGAGCGGGCGGCGGGAGGCGGCGGTAAGTACAGGTTGTGTCAGGGGTGGCGCGGGGGGGGGGGGGGGTGATGGGCCATTACTGCCCTCTCCTGCTTCCCATGTGATGGATGGGTGCAGTCAGTTGTGGAACCACCTCACTCCGCCACAGCCTGCATATATAGGTCAGCCCCGGTACAGTGCGCAGCTCAGTGAGCTGTTCAGTGAGCTGTTCAGTGAGCTGTTCAGTGAGCTGTTCAGTGAGCTGTTCAGTGAACTGTTCAGAGAGCTGTTCAGTGAACTGTTCTGTGAGCTGTTCCATGAACTGTTCAGTGAACCATTCAGTGAGCTGGTCAGTGAGTTGTTCAGTGAGTTGTTCAGTGAGCTGTTCAGTGAGCTGTTCAGTGAGCTATTCAGTGCGCAGCTCAGTGAACTGTTCAGTGAGCTGTTCAGTGAGCTGTTCAGTGAACTGTTCTGTGAGCTGTTCCATGAACTGTTCAGTGAACCATTCAGTGAGCTGGTCAGTGAGTTGTTCAGTGAGTTGTTCAGTGAACTGTTCAGTGAACTGTTCAGTGAGCTGTTCAGTGAGCTGTTCAGTGAACTGTTCAGTGAGCGGGTCAGTGAGCTGGTCAGTGAGCTGGTCAGTGAGCTATTCAGTGCGCAGCTCAGTGAACTGTTCAGTGAGCTGTTCAGTGAGCTTTTGAGTGAACTGTTCAGTGAACTGTTCAGTAAGCTGTTCAGTGAGCTGTTCAGTGAGCCATTCAGTGAGCTGTTCAGTGAGTTGTTCATTGAGCTGTTCAGTGTTGTTTGCTTGTTTTGTTGTTGTTTTACGTCCTGGCAACATCTGTTCAGTGAGCTGTTCAGTGAGCTGTTCAGTGAGCTGGTCAGTGAACCGTTCAGTGAGCTGTTCAGTGTTGTTTGTCGTTTGTTTTGTTGTTTTATGTCTTAACAACATCTGTTCAGTGAGCTGTTCACTGAGCAATTCACTGAGCAGTTCACTGTGCTGTTTACTGGACGGTTCACTGAGCTGTTCAGTGAACTGTTCACTGAGTAGTACACTGTGCTGCTCACCGTGTGGTTTACTAAGCGGTTAAGTGAGCAGTTCAGTGTGCAGTTCACAATGGTTGTGCAGCTTACTGAGCAGTTGACCCCACCTCCTCCCCCCAATGGGAATTGAGCATTCCTGGCCCTACCAATAGGGATCCAGCATTCCTGGTCTCCATGGATACCAGTGGTCTGCCCACCACCAGTAGCTGTATGCCCCCATGGCCACCACCAACCTTGACCTTTTGAGTTTGGTGACCCCTACCCCAACAGCAGGGCTAGGCCTAGATAAAGGATTCACCCGGTACTCGCAGTACATGGGTGAAGACCAGCCTTATATAAAAATGGTTGAAAAATCGGGCTAATGAAATGAGATTTTATGAGAGCCTAATTTCACAATCTAGGAAGCAACATTTATTCTTTGTATATGTCTTCATATTTCCCCGCTACCTTTGAGTTGAAAAATATAATAAAACATCTGGTTTAATAAGATTTAAAAGTGAAATCGACGGCGTTCTATGGCTGCCATCTTGACTTTTTGCATTCTCTCCCATTTCACCAACTCTGTGCTGATATAAGTAACCAGTTGATAGTGCAACCAGGCATTGTACTTCCTGTTCCATACTAAAGCTATTTTTGCCCGTATTTACAGTACGTTGTCCTTCACCCGTGTACTACAAGTACCGGGTGAATCTTTTATCTAGGCTAGGCCCTGAGTGCAATCACATCCTGACCTGCCAACACCACTATGTCTATTTACATCCCACTCAGGCACCACCAACCCATATATATATATGAGTCAGGATCACGAAAAGAGGCCAATTGGGGAAAGTTGTCAGCGTCAAGCATTGGATGTCGGCGTCGAACAGTATATTTATAGTTTAGCATTGACAGAGGTATTGGAAAGTCCTTAAATTTATCTTGAATGTAAAGGTAGATAAAATACAACAATCTTATTTGTTTCTAGGATAATTTAATATAAAACAAAGAAATGCACTACACTTTAAGAATTGTGACGCCGACATCTGTTAAAGTTGTCAGCGTCGAGCATTGGATGTCGGCGTTGAACAGCATAATTATATTTTAGCATTCACAAAGGTGTTGCAAAGTCCTTAAAGAGAAAATACAACAACCATATTTGTTTCTAGGATAATTTAATATAAAACAAAGAAATACACTACACTTTAAGAATTGCAACGCCGACATCTTAAATAAACCATCAATTGGCCCATTTTCGTCAGGCTGACTCGTATATATATATATATACACCTCGTCACATACACCAATCAGTAATAGAACATTTGCATTCCCCCCTTGCTGAATATCGGAATATTTTACAAGTGCATGCTTACGACCCAGCCCATCTGACAGTGCATGCTCACCGCCCATCCTGTCTGACAGTGTGCTGGGTGTGTGAGTGGTGCGTGCTCGTTCACAGATGACAGGTGCCCCTCTCCCGCCGCACAAAGCCCTGCGCCGTACGACAAATGGGGGTCGGCTGTGAAACAGGCCTCCCTAGACGGGCATACCAAAGAAGGCGCCGCATGGTGGCGCCACCAGGTGAACGCTGACGGATGGGTTGAAGCGCCGTGTATGAATTCCCGTCAGGCCACTCCATAACTCCGCCCGATTGGGTGAGGGGCTGCTGTGTAGGATTGCTGTGAATTGTTGAATGGGCTTGTGAACGACGGTGCGGAGCGGGACGTAGCTCAGGCAGTAGAGTGTCCACCTGTGAAGCCATAGGTCATCCGATCGATTCTGCTCCGTGGACCCGTTTGCAGTTTGGGGCTATTTTCCATTCCAACCAGTGGTCCATAACTAATTCATCAAAGGCTGTGGTATGTACTGTGGGACAGTGCATATAAAAGACCCCTTGCTACTTATCGCTTAGAGTAGCCTATGTGGCGGCAGCAGGTTTCCTCCAAAGAAATATGTCAGAATGACCATGTGTTTGACGTCCAATAGCCGATGATATGAAAATCAATGTGCTCTAGAGGTGTCATTAAATAAAACAAGCTTTTGTGAACGAAGGTATGTTGTGTAAGACTAAGAGCTAAACTGTCTTGTGTGACCTGACAGGATGGCTGAATCGATAATACTAAGAGCGCTGGCTGGCTCTAGCTCCCTGGCTGGCTTGGCTGGCTGGCTGGCTGGCTGGCTTGGATGGCTTGGTTGACTGGCTTCCAATGTCAGAGGTCATGGGTTCTAACCCCGGCCGAGTCAAACCAGTGGCTTATGAATGTATGCTTGTTGCTATCTAGCCTGGTGCTCAGCATGAATAGTATAGGAGAAGGTCGGATTTGCCCAGTATTATGACAATAATACGACTGAGTGGGATATTGGGTCATGGTGCCGGTGGCCCAGTTTCCCAGTGGGCAGCATTATGAACTGGCCATGAGTGTGCACTGTCATAAGTTGATATATGTGACCTTTGATGTTGTTAGCATGTAAAAGACCTAAACAAATGATCCATAAAAAGCTGTTGTCACTGCTAATAATTAGGTCTGTATTGCGTTAAAATAATATCTTTCTAGGACGTATTGATTTTTGCATTTTTGTTAAAGTTACATTCGTTGATTAAGCAGGTGGAAATTTCAGTCGCGGATAAGCGTGAGACTAGCTGGTGACAAGTATAAATTTGTTATGTTGTTGGGCCAAAATTTGGCCGAAATTAAAATCTCGTGACTTGCCCGCCTCCCACAACTCATTGGGCCATCTTGTCTAGGACCTGGTTCGGTGTGAGTAATAGCAAAACTAATGTATGACAAGACGTGCCACTCAGCGCTTTCATAGAGGAATTTCTTAATAATCATGCAGTGCTGTTACCCAATGGCAAACAAGGCAATTGGACAGGTCCCCTAGCCCAGCCTGACTGCTGTACCATTGAAACAAGGGGATAGGTTCTCTAGCCCACCCTGACTGCTGTATCATCAAAAGACAATGTAGGACAATTATAGTGTATTATAGTGTATTATAGTATATTAACTATTATTAATGGTGTATTGAAATTAAATTTCCACTGAATCAGTGAAGAAACGCGACTAGTATGTGAGACGACAAGGCAACTTTAAATATCTAAGTTAATGTGCACATTGTTTGCCGTAGGATGGCGCCACTGCATATGTATTTCACTGAAAGGTGCTGAGTGGCACATCTTGTCATACATTGTCTTTGGCAATACACTCAAATCTCTGTAAATCGACCATGGGACCGACTTTAAATGGTCGATTTAGGGCGGTGGTGGATTTACGTAGGAGTTTAAAAAAAATTACAATGGTATTGTATGGGCGATTGTTTGGGACCCAAATAAAGCGATCGATATAAGGGAGTGGTCGATCCGTGGAGGTGATCAGTTCGAGAGGATTTACTGCAGTTTTACTGCAATTTGAGACTGACTTTTGTCAGTCGGGTGACGGCCTGTCTGCGGAACTCCAGCCGGACAAAGGCGCTCTGATATACGCGATACGCCGCGGTACTCGCCAATACCTGTTATCGGCAATCACCCGCATCTCCGCACCAAAGAAGCTAATTAACCTCCCGGGGGACTCGGGGGGCACGGCTTGTCAACACAACGCCCACTGTTATCGACGGCAATTCGTTAGCTCGACGGGACCGCGCCTATGGGTGGTGGAGTAATGAGGTGCGTTAACTGCCCCGACTTGGCCCGACTTGGCTCGACTCGGGTTGACTCGGATTGACTTGACAGGACGGGGAGGTTTGATCAGGGTTGGTTTGGGTCAAGGGATTATTTGTGAGATCTTTAATTCTTTTCTTTTTTTTTCTTCTTTTTTTTGTACGCGCGTATTCCGGCTAGTCAGGCAGCTTAGCAAGTGGATGTGGACGTTCCGGACAAAAGCACCATTTTTTCCCCTGGTACTACTCATTACCCAGCTTTAAACCTGGAAGGGGTACCACTTCCTCCAGGCTGATTATGGTGGCCATCTTGGACTTTTAAGACGGCCATCGTGTAAAAACCTATTTTTACCAATATCTCAGCTATCAAACAACTTAGACTCACTATCTTGATGTCTAAACATACATTTTCTGGGGTAAGGAACACAACAATGACACACCTGACATCATCAGATGATTATATTAGTGAGAAATTTCACAGAGAGCCCATAACTTCCATATAAAATCAGTGAATAATTCACATCTGACCAGAACCAGACTCGCTCACCAAGTGACTGCTGTGGCTCTGGCAAAACTCCAACTAGTTGCCTTCCTCCAAGCTGAGGGACCACACAATGATGACACAAAAGAGGCATGGAAGCAAGAAATGATCCAGAAGAGTCCAACTTTTCAATACTGGGATACAGTGCTGAACATGGAGCTTGCGGGACTCATCTTTGTCAGATCAAACCGCAAGGAAAATTTTGCTCTGTACGTGGAAAGTCTGAAGGCAATAGTTCCATGGTTCTTCGCTTTGGATCACCACAACTACGCACGGTGGATCACGGTACACATACGAGACATGGAGAGTCTACCAGCATCCATCATCAATGAGTTCGAGGAACATGGTCACTGGGTTGTACACAAAACCACCAACAGGTTTTCGTCCATGCCAATAGACCAAGCACACAAGCAAAACAATGTCGAGGTCAAGGGCTCTGGAGGTGTTGTGGGACTGACTGAGAATCCCTCAGCCTTCAGAAAGTGGATGGTCTCAGGTCCTGACCAAGCACGGATACTGAAGGAGTTTGAAGAGGATTATCTTGCAAAAGGAAAAGAGTGCAATCACCATCATGAAGAGGGACTTTCCTTGCAGAGAAGTTTCAAGGAGCAGTCCGAGAGTCTGGCTGATGCCATAAGTCAGCTGGGAAATCCATTCCTTTATGATGGTGATGAGTTACTTGCACTAGACACACAGAATGTTCTGAATGAGTCTGTGGTGAACACAGTGTGAAGAGTGCATGAACTTGGGAAAGAGCAGTACGCTAAATATCACAAAGAAGTGATAGTGGACCGCACACGCTCAATCCATGAACCCATAAAGAAGAATGCTCTTCCCCTCTTCAGGTGTCCAAGCCCAAAATCCAAGACGAAGCAAGCAGGGAAGATTTCATCACTGAAGAGTGATGTTGCTCTCTTCTCTCACTTGTACATCATAATGCAGAAAAGGGAGAGCGACATGAATGCATTCTTCAAACACGAGAACCTGCCTTGTCCCCCTTCACTCTCCAATGGTGGGAAACTGCGCACAGGAAACAAATCTGATCTGCTGAAAATTTTGGAGCAAGGCACACAAAAAGACCCCCCAGGTGACATTGATGTCAAGCTGCTGGATGGGGTTGCTGTGGTGCACCTGCTTCCCACTGCTGGCATTGTGACATTTGATGAGTATGCTGACCAGGTCTTTCTGCCACACATCATGAAACAGTTGGAAAACTGCAAAAGGGTTGATGTGGTATGGGACACATACGTCCCCATCAGCATTAAAGAGTCTACCAGAGAAAAGCGAGGAAAGGGCATTAGGAGAAAGGTCGCTGGTAAGAACAAGCTCCCAGGAAATTGGGCTGATTTCTTGTGAGATTCGAACAACAAGCAGGAGCTCTTCGCATTCCTCTCCAGCAAGACTGCCTCTGTAGACTGCCCTGAAGGCAAGGAAGTCATCATCACATGTGGAGTCACAGTCACTCTTAGAGGAACTGACCGTTCAATGCCTCCATGTGACCACGAGGAGGCAGATACCAGGCTGTTGGTTCATGTACAGGATGCCATACTGAATGGATGTACCAACTGTATGGTACGAACTGTCGACACAGATGTGGTGGTCATCCTCATTGGCAAATTCCACCACCTGATCACTCTGTGTCCGGTTGTGAGCATATGGGTTGCCTTTGGTACAGGCAAACACTTCACATATCATCACATCAATGCCATCAATGCTGCCCTTGGCACAGAGAAATCCATGGCCCTTCCTCTGTTCCACAGTTTCACAGGATGTGACACTACCTCTGCATTCTTTGGAAAGGGGAAAAAGTCAGCATGGGAGGCCTGGAAATGCTACCCTGACGTGACCTCTGCCTTTACCTTCATGGCACTCAACCCGTACCATGAAGTAGATGCAGATGATCAGCACTTCCAACAACTGGAGCGCTTCACAGTTGTTCTGTACGACAAGGCCAGTGACCTGGAACATGTTGATGAAGCAAGGAAGGTGCTGTATTGCCAGAAATAGAGGACAATGGATACTATTCCCCCTATGCAGGATGCACTATTGCAACACTCAAAGAGATCCATCTACCAAGCTGGAATATGGTCCACCAGTGACCAGAGCGAACAGCATGCCCCAACTCCAGAGGGTTGGGGTTGGACTCTTGATGAGGACAGCCAGTCTTGG
The DNA here is from genome assembly GCA_030323885.1 of Branchipolynoe longqiensis. Classification (NCBI taxonomy): domain Eukaryota; kingdom Metazoa; phylum Annelida; class Polychaeta; order Phyllodocida; family Polynoidae; genus Branchipolynoe; species Branchipolynoe longqiensis. The sequence continues at coordinate 89,586,726 of CM059190.1, read as the reverse complement.
GTCCCTGTCTGGAGCACTATTCCTGTGGCCTCCAAAGCCTGCAGTGAACTAGTGAAGTGTGGCTGCAAGAGCCTGAATGGATGTGGTGCTCGATGTGAGTGCAAAAAAGCTCTTTGGAAGTGCACTATCCTATGTAGTTGTAACTGCAAGCAATAAAGATGACAGGACCCATTACAATCATAACCACTGATTTACTAGTAACTTGTAACTGTGAGATTAATAGTAAAAGCACCAGGAATGAATATAGTGACTAATAACTGTACATCAATTCTGTTGACTTTCGTCAGTCTGTACACGTTTATAAAGCAGCTTATATGGTTCTGTAATAAAGGTTCACCTAGCAGTATTCTGGATGCCACAGGTGTGTTCCTTACCCCAGAAAATGTATGTTTAGACACCAAGATAGTGAGTCTAAGTCATTTTGCAGCTGATATATTGGTAACAATAGGTTTTTACACAATGGCCGCCTTGAAAGTCCAAGATGGCCACCATAATCAGCCTGGAGGAAGTGGTACCCCTTCCAAATTTAAAGCTAGAGTAATGAGTAGTACCAGGAACAAATTTGGTGCTTTTGTCCGGAAGGTCCACATCATTCTCAAATCTGGTCCTAAGCTGCCTCACTAGGCCAAACTGTTGGCGTTGAGTGAAATTTCCCACAGTAGGGAGGAAGTGTGTTTGTAAATATATGTATATATATATGGAATATAAAAGTATTTATATAAATATTATAGGAATGTGACAGCTTCTGATATGTGTATATGGGTTTGGTAGCTTGAGCAGCTTGGATAACCGTTGCCCTTCATGGCAGGTAAGCCTAGTGGAGGGGGTGGGGTTACTGTATGGGTTTATAAGCAGGCATCCACTGCACTGGATAAGTGTGTATGTGTGTGTGTGGGGGGGGGGGGGATAACCCTGAATCTCTGCTTACTACTCAGGGGAGGGTGGAGAGGTTGTGTGTGTGTGGGGGGGGGGGGGGGGGGGAGGAATGACCATGAACACTGCCTTCCCTTACCAGTGGGTGGATGGAGAGGGTGTGTGAAGGTGTGTGGGGGTGTGGGGCGGATGAACCCTGAACACTGCTGACCTCCTTAGTGGGAGGGTGGAGAAGTGGGGGGAGATGACCATGAACATGCCTTACCTTACCGGTGGGTGGATGGAGTGGATGGGAGGGTGGAGAAGTTGTGTATTGTGTGTGTGTGGGGGGGGGGGGGGGGGGGGTGATCTGAACACTGCTGCCTACCTCAGGAGCTGCTGTCATCCACACATGTACGGTATAAATACGGACAAGTCTCACTACCAGCCCACGTCGTGATGGACTTGTCAATGGTGCGCATGCTTGTCGCAATCCCTTGTACTAAGTGCTACAAACATCATCAGTAGTGATGTTGCTTATCCACTACTGATTTGTTGGGTTATAACTCTGTACAGGGATGTTTGCCGCACCTCGTATTCCCAGTCATGGTCCTGACGAGGCTGAACAGTGTTTAACTTCAGCTGATTGGATGAGAATTTGTGTGTCCAATGTGTTATTGCCATATGTTTGATTCTTGTCTGGCGGAATATCACACCCACCACCGGCACGCCGGAGTCCCCATTCACTCCCCCAAAAAGTAAAGCTTGTTTTATTTAACGACGCCTCTAGAGCGCATTGATTTTTATCATTGGCTATTGGACGTCAAGCATATGGTCATTCTGACATATTTCACTGGAGGAAACCTGCTGCCGCCACATAGGCTACTCTTTCCAATACACAGCAAGGGGTCTTTTATATGCACTTTCCCACAGACATGACAGCAGATACCACATCCTTTGATGAACCAGTTGTTGACCACTGGTTAATACAGATGGAAATAGACAAATTAAGTATGTACATTACATAATACATACATACAACTACATACATACCATACAATACAACTACATACATAACATACAATACATACATACATACATACATACATACATACATACATACATGCATACATACATACATACATACATACACACATACACACATACACACATACACACATACACACATACACACATACACACACATAAACACACATACACACACATACACACACATACTCACACTCCTACTCACCCTGCAGCTTCGAATCAATACCCAACCTCATGAAACTTAATAAATACACATGGTATTTTGTCCTAGGCTCGCAATCGGTGTCAGGTTGTGGCATCTGCTGGTCTGGTCAAAGCATAGCATGAGGCCAACCCTTCAGATAAGGCAGGCTCTGTGGTCTTTGAACGAGAGGGTTCTTTGTGAACTCGGTTTTGTTTGATGTATTTCCTATCAAATACTCTCCCCTCCCTCCCCTTTCTCCCTTTCTCCTCCCTCTCTCGTCCCTCCCTTCTCCATCCCTTCTCCCTCCCTTCTCCCTCTCTCCTCTCTCCTCCTTCAATCTCTCCCTCCCTCCCTTTGTGAACTCGGTTTTGTTTGATGTATTTCCTGTCAAATACTCTGCCCTCCTCCCCTTTCTACACTGGCCTCTCCTTCTCCCTCTCTTCTCATCTCCTCCTCACTCTCTCCTCACCTCTCTCCTCCCTTATCCTCCTCTCCCTCCCCTCTCCTCCTCCTCTCCTCTCTCTTCTCCTCCCTCTCTCCTCCTTCTCTCTCCTCCCTCTCTCCTCCCTCTCTCCTCCCTCTTCTCCTCCCTCTCTCTCTCCCTCTCTTCTCCTCCCTCATCTCTCCTCCCTCTCTCTCCTCCAATCTCTCATCCCTCCTCTCCTCCCTCTCTCCTCCCTTACTCCCCCCTCACTTCCTCCTCCTCTCTCTCCTCCCTCTCTGCTCCCTCTCTCCTCTCTCTGCTCCTCTCTGCCCCTCTCTCCTCCCTCCCTCCTCCCCTCTCCTCCCCTCGACTTGCCCTCTCTTCTCTCCTTCTCCTTCTCCCTTCTGCCCCTCGCCACCTCCCTATCCATCCCCTCCCCTCTCCATTCTTCCTCTCACCTCCCTCCCCCTCCTCCCCTCCTCTCCTTTCCTTCAATCTGTCTCTCCCCTCCCCCCTCCTCTCCCTCAATCTCTCCCTCAACTTATCCCTGTCCCTCTCACACAACCTCAACCCTTCTCTCCCCGTTTCCCTCACTGGACGCGGTGCCCGAATCGGTAGGGTGCAGGCCTCGCATGCAGGAGATTGTGAGTTTGGTTCCCGGTCGAGTCAAACCAATGACTTATCAAACTGATTCTTGTCGCTTCCTAGCCAGCTGCTCGGAATTATTATGATAGGGCAAGGACTAGTTGGGTCAGTATCAGGATAATGTGACTGAGTGGGAGATCAGGTCATGGTGCTGGTGGCCTGGTCTCCCAGTGGGGCAGCACTATAAAGTCAGCATGAGTGTCCGTGCACTGCCACAAGTCGGTGCCCATCCTTATATGACCTTAGATTTTGCTAGGACGTAAAACAACAAACAAACCAACCAAATATGTCATATCATGGTTTTACTGCACATGTCCCTGCTAGTTGGGTGCTCTATTAAATTTACAGTATCATCATCACCACCATCATCATCATCATCATTCTGCTAGGACGTAAAACAACAACAAACAAAAACAAACAAACAAATCTTAGTTGGAGTCTACAAATACTCTCCCTTCTATGTCTGTGCTCATACATGTATGATTTCAGCCGGTGTTTGGTGGCGGGCATGACAGTGGCGCCACCTGGTGAATTATCGCCGACCAACTGCTTCCCGCTCCGGTGAGCCTCTGGCAGTGCCTCGTAGACGCCTGCCTAATCTCACACCTGTGTATATACAGTATGTATGTAGTATATAGACGGGGTTGGTGCTTTCTGTGTGTAACTGTGTGCTGATGTGTATTTGTCCGTGTCGTTCACAGATGGGGAAGACGGAGCCGAGCGAGGGCTTAGACCGGGCCATCGAGAACATGTGTCGCAAGACGAGGGATCTCCGGAAACAGGTAGGCGCTGTCACACAGGTGCTTTCTACTTGGCCGAATGACACTAGTACTTTATGAAGTCGCTCAATTATAGTTCCATAGTGAATAGTAAAAAAGCTCTGTATATGTGCAATAAAAGATGACGGGCATGATTACAGACTGGTACTGAAAAGTCCTATAATTATATATAAAGGGTTATAAGTCATTAAAGATTATGGACGTCAATATATTGGAAAAAATGTTTTTCAAAATGTTTGTCTTGTTTCTCATCTGGTGTAATTTAAAAATAAGTTCTCAGGGTTACTGCACAGACAATAATTTTAGGCCAACCTTGGCTCTCCTCCAAAGATTACATTGGATTCCCCACCCCCTGCCCCTCCCTGATGGGCAATAGGACTAGTGGAGCATACTCGGAACCTGGAATTATTGCATGATGTAAAAGCTGTAGAACCGCTTCATTTTGGTCCTTAATAAACAGTTTTAATGTTCCTAAAAAGTACCTAATAAGTCATTAAAAAAGAAGCCTGAAAAAGAGTGAGAAACTTGTAGCGATGGCTGGTTCTTGTTTTTTCTTACCGCACAATAATTGGTGTTTATGTAAGGAGGCGGAGATTGCCATCAACAACCCGCTTCTGTCATTTGTTGTCACTTCAAAATGCATTCACTGTTGATGTGTGCAAGGGTGTGCTGTGAGTGGCCGTGTCTGTGTTTCAGCTGCGGAAGGCTGTGGTGGACCACGTGTCTGACTCCTTCCTCGAGACGAACGTCCCGCTACAGGTGCTCGTCGAGGCCGCCAAGGCGGGCAATGAGCGGCAGGTGGAGGAGTATGCGCAAGTCTTCATGGAGCATGCCAACAAGCTCATTGAGGTCAGTGGGTCAACTCTGTGTGTGGGTGTGTTGGAGGATGGCCGGTGGAGGAGTATGTGCAGGTCTTCAAGGAGCACGCCAACAAGCTCATTGAGGTCAGTGGGTCAGCTCTGTGTGTGGGTGTGTGGGAGGATGGTTGGTGGAGCAGTATGTGCAGGTCTTCATGGAGCACGCCAACAAGCTCATTGAGGTCAGTGGGTCAACTCTGTGTGTGGGTGTGTGGGAGGATGGTCGGTGGAGGAGTATGTGCAGGTCTTCATGGAGCACGCCAACAAGCTTATTGAGGTCAGTGGGTCAGCTCTGTGTGTGGGTGTGTGGGAGGATGGTCTGTGGAGGAGTATGTGCAGGTCTTCATGGAGCACGCCAACAAGCTTATTGAGGTCAGTGGGTCAGCTCTGTGTGTGGGTGTGGGTGTGAGGGTAGTGGATAGTTGTTGGGGGTGTATGCCATATATGTGTGTGTGGATGTGTGTGGATGAGTGAAAAAGACGGGTGTTTTTTGTAATACAGTCAAAGTGTAAATTTTTCATCAAGTTCTTTTGTCTCTAAATATATGATAGATATTCAGTGGCGGGGGGGGGGGGGGTTCTATGCACTTAAAAAAAAATTAGTAATGGGTAAAAGTAGGTGAGGTTTTAAAAATAATTATCTAAATTGATATTAAGATCCAACTGTGGGTGCTTCGACAGAAGCTTGGAATAGCTAAAGCAGTGATCTAAGAAACGCCAAAACACTAAACGAATGCAAAAAGAAATTTAAGAAAGGTTGGAAGTGAGATATAGAAAAAGAAATATGTACTACGTAACAGATCAGCGATAAACAGTAAGTAAGCCATAAAACATCAAAAACGAATAGAAGACAACATACTAAACAAACTATGCACAAAAATATAATAAAATATAATAAAAAACAAAAACAAATTGGAAACTCTCCGATTTTACACCATAAACAAGTTTACGGAAATTATTGATAAAGGAAATCAATCCACATGGATTATGACCAGTACTGCACAGCAGCGAAAACGAGTGCATGCACTTTAAACGTTATGAGCAGAATAAACAAACAATCATAACAACAAAATATTAGGTATTTACTAGGGTTTTTTCTGGTTCCTTTTTAGAACAAGTGTGTGTCCCCCCCCCCCATAAAATCTTTTTCAACAACAATCCAGTTAAGAAAAAATAATTAATTTACCCAAATTCCATTTAAGAACAACTTTCAATTAAACAAAATTTCAATTAATAAAAAAAAAATTATTTTCAACTAAGAAATAGTTGCAAATAAACAAAATTTTGATTAAGAATTTTTTTTTAATTAGATTGTTGTTTGTTTGTTAGAGTTGCATAGTCTGGTGACATATCAAATTTTCAAAACCAAACCAATGACATAGATTTGATTTTACATATCTAACTTAGATACTGATGCACTTATTAAGCATTTGTTTCTGCGTAGAAGGCAATTCTGAGTCAATTTAACTGAACCTGTTACTGCAGAAGTCTATGGTTTCAGAGTTTTGGCAAGTTTGCCTAAACTAATTTTCCATGTTTGCACTCAAAATATCTCAAGAGTTTACTATTTAAAATAAATGTAGCTTTGGACTAATGTAAAGTAGATACTAGTGATTGATGTATTATATTTATCTCAGAAAAAATACAGAAATTCAAAACCATCGGACTATGCAACTTTAATACCGCATATCAGTATATCGTGTACTGAACCCTATGACGTGCGGCGGCGCTGTACTGTGTACCTCTGCCGTCTGCCGACAGGTGGCGAACCTGGCCTGCTCCATGTCAAACAACGAGGAGGGCGTGAAGCTGGTACGAATGGCGGCCGACCAGATCGACAGTCTCTGCTCGCAGGTGATCAACGCGGCGCGCGTGCTGGCTGCACGACCCAGGTCAAAGGTCGCGCTCGAGAACATGGACGTCTTCAAGGAGGCATGGGAGGTAAGCCCCCGCCAGGTGGCAGGCTACTTTACACGCCTGAGGAAGAGATATTTCCGATTTTTGCATGGATTTCCCATTTTTTGTCCTTTTTTTGTGATATGGGTCATATCCCCTTCCCTTCCAATTGCTTTTAGCACTGTCAGATTTACCCGTGGTGGTAAAATATGGATGCAAAGATGAAAAATCAATATAATCAATGTCAACAAAAGAATGATTTTATTCCTATCCAATCCCTCTAACTTGTACCATTTGCTGCAACTTGCTGAATCTTACTCCGTTGATAGAATATGATATGTATGCCCAGCAGACTATTTCCAGGTTCTTTACGGGGCCTGAAAATTCTTGAACTTCATTTGCCCCATTTCAAGGCACTGAAAAGCCTTGAATTTAAGCTATTTGGGGTAATTAGTCTTGAAAATCCTTGATCTACTGAAAAGCCTTGATTCCTACTGATGTAAATTGGTCCAAAATCGCCATTCGCCATTCTTTTTTGTTTTTTTCCTGAAATCCAAATGAAAATAGTCTTGAATTCCTATCAAAAACAGACGTGAAAAACCTTGAAATAGAATTGAATTCCATATCTTCACATGTGTACGGACCCTGTATTTCAGTGAAAATGCGTCTATTTCGAATAGATGACATTTTAAATACATAAAACTTCAGATGACATTTAGACCTGAGCAGACGACATTTGTTGCCTGTGACGAGTGAGTGTGTTTGTGGTTACAGCGGCAGGTGCGCATGCTCACAGAGGCCGTTGATGACATCACGACGATTGACGACTTCCTGGCTGTGTCAGGTAACTTACCCAAGCACACTTTTCTTCTTCTTCTTCATCTTCTGTTTCTTCTTCTTCCTCCACCGGACGTGATGGCATCGTCGGTAGAGCGCAGCCATCCCGTGTGGGAGATCGGGAGTTCAATTCCCGGTCGAGTCAAACCAATGACTTGCAAAATTGACACATGTCGCTTCCTAGCTTGGCGCTTGGCATTATTAGGATAGGGGAAAGGACTGGTTAGCTCAGTGTCAGGATAATGTGACTGAGTGGGATATCAAGTCATGGTGCTGGTGGCCTGGTCTCTCAGTAGGGCAGCACTAAAAGTCACCATGAGTGCACACTGTCACAAGTCGGTACCCATCCTGAAATGACCTTCAGTGTTGTCAGGATGTAAAACAAAAGCCTGTATCAGGATGTCGGCCACACCTCGCATTCCCAGAGGGTCGCCCATCCAAGTACTGACAAGACTCAGTGTTGCGTAGCTTCAGTGATCGGGGGAGAGCTGGTGTTTCTATGGTGATATTGGCTGTATTGTGATCTAGCAACTGTTAGCTAACCACACCTAAACCACACCACATCAGTAGCGTAAAGAATTAGAAAAATCACCGTCAAAATATATGCTCAGCGAAGGGACGCATTAAGTCGGTCCAGACCCAGTGGCCATCCATGTAAGAGCTGATTGGGTCTCCTCCTTTCATCGTTGTATATTTACCAATCTCACTTTGACTCGTCTGACTCGACCTCGACCTTGACCTTGACCTTCAGAGGGTCACATCCTGGAGGACGTGAACAAGTGCTGCTACGCGCTGCAGGAGGGCAACGCAGACACGCTCGACCGGACGGCGGGCGCGATCCGGGGCCGGTCTGCCCGCGTGTGTAACGTGGTGAGGGCGGAGATGGAGAACTACGAGCCGGGGCCATACACCGAGAGGGTGCTCGAGGTGGTCGCCGTGCTCAGGGACCAAGGTGAGAGGCCTGCCCACGATAAGGTGACTCAGAGGCATATCATCGGTTGATTCAATTTCAAAAGACACTAAGACAATAATTGTGTTGAGTAATATATATATTCTCTGGATAGTAATAAATAAAATGCCTTGCCTAAATATATTGCGAGTGGGCCAGTCATACAAGAGTGAGTAGTGTTGAATTGGTGGTGCTTATGTCGGATTTGCTGTAGGTATCCCACAGTGAATAATGGGTTTGTATCACGCTTACCCGAATGACAATAATAATGGTCATCTATGCGTTATTTATATTCATATAATAAATTTTACGGTGCATATGTATATAGAACACATATTTGATGGGCGCCAAGTGAGGTATGGTAAGTCGATGGGGGCTCCACCTGTACAACACGGGCAGAGTTAGTTACATATGGCAGCTGAGTACAAAGTGGGATTAGATAATGGTTCGTTCATTTATACTTGCATGATGCATCACACATATGAAGAGTTCATGCGCAAAAACCAACAAACGCCATTTGGGCCAGAATGAAACCATGACTACCTGGTTTAAGCTGAGGGTGCCGTCATTCCTATCATCAAATCTGGGGGTTTTCCGCGCAAAATCTGACACATCGCCTAGACAATGCACGACCCAATGTGAAATTGATCCACCTTAACTGAAAGCACAATTTGTACAGAAAACAGCGAAAATGGATTTTTCGGTTTTTGCGCCTGAACTCTTTTTTTTTTTTTTCTTGAAGATTTATGCTGTCTATCATGGATAAGTCTGAATAGATTTGTTTTCACTATTAGACAGTTGGTCGATAGAAAGCCCGAGCATACACTTTTACCTACACAAGAGAATGTTAACCTCCCACACCACATAGACATTATGAGAGCAACTGGCCTTTGTTAGTTATACACAGTGGTGGAAATCCAAATTGGCAGAGGTGATGGCATATGTAGTACGTTTAAGACAGCGCTGATCACTTCCTGCTTGCAGTGATGCCCAACTTTGCTGAGAAGGTTGAGAAGGCGGTGGAGTCGCTGAGTGGGGGAGGCACTCAGGTAGATGAGGGCGACTTCATCGGCGCCTCGCAGCTTGTCATCGACCACGTCCGACACATCCGCAAGGCCATTCTCACTAACCGGGTGAGTGTGTACAGCAGCACAGCAGCACAGCACCGCGCCTTCAAAGCTGCACAGTACGATGGTTTTGAGAGGGTTTTTTTCTTCTTTTTTTCTCCTTTTTTTTAGATAAGCATATTAAAGTTGCATAGTCCGATCGTTTTGAGTTTCTGTAATCTTTTCTGACATAAATACGTTAAATTCATTGTTGCAATCTACCCTACTTTACCCCGTCCTGATATGACCTTAGATGTTGCTAGGACGTAAAACAACAACAAAAACTTACTTTAGTTTGAAGTAACTTTTATGTTGGATGGCTAAGTTTTGAGATATTTGAAGTGCAAACATGTCTAATTAGTTTTGGCAAGCACGCTAAAACTCTGACACCATAGCCTTCAGCAGTAACAGGTTTGATTAAACTGTCTCAGTATTCGTTACTATATTTTTGGTTTTGAATTTCTGTTATTTTCTGAGATAAATATATGAGGTTGATTGTTATAATCTTCCTCACTTTAGTTTGAAGTAACTGTTATTTTAAATGGCTATCCTTTGAGATATTTGATGTGCAAAACATGCAAAAATAATTTTGGCAAACATGGCAAAACTCTGACACCAGAGGCTTCTGCAGTAACAGGTTTTTATTAAATAGACTTAGTGTTATTCCCTTCTATGTGGCAACAAATGCTTAATAAGTGCCTCAGTATCTACGTTAGATATGTAGACTCAATTCGAGATAATTGTTTTGGTTTTGAAAATTTGATGCTTCATCGGGCTAAGCAACTTTAAGTTGATCGTTATAATCTACCTCTCTTTGCTGACGGGACACAGTGGCCGAATCAGTAAGAACGCAGGCTTCTCATGTGGAAGGTCAGGTGTTTGAAAACCTGGCCGAGTCAAACCAATGACTTACCAAATTTATACTTGTCGCTACCTAGCCTGAAAATAGTCTTGAATTCCGTTCAAAAACAGCCTTGAAAAGCCTTGAAATAGCCTTGGATTCCATATCTTCACATGTGTTCCGACCCTGCAACCAGTAATACCGTCATGCAGTGTGAAAGCTCTCTGTTGGAATGCAATATTTAAAAAAAAAAAAGATCCAAGAAGGCGGAGGATATATGCGATTGAAAGCTGCAATTATCTTTTTTGGGCGCTGCTTCATTGCACATAAACAAGAAAATAAAATACTAGGGCTGTTGGCTTAAGCGTGTTTTTATTAGGTTTACCATATTCACTGATTGGTGAGCCAGTTCTTCTGGAGTCATTTGTAGAATATTGAGAGTTGTGGGTTTACTTTGACATATTTGTGAGGGTACTTTCTGTTTGTTGTCCACAAATACATTACTATGTATTTGTATCTTCTTAAAAGTTGAAAACAAATTGTCCTGACCTAATAGGTGTCCTGTCATCAGAAAGACAAACAAATGAGACGCATAACAGCTTGTTGATTGATTGCTGATGGTTTAGCGCCATATCGACAGCAAGGGCCATATTCCCAGCAAAGAGCTAGTGGTATCTATTCCGTCAGTCTTGTCAATCGCATCCTTATGCCTACATTGAAATTTACATGAAATCCCGAAATGGTCAGATCCGTGTTCAACGATAGGGGAAAAAACATCTCTGATGCAATTTTGAAGTGGTTAAATCTATGTCAACTGACATCGAAATGCTCGTCCTGATATGACCTTAGATGTTGGTAGGACGTAAAACAACAACCAACAACAATGACAGCGAAATACATTGAATAGTTGTCCGCACATATCAGCAGTTCGCTAATCACAGGGGCCGCTGCTGTAAGTGTACCACGTGACTCTCTGAAAACCACGAGACATGAGTGTTAATATCCCATATCCCTTATCCCATATCCCATATCCGGCGACAGGAGGCTCCCAAGCCAGGTGTTCCGGTAAGCGTGCATGAATGGCTGCCGTGCATGAGTAGTTGTCCCTGAATCACCCTGGCTCCTCAGGGCTCTCCTGGGAAGTACATAACCTTAAACAGGGTCCACACGGTACCTGGAAAGTCTTGAAAAGTCTTGAACTTCATTTGATCCATTGGAAGACCTTGAAAAGCCTTGAATTTAACCTATTTTGGGTAATTATTCTTGAGAAGCCTTGAATTTAACCTATTTTGGGTAATTAGTCTTGAGAAGCCTTGAATTTAACCTATTTTGGGTAATTATTCTTGAGAAGCCTTGAATTTAACCTATTTTGGGTAATTAGTCTTGAGAAGCCTTGAATTTAACCTATTTTGGGTAATTAGTCTTGAGAAGCCTTGAATTTCATTCAACTGTCCCCAATGATTTTAAATTAGTACAAAATCATCATTCGCCAATTTGGGACTAATTTAGAAACTGACTCATACTATGAGTACTGAATCCGGGGACCTAGTCGGCTGAGGCGCTGCACTTGGCACCTGAGATTTCAACCACTGGCTTCAATTCCCAACTATTTTAATTTCATTTCATTTTATTTGGGGGGGCGGGGATTCTTTTGTAAAACTCTGTGATTCTCCTATCTATCTTAGGCATGCCCTTTTATATTATTATTATCAGTGGAATTTCAAATAGTCACAGTTTAGCTTAGTCATTTTAGAATTAGTTTGTGTTTGAGCTTGAATAAAAAACTATGTGTTATGTTAAGAAAAGCATGCATTGTACGATGCGTCAACTCCAAGATGCACTTTTTAATTTATTTCTTTTCTTGTGCCTCCTTTTTCATATTTTCATTTGTATTATTGTAATATATGCTTTTATCGGGGGTGGAGTATTATCTTATTCCAAAGTGGAGTATTATCTCATTCCAATTTGTTTGGTATGTTAAAAGAAATCTATGCCTTTTGTTTGATACATCTTTTCGTGGGGGTGGGGAACATTTAAATAATATGTAAATAGTTTTTATTTGGTGAGTATGAGGGTTATATTATTGTTTCCATTAACTTGAAGCAATCATATACTATACATGGAGTTGATTTAAACATCCTTCATTTTTTTGTTGGGTACAGTCAGTGGCATGACTGGAAGGAAACAAATGCCACAGTGGGATCACCATTAAATGTCAGCTTCTTGATTGCGCCAAAGACCCTATAATACTAAGAGGGCTCACTCAGCCTGTACTGTTTAATCAAAATGATCAAACCCACCACTTGGTGCGCTAGCTGTTCTCTTGGTTAAACAGGTGCTATATTATATGTATAAATGTATATATGAAAGTGAAAGATGTGTGATGATGCTGATGATGATGATGATGATGTGTATTTGTTCATAGCAATTTCATATTGATGTGTATTCATACTTACCTATCTCATGTATAATATAATTGTATGTGTTTACATGTGAAACACCAACCAGCAGCTGGGCTGACCACATGGTGGCACTGCGAAATTTACATTACCATGGGAGAGATAGGGAGTGAGCCATCTTAGTATTATAGTGTCTTTGATTGCGCCTGCCAGTAATGCCTAATCCGATGAAACTGTAACATATTCTAAACCAAAGCACTGGCCTACAATTGATCCTACATATCAAACTTAGATACTGGCACACTTATTAAACAGTTGTTGCTGCATAGAAGGAATACTAATTTAATTCAATTCAATAGAACCTGTCACTATTGAAAGTTATACACGCATATGCTATCCAGCATTTCGGTGTGCACACCAAAATTATTGTGCCATTTTATATTCAAAGTTACTCCAAACTAGCGTAGAATAGATTATAACGATCAACCTAATATATTTATTCGAAAAAGATGGCAGAAACACAAAAACTATCGGATTAGACACCTTTAAATTGGCGATTCATTATTGCATTAAGCCTCTTGCCTTATGTTAAACAATGTCTCATGGCCGGTGACTTTATGGCCATTGTGAGACACCTTGAAGCGGTTCTGAACTAGCCAGCCACAAGATTTAGGCAATTGCGCTGTCTCATTGCCCTTCCAGCTATATGGGTGAGAAGTCGGTGATGGGGGTGTGTGGGGGGGGGGGGGGGTCTTCCTACCAAGGCTCTATGACATGTTGAGTCACTGTTCTTAATGCATTTGAATAAGGGTCTTCTCATGTTATATTTTGGCTGTCGCGTAACCAGCAGTGTTAGGGATGAGAAATTTCCGGTTTCGGGCGGATTTCTGGAAATCTTTCTTTGTAATATGAGTCATTTCCCCTTATGTACTTAACGCTGTGATTGTCAATTTTACCGGAAGTCCAATTTCCACTTTTTGTTGTTTTGTTGGAGGCGACTGCAATCCCCACAATGTGTTAGTTTAATCTTTATTTCATGGGACCTTTTTCTTGTAGACACCAGAGGAGCTTGAGACTGATACTGAACCGGACTTTGAAGTGGATGCCTATGAGACACGTAGTAAATGTAAGTGGATCGCTGCATATAGCAAACTCGTGGACTGGCGCCAAATAAGCAGTCCCCAAGGTAGCGAGGTCACTGAATTAAATAGGGGTCAAAGGTCTCTGGAGGTCAGATTCCCCGTTATATCTGGAAGTTAGATTTCCCCTCGTAACCGAAAGTCAGATTTCCTTGTTTATCCAGAAGTCAGATTCCCGTTTATATCCAGAAGTCAGATTCATCCGTATATCCAGAAGTCAGATTCACCCTTTTATCCTTAAGTCAGATTCGCCCTTATATCCGGAAGTCAGGTTCCCCTTTATATCCGGAAGTCAGATTCACCCTTATATCCAGAAGTCAGATTCACCCTTTTATCCGTAAGTCAGATTCACCCTTATATCCGGAAGTCAGGTTCCCCTTTATATCCGGAAGTCAGGTTCACCCTCATATCGGGAAGGCAGATTCACCCTTATATTCGAAAGTAAAATTTTTCCCATAATATTCAGAAGTCAGATTCCCCCTTATATCCAGAAGGCAGATTCACTCTTATATCCAGAAGGCAGATTTCCTCTTTTATCCAGAAATATTTAGATGTCAGATTTTTCCTTATATCCGGAAGTCAGATTCCCTCTTATATTCTGAAGTCAGATTCACCCTGATATCAGGAATTCAGGTCCCCCATTATATCTGGAAGTCAGATCCCCCATTATATCCGGAAGTCAGATCCCCCATTATATCCGGAAGTCAGATTCACCCTTATATCCTTAAGTCAGCTTCCCCTTTATATCTGGAAAGCAGCTTCACCCTTATATCCGGATATCAGATTCTCCATTATATTGTCATGGGGGTGATGAAAATGGGAAATATCGTGCCTAGAGCGGGACTCGAACCCACATCTCTTTGCATTCCGGGCCAGTGTGCTAACCATTACACCACCTAGGCTCCCTGATATCAATACACTCCCCACGCCTACCTGTCTATGTGGTTACTTGCCTGAGAGGTCAGTGCAGACCACTACACTCGTCCCCCTGGAATTGTAAGTCTTGTAATGCTTACAATTACATACATACAGGCAATGCACTAACACATACATACACAGGGTAGGTTCAACAACCATACAGCGCAAAGCTTGTACAGGATCCTGATCACGGCAACCAGTGTCATGGGGGTGATGAAAATGGGAAATACTGTGCCTAGAGCGGGACTCGAACCCACATCTCTTTGCATTCCGGGCCAGTGTGCTAACCATTACACCACCTAGGCTCCCTGATATCAACACGCTCCCCACGCCTACCTGTCTATGTGGTTACTTGCCTGAGAGGTCAGTGCAGACCACTACAATATCCAGAAGTCAGAATCCCCTTTATATCCAGAAATCAGATTCACCCTTATAGCCGGAAGTCAGATTCACCCTTTTATCCGGAAGTAAGATTTCTGCGTTAGTTGTCAGGGGCGACTTTAATCCCATATCACCTTATATGAGTACGGTTCTCAAAATACTGTGACCTTTATCGGCTATTGGGAATTAAGAACAAGTGGTTTAGATCGATTTAGTTAAATGTCATGGATGTTTTTGCAAGTGATTAAGGCATCATATTTTCGAAACCAAGACACCTATCTAGATTTGATTCTATAGATACAACTTAGATACTGGTTCACTTATTAAGCCTTTGTTGGTGAATAGAAGGGGTTCTAAGTGAATTTAATAGAACCTGTCACTGCTGAAGATGAAACCTATACTGTCATAATTTTGATGGGCTAGTGCAAATCAAATTAATTTGCCGTATTTTCAGTTCAAGTATCTCCTAAGTTAGCCATTGAAGATAAGTTATTTCGAACTAAAGTAAAGCAGAATATAATATCTAATCTAATGTATTTATCTTTAAAAATGACAGAAACTAAAAACCTTCAGACTGCAATTCTAGAAGAGTATAATTTGTGCTTTATGCACTTAGAGTACATAGTTAATATTAAAACCAGACATGTCATAATGTGAGTAGCCTTTAAAAAATACATCTGCTAAATTGTCCTAAATCTACTTTAGTCAAATCATTGTTTCTTTTTTGGCTTCGCTTCTTATGTGCCTACTCTTTCTTATTGGATGTCTGTTTCGAACCGCTTGCAGCCAGCTACGTGACTGATCAGGATGACATCGCATATGAAGAGAAGAGTGACCGTGCAATAATGAGGCAACTTCCCGAAGAGGAACGCACCAAGATCCAACAACACGTAAACAAGGCTTCCTCTAGCCTTCATTGATTTGACTCTGCGAGAAGCCACTGGTTGAATGTCCAAAGCGTTGGCTGAATGCGCAAAGTACTGGCTTCCTGTGTGGGAGATTGTGGCTTGAAATTCAATCCATGGGCGAGTCAAATCAGTGACTTACCAAACTTGGCGTCACCCAGCCTGGTGCTTGACATTACTAGTATAGGGCAAGAACAGGGTTTGATTCGTATCAGGAGTGGGTTATTGGGTCGTAGAGTTGGCAGCCTGATTTCCTAGTGGGCCAGCACTGTAAAGCTGTCATGAGTGTGCACTGTCAGAAGTTCTGATATGACCTTACATGGTGCTATGAGGTAAAAGTCTAACAAACTAGGTTGTTGCCATACATTTGTTTCTGGCGTGGTTTGCAGTAAAATTGTGCTAGCAAATGGCTTACGATATAATGATAAAATTATAATACCATATCCACGGGGACCACTTTCATCCTTGTATACAGTAAAACCTCCCTAACCGACGACCTCCACAGATTGACCACTCCTCTATATCGATCACTTTATTTGGGTCCCAAATGATTGCCCATTCAATACCATTGTACTGATAAAAAAGAAATCCCTAAGCCGACCACCTCCCTAAATGGACCACTTAAAGTAGGTCCCATGGTCGGTCAATTTAGAGAGGTTTTACTGTATATGTGTTTACAACAACAACAATGAAAAGAAATGGCAGCACTAACAAACACATCACGTGACCCTGTCTCGCCTTGGCTGCAGGTTGAAATGTTCCGCGTGGAGAAGGCGAAGCTGGATCGGGAGATCGCCAAGTGGGACGACAGTGGCAACGACATCATTGTCCTGTCGAAGCAGATGTGCATGATCATGATGGAAATGACCGACTTCACTCGGTCAGTGCTCCGGTCATAGCGCCACCTGTCAATCAATTTCGCAGTTACATGTTTTTGGAAGAATGAATCGAATCTTTTTGGGTGGTTGTTTTTTTTAAGCACCAAAAGCTATTAAATATACCCAGGTAGCACTTCTAAAGTAATCAGTGAAATAAATCAGTGATGACTTTTAATTAAAGCTGCATAGTCAAATGAAACATCAACTTTTCAAAATCAAAATAAATATCTAGAATTGATTCTACATATCTAACTTAAGTACTGATGCACTTATTTTGCATGTATTGCCACAGAGAAGGGAATACTGAGACAATTGAATAAAAACCTGTTACTGTGAAAGCCTATGGTGTCAGAGTTTTGGCATGCTTGCCCTCATATCGTGCTTGCCAAAACTAATTTGACTTGTTTGCACTTCGAATATCTCAAAACATAGCCATTTAAAATGAAAGTTACTTCAAATTCAAGTATGGTAGATTATAACAATCAATTATATATATTTATCTCAGATA
The DNA here is from genome assembly GCA_030323885.1 of Branchipolynoe longqiensis. Classification (NCBI taxonomy): domain Eukaryota; kingdom Metazoa; phylum Annelida; class Polychaeta; order Phyllodocida; family Polynoidae; genus Branchipolynoe; species Branchipolynoe longqiensis. Next base: position 89,569,179 of record CM059190.1, on the reverse strand, counting down.
AATTACAGAAACTCAAAATCATCGGACTTTGGAACTTTAATCAATAAATTCCCATTGTCATGGTTAATTTGTATAAATAAATGACGGACGTAGATGAATTCAGATGAGTTGTCATTTCCTATGTGTGTCTCTGCAGTGGCCGAGGGCCTCTTCATAATACGATGGACGTGATCAATGCTGCCAAGAAGATCTCTGAGGCAGGATCCAAACTTGACAAGCTGTGTCGGCAAATTGCAGAGCAGGTACCAGCAGGGCATACTTAATTCAAGTCACTCATGTCAGCGTGTGTGAATAATAACTTTGCCTCTCTTATTGACCACTTTACCGGGCGCAGTAGAGTACGGGCGTCGCATGGGGAGATCGGGAGTTTGGATCCCGGTTGAGTCAAAACAAAACTTATAAAATTGATACTTGTCACTTCCTAGCCTGGCGCTTGGTATTAATAGGATAGGACAAGGACTGGTTAGCTCAGTGTCAAGATAATGTGACTGAGTGGGATATCGGGTCATGGTGCCGGCAGCTTGATTTCCCAGTAGGGCAGCACTATAAAGTTTCCATGAGTGCACACTGTCACAAGTCGGTACTCGTCCCTGATATGACCTTAGATGTTGCCAGAACATAATACTCCAACAACGAACCAACTTATTGACCATTTTAAGACAAAGTCTGTTATTCAGTGTGTATATAGAACCATGGCAGTATTTTTCATCTCGTTTTTATTCAGGCTCGAAAATGACCTTTGGTAGCGACATTGGTATAAAATCACCATCACTCATTTATATCTATTTTATAATTAATCCCATTTTCCACCGCATCATGAAATCCTGTAGTACTGTCGCAATCTTATGGCTATAAATAGTTTTCAAATAATTCTATCTTTACACAGGATCTTTCGTTGTGTTCAAGTATGTGCATGTGCGTGGAGGTGTTTTTCGACATTATTCCATGTGTACACTGGATCTTAAGTATGCATATGTGCATACAGGTGTTCTTCAACATTGATAACCATGACTGGCTTTAGAATAATTCCACATGTACACTGGATCTCAAGTATGCACATGTGCACAGAGGTGTTCTTTGACATTGATAACTGTGACTAGCTTTAGAATATTCCACTTGTGCGCTGGATCTCAAGTATGCACTATGTGTGCAGAGATGTTCTTTGACATTGTTAACCATGACTACCTTTAGAATAATTCCATGTGTGCACTGGGTCTCAAGTATGGGCATGTGTATGGAGATGTTCTTCGACATTAATAGCTGTGACTAGTTTTAGAATAATTCCATGTGTACACTGGATCTTAAGTATGCACATGTGCACAGAGGTGTTCTTCGACATTGATAACCATGACTGGCTTTAGAATAATTCCACATGTACACTGGATCTCAAGTATGCGCATGTGTGCAGCCATGTTCTTTGACATTGATAGCCGTGACTTGCCTTAGAATAATTCCACATGTACACTGGATCTCAAGTATGCGCATGTGTGCAGCCATGTTCTTTGACATTGATAGCCGTGACTAGCCTTAGAATAATTCCACATGTACACTGGATCTCAAGTATGCGCATGTGTGCAGCCATGTTCTTTGACATTGATAGCCGTGACTAGCCTTAGAATAATTCCACATGTACACTGGATCTCAAGTATGCGCATGTGTGCAGCCATGTTCTTTGACATTGATAGCCATGACTAGCCTTAGAATAATTCCACATGTACCCTTTATCTCAAGTATGTGCATGTGTACAGAGGTGTTCTTGGACATTGATAACAATGACTGTCTTGCTTTGTCACCCAGTGTCCGGACTCTGCCACCAAGACGGATCTGCTCGCCTACCTTCAGCGGATTGCGCTTTACTGCCACCAGCTGAACATCACTTCCAAGGTCAAGGCCGACGTGCAGAATATCTCCGGCGCACTCATCGTATCAGGCGTATGTACCTCTCAATTTTTTACTTCCTCTTCTAGCTTCCCACCAGACGGGATGGCCGAATCAGTTGAGCGTCCGTCTCCCGTTTTGGTAGATCGTGAGATTCGAACCCATGGGTTCGAACACTGGTCGAGTCAAACGATGACTTACAAATTTATACTTGCCGCTTCCTAGCCAGGCGCTTGGCATTATTAGGATAGGGCAAGGGATTGGTTGGCTTAGTGTCAGGATAATATGACTGAGTTGGATATCAGGTCATGGTGCTGGTGGCCTGGTCTCCCAGTTGGGCAGCACTATAAAGTTGTACATGAGTGCGCGCTGTTAGAAGTTGGTACTCGTCCTGATATCACCTTAGATGTTGCCAGGACGTAAAACTCCAACAACCAAGCAACCAACCAACTTTGTGTGTCTGCACACACACAGCTTCAGCAGTAACAAGTTCTATTAAATTGACTTAGCTCAGTATCAGGATAATGTGACTGAGTGGGAAATCAGGTCATGGTGCCAACGGCCAGTTATAGCAGTGGGACAGCACTATAAAGTCGTCATGAGTGTGCACTGTAACGAGTCGGTACCCGTCCTGATACTGATACTAGTGATAGGACCTTAGATGTTTGCCAGAATGTAAAACCCCAACAAACAAACATTGTCCCAACCGACAATGTGCCTGCTGGGACCGACTGTTTCTGTATACTACTCACGCCCTCCCGCCAGAAAGCCACCACAGACTCATGCGGGAGGTCGGCGGGACCAAGTGGTCCTTAGCCGCTGCCGTATTGGCCACTCGTGGCTTACACATGCTTTTCTGCTCAAGGGGGAACCTCCCCCTGAATGTATTGGGTGTCCGTCCCCGCTGACACTCAAACACATTTTACTAAGTTGCGTTGATTTTTTGGTCCTGCGCCAACAGTTCTACACTGCAGACAGTATGCATGACCTTTTTACTAAGGTAAAACAGGAAAACATTTTAGCCTTTTTGGGGGCAGCTGGACTGTACCACCTCATATAGTTTACTAAATAGATTCTATCAATTATTAATCAAAATTTTCTTTTTCTATGGGAATTTGTTTCCCTTGACCACAAATATATGATTGTGAGCTTTCTAATTTAATGAGTGTCTATTGGCACATAATTGAGTGTCTGCTTTTACATGTAAAAGCGATGGTTTGAACAAAAAACAAACATTTCTCGCCGTGAATATGGCCTATGCTGCCGACACGGCATAAAGCAACCACCAATCAATCAATCAACCCTCCCGCCAGCGTCCAATGTACCACTGCGCGCCATGTTGTCACCTGCCCGACCCTCTCCTGCAGCACGGGCAACGGGACGTAGCTCAGGTGGTAGAGTGTCCACCCTATCGATCCTGCTCAGTCGACCCATTTTGGGTTATTTTCCCTTCCAACCAGTGGTCCACAACTGGTTCATCAAAGGCTGTGGTATGTGCTGTCCTGTCTGTGGGAAAGTGCATATTTAAAGACCCTGTGCTGCTTATCAGAATGAGTAGCCTATGTGGCGGCTGCAGGTTTCCTCCAAATAAAGATGTCAGAATGACTGTATGTTTGATGTCCCGTAGCCGATGATAAAAATCAATGTGCTCTAGAAGCGTCATTAAATAAAACAAGCTTTGTTTCTGTCCTGCAGCTGGATAGTGCCACGTCCCTCATCCAAGCCGCCAAGAACCTGATGAACGCCGTCGTGCTTTCCGTCAAGGCTTCCTACGTCGCCTCCACCAAATACAGCCGGACAGGCGCAAGTGCACTGGTAAGTGATACTCTCCAGTCGTTTCGTTATACCCATCATGGCGCTATAAAGTTCGAGTCACACTACAGCTTCTGACCACTTTGGGCCAAAGAACGCACCTCCTTGCGACCTCCTTGCGACCAAAGCAATAGTGGCTGACCTCTGGGTGACCGTTTTAGTCGCAAAGTTTTTAGTGCAGTAGCTGCAATCTTCGTGCCACCAAAATGCCCCTTTTTTGTGGTCGCAAAATGGTCGCAAGCAGTTTTGTGACTGGGGTATAACTGAGTTATTGTATAAGCCTTCCTGCTTTCGGTGGAATATGCCATCAGTTTTTACCGCCAAACTGTTGTCTGGAATCAGGGTTCATTTGAAAACCAGTGAATATCATGGAATTTAAGCAAATATTTTCAATGACTTAAGGACATGTTCTACTGAATTGACTTAGTATTATTCCGTTTTATGCAGCAACAAATGCTTAATAAGTGTACCAGTTTCTAAGTTCGATATATATAATTAAATCTCGGCAAGTGTTATGGTTTAGACAATGTTATTCTTTGATCGGACTATGATTTCCCAGTGGGGCAGGACTACAAAGTTGCCATGAGTGCACTGTCACAAGTCGGTACCCGTCCTGATATGACCTTAGATATTGCCAGGACGTAAAACTCCATAATCAACCAATCTAAGCACACAGCTCTACAGGAGCTTGGCGCTAACATTCTTTGACTTTCGGCTTTTCAGCAAAGTCCGATCGTGAGCTGGAAGATGAAGGCTCCTGAGAAAAAGCCGCTTGTCCGACGCGACAACCCGAATGACCTGGCTTCGAAGGTGAAGAAGGGTGCCAACAAGATGAAGATTGAGCCGGTGAAAGCCCTCAGCGAGTTCCAGGAGAGAGACTCGTTCTGAACCGATGCTGGTGCTGCCCCCTAGTGGCTGAATCTGCCCCTTTTTGATTCGTGTTCATTTAAGAGGCCTTTTGGCCACAGTGGTAACAAATGCTAATTTCCGAAATGTTTGCAAGAACTCGAAATGCTTGAGGTTTTAATGATTTCATCTTGTTTCATCTTGTATTGTTTTGTTTATTTGTTTCTCTTTTTTTAAATTTTCTTTCTTTGGTAGTTTGTAGGACATTATATAGCTCTTTCTCGTAAATATACGAAAGAAATCTTAAGCTTTAGTTAGATAAAGGAGAGAGCGAAAAAGAAAAGAAAACTATTTTGGATTCTGGAAGTTTTGGTTAGATAAAGCAGAGAGAAAAGGAAAAGGAAAACCAATATTGGATCAGGAAGTTTTCGAAAATAATTCTGGGAGCACACAAACATGCTGCCATAAAAATTCCAATAGCGTTCTTAGAGAAAAGCTTCAGTTTTCGTAAACTCTCCTCCAAGGGGTGCCATTAGTGAGTAGGGATGTGGACTGGGCTGGAGAAGCCACGTCCAACCACAAAGCTCGGTTCAGAAGCGAGGGTTTCTCTGAACCCGACCCGAACCCGGATGTACAAGCACAACGCATGTGCGCCCCCAGACGGGATGGCCGAATGAGTTGAGCGACCGTCTCCCATTTTGGTAGATTGTGGGATTTGGATCCACGGGTTTGAACCCTAGTCGAGTCAATGACTTAAAAAATTGATACTTGTCACTTCCTAGCCAGGCGCTCGCCATTACTAGGATAGGGCAAGTGTAATGTATGCTCATCAATGCATTACAGCAAGGAATGGGTAGCTCAGTGTCAGGATAATGTGACTGAGTGAAATATTAGGTCCTGGTCCTGGCAGCCTGGTCACCCAGTGGGGCAGCATTATATTATAAAGTTGCCATGAATCTGCACTGTCACAAGTTGGTACCTGTCCTGATATGACCTTAGATGTTGCCAGGATGTAAAACTCCAACAACTGACCAACCAACGGATGTGCACGCCCTGACCCGCAACCTCCACGCGCAGGCGCGACCCGCGCCCAACTCTTTATGTTTCGATCGCGCGAACGCAGGCATGGTGTCATTCCCTGTCAAGTTAAATGTGGGTGAAAATAGTTCAGTGTCCTTGTTCTTGTAACAAAAGAAAATGTGAGGGGTGTGCGAGATGTACTTGAGAGGGAGCGGTTATATTATTGAAGACTGGGAGGTCTGAAGGTGTGGGAAAAACAACATGTCAACATTTGGTGGGGAGGGAGAGAGATAGTGAGATGGAGAGATGGGGAAAGAAGCACCTCGTCATGGTTACAGTAACCCAGAAGCAGAGGCGATGAGTAATTGTGTATGAAATGATAGTTCAGTATTTTTTTTTTTTAAACACGTGAATATTGTAAAAGAAATAAATTATTACAATTTTTCTTTTTTTTTGTTAAAGTTGAGATAATTCTGACTGAGCATCCACTGTGCATGCACTCAGTTCAGACGGCTAAGCATGATGTGTATATGCATATGAACAGTTCAGGCGCAAATCCCCGTAAAACGCCTTTTAATAAATGACTTAAAACTTTAGAAATTTACCTGAAGGTAATGTTAATTCTCACTAATTCCACATTGGTTGTTAAAGAAATGGTTATGGAGCAATGAACAAAAAAAATAGGAACGTAAAGAAATTAAACTTTTGAAGGTTTCACTCCAATGTTTATCTGAATATTCAGATTGGTGTTCACAGGTTTTTGCGTATAAGTGGACAGTGTGATAGTCACATGTAAACACAGCACTCACGGAGTGTTAAAATAATTGTCAGATTCTGCAATTAAGGTTCTACAAAAGGTTCGAAGTGGGTTTGTTTTACTTGTTCAGCAACTATCTCTAGAAGGTTTTTTCTTTTTAACATTCTTTGATTAAAGTTGCATAGTCCAATGGTCTTGACTTTCTGTCAACTTTTAGATAAATATATTAGGTTGATAGGTTATAACCTACCTTACTATAATTTGAATTAACTTTTCTTCTAAATTACTCATTTGGAGGTATTTGAAGTGAAAGCATGCCAAATTGATTTAGGTATGCACATCAAAATGCACAACGCCATAGCTTCTGCAGTGACAGGTTCTATTAAATTTACTTAGTATCCCACGCTATGCAGCAATGCATGCTTAATGAGGATATCAGTATGTAAGTTCCATATAGCGAAATAGCGAATGGTAGACAGGAAGTGTGAACACTTATTTGTCTCTCATTTTTGCTTGAGTGCAAGTAAATATGCAACACAAGGAATAATTAGTAGCATGTGGTGAATAAGGGGTCAAATTTCCCTGGATCATCAGCCCATGCTTTTTCTAATCTGTTCTTGAATGAATTTATTGACTCGGCATCAATAACATTTTGTGGGAGACTGTTCCATATATTTATGATCCTGTTTGAGAAACTGTGTTGCCTTAACTTTGAAATGGCTCTGGGTTTTACTAGTTTGAGAGTATGGCCCCGACTGCCTTCTCTTTTATTCAAGGTGAAAAATTGGTTCATATCTATTTTATCAAAACCTTTCATAATTTTAAATACTTCAATTATGTCATATGTAGCATTAAATCGAGGTATCTGTGTTGGTTTAGAAAATGTTATGCTTTTATTCGACTATGCAGCTTTTAAGCAGGGAAATTGTCAATTTCTGACATTTTGGTCTTCCTAATTCCACCAGTTATTACCATATCGTATTATTGCCGAGCACCAGGCAATGTAGCGCGAAATGTCAATTTTCCGAATCTTTTGCTTGACTCAGCCAAAAACAGTTTGTGTATTGTTTACAGCCTGGAAAAAAAAAAAGGAAGAAGAAAAAAGAATTACTGTTTTCAATATAGGATTTCAAAGATCTTTATTTTTTATTTAACAAAAGTCTGCGCATGTCTTAAGTTGTAGACTATGACTACGGTGGAATCGAGCCCATGGGAGGAAGTCTAAGATTCTTTTTATATGTGACCTGACCTTTAATAGCAGATATTTCCTTAAACCTGCGTATTATCGTTCATTAAAGCTGGTTATCATGCTGATATGGAACAACCGCGCAGAGACATGACCGCATAAGTTCATGATCGAGTAGTAATATGATTATGAAGGGAGTTTTGGCAAAAACCATATGCTTGCCTCTTACTCCGGCTTGACCCAATTATGCAACAGCATCTGTATCCACGCTTACTTTTGAAAATGTTCATGTTTGTATTTGTGCAATCTCGTCCCCCGCGTTTTGTCTGCACGCCTCGGACCGCATCCGGCGTCCGTGATCCAGCGTCCGTGGTCTGGTGACCGCAAGGCATTGTTGGTAAAGCCCTGGTGTGTGTCTGCGCATGCTTGGAAAACAAGACCTGTGCTGCGCCGGTTTAGTTCGGCAAGTACTCACCAGGGGGAAGGCGGAAGCTTTGCTCGCTGGAAGTTGTGCGTTATGCGCGGTGCATGCCGGGATGGGAGGTGTACCAGGGGTTCTGAAGCACGCCGCCATTGTGTACTTTGAATTATTGCGGCACCCAGAAACACTTGGACCTGGTGTTATGGTGGATGACAGTCTGTTGGGGACGAGACTTGTGTTCTTATTCATATGCAAAGAAATTTTAATAATGATGATGATGATGATGTAAATTTAGTGCCCCCCACTAGCAGGAGCCATTCTAACTAAGGCGCTGTCCCGTAAGATCATGATGTGACATTTACATTACAACTTGGTTACGATAGTTGGCAGATGGAGAAATTTCATTGACCCTAAAAAGCTACGTTAAAGCTGCATAGTCCGATGAAAACATCAAATTCTCAAAACCAAGGCAATTATCTAGATTTGATTATAGATATCTAACTTAGATACCCATGCATTTATTAAACATTTGTTGCCACATATAATGAAATACTGAGGCAATTTAATAGAAGCTGTTACTACAGAAGCCTATGGTCTCTGAGTTTTGGGAAGCTTGCCAAAATTAATTGTGCATGTTTGCACTTCAAATATCTCAAAAGTCAGCCATTTAAAATAAAAGTTACTACGAACTAAAGTAAGGTTGCTTATAGCGACAAACATAATGTATTTTTCTCAGAAAATGACATAAACTAAACCATTGGACTATGCAACTTCAAACAGGTCATTCATGAGAACAGATTTAAGCGATGCCGCTTTGCTGGCATCTTCTGACAACCGATTCCATGAACCAATTTCCTTTAGCTACTGGCGTACCTGGTAACTACAAGAATACCAGCAGCTTTGAACGAAGCAACTGCCTTTTTTTTCCTTTTTTTTTGTATCTTGATTTTTGATTCACCAAGTTGATTAGAACATAAATATCAGTTTGTATTGACGTGAATTTCTTTTTATGGTTGTCTAATTTCTTCCTTTTTTTTAAATGTAGAATTAAATTATTTTGGTTTAGATATAGTCGATCATGAGTCATTCCACATCACGGTGAAGTACAAAACTCCTCATTGGCTACCACATGAGGTTTATGCAAATGAGCCATCCGTTACTATGGCAACGAGATGTAAACAACGGTGATTCCGCAGCCCTCGTTCAGTGCCTTTGGTTTATAAAGAATTAGGTCAGCCCTCTGACGATAATAACGAAAAATACAAGTCCAGAATCGTCGTGCTTAGCGGTAGTGTGGAGGGTGGTAGTGAAGCCGATAGAGTGTCATCAAACAGCTAATTAATTACATGACCATGTGTGTAATAAATCTATATAAATAAAATAAAAATTGATGGTGGATAGAGAGAACACATAATATGCATCCAGTGGCCAGGATGGTGTATAGTAAATAACTGAAAAGTGATGCTGTACTTCAGTAGTTTGTTGAGGTAGAATTTGAGGGATTATGTCATACACTTCCGATCCGATATGGTCTTCTGGGTATAATGAGGGGTGTTGTGGGGGGGGGGGGGAGTTTGTAGAGGAGGAGGAGGAGGTGGTTATTCTATCTTGTCGTCATTTACCTTTGTATGTAGCCATTTACTTAAACCGAGGCATATGGCCAGACCTCTCTACAGCATGTGGGTTTGGTTGCTGGTATTTACTGGTTTGTGTTTTCTGTGTATGTTCATCCACTGCCTGTGCTTGTATTGGTAGTGAACTGTCGCTGTCTGGTTCCTTACTGGTGTTGGAGGCTGCCCCAAGCAGGGCAAGCCACAGCTATTTTTGTATATAGAAACAAAGCAAGTAGTGTGTACATAATAAGGAGCAATGTTGTGTAGCGGAATGAACGGAGCATGAGTCGGTTATCTAAATTATCCAGATGTAATGTCATTGTGAATTTGTGTGTCGAGCTGTCTAGACTACCTGCATCTCTATCCAGGAAAAGTTTGTTGGTTTGAAGAAATAATTACTGTCGCTAATTATTATATACTGTATTTCTACATCTGCATGCATACCTCACATACGCTAGGACACTTTGGATACCTGTATTACTGAATGAGAACTATGACGTCATCATAAGGTTAAACACATGATTGTATTATCAGGTAGACTTGGACTAATACAGTCATCACGGCGGGGAGGGGGTAACGGGGGACACCTCTCAAGTGGAGTTATCCAATGGTGGGAAGAAAGTGGCCTTCATCAAATGGAAGATCTTCAGTTAATCAGGGTATATTGTATGAGAGGCCAGTTGAACACGCTATAGGTCAGGAACAAATGTTGGTGTAAGATGGCAGTTGGATGTGCTATGGGTCAGAAATAAGTGTTGGTGTAAGAGAGAGAGCAGTTGAATGCGCTATAGGTCAGGAACTAGTGTTGGTGTCAGCTGGCAGTTGATTGCGCTATAGGTCAAAAACAAGTGTTGGTATAAGAGAGCAATTGACTGTGCTTTTAGGTCAGGAACAAGTTTTGGTATAAGATAGCAGTTGAATGTACGACAGGTCAGGAACAAGTGTTGGTGTAAGAGAGAGCAATTGTATGTGATATAGATCAGGAACAAGTGTTGGTGTAAGACGGCAGTTGGATGTACTATAGGTCAGGAACAAGTGTTGGTGTAAGATGACAGTTGAATATGCTATAGGTCATGAACAAGTGCTGGTGTGAGATGGCAATTGAGTGTACTCTAGGTCAGATACTAATGTTGGTATAAGCATTTGAATGTGCTATAGGTCAGCAACAAGTGTTGGTATCCAAGAGAGTAGTTGAGTGTGCTGTAGGTCAGGAACAAGTGTTGGTGTAAGAGAGAGCAGTTGAATGTGCTAAAGGTCAGGAACTAGTGTTGGTATATAATATGGCAGTTGAATGGACTATAGGCCAGCAACAAGGAGAATCCAATATGGTGGAAGAAAGAACCACAGTTCCTGGAAGATTCTGGTCTGTCAGTCTTCATTGTCTAGCTTTGGTAGTCCTCCTATCAACACACATTCAATTTTAGTACTGGCATCTGTGAGATATTGAGTAATACAGGCTTCTAATATGACTTGAGTCCCAAAAGGAAACACTGCTATTCTGTAATACGCACCGCTCTGCCATCACTCACACTCACTGGGACCATGCTGGTTTACAAACACCTGCACACCCACCCGTCATTTTGAACAATTTCTAAGAAACTGAAGTGCATTTCTTCCCCATCTCCGGAGTTAGGTCTTGGTGAGTTATTCCTCTTTAATTTGAACGGTAAGTATGTGAACGTATGATTGTCCTTAGCTTGGCGTTTGTAGGTTGTGGTGTCCAGTATCCAATATATATGTATATACTGTATTCTCATGGGTTAACACCATGGGTGTTTAATTTTGCAAATTACTGAAGTGGGGGATAGGCGTTTACCCACACATGGGCATTTAAGGGCTGGGCGTTTACGAAATATTGGCCAACTGGGGTGGGGGGTGGGGGGGTTAACCAGTGAGAATACAGTATATGTATATATACATATGCATATATCCATATATAAATATATACATGTATGCATATATACATACATATATATATACTTATATATACATATATATACATACGCATAGTAATCTATTACTCCGCATCATGTTATGTTAATGTTGTAGCCGACGTAACTTGTATACTTATATATTACATTGTACTTGTCTTGTCTATCAGTGTTAAACCCCACACACAACAAAGTACTTTTGTATTTTTATATTCATGGAAAATTTACCCTTCGCCCGCTATTGGAAAGGCCTAACAACATGGCACAGGTGTATACACACAAATTACACAGGCACACACTCGCATAGGTTTCATGCTTTGTCACATTTGCGTATGCAAACAGTACGATGAACATTCCATATGCTGCAAACACGTGGGGGCATTTTAACACCACTGCATGTAATTGTAAGATAAGGTTTCCCCGCCCAGGCCGGTTCCACGCAGGTTGTGTGTAGGGGAGTGTGGTGTATACAAAATAATGCAATCTGCCCTCTGTGTGAATCTCCTTGCTTGAGACGGTATGTAACCGAGGTGACACATGGCGCCCCCTTTGTGAAGCACCAATAACTAAGGTACAGTGCAGAGAGCCCTCTTTGCATGAGGCGGTATATAACCCAGGCGACATCTCTGTGTTACACCAATAACTAAGGCCTTAGTCACACTACACCCTTGCGACCACCAAAACGGGACGGTCGCCCGGTGGTTGCAAACCAGTCAGTGACCTGTTGGCGACCTCTAGGTGACAATTTTGGTCGCAAGGCAGTTGCAGGTGCTGCACCAGAAACCTTCTTGTGACCAAAATGGTCACCTGGAGGTTGCTGACCATTTTCAGTGCTTGCCCGACCGATCACTGACCATTGTTTTTCCCGCCTTTTTTTGCTTTGTTCCCAAAGTCACTGGTTTTGGTCGCAAAGTAGTCACGAGTGGTCGCAAGCCATAGTTTGACTGAGGCAGTAACTAAACCATGTGGGCAAGAGGCGCCATCTTTCAGAATTATTGAGAACTAAAGCACCGCGTGGAGACCTTCCTGTGCGGAGCCCTTTCAGCAAGAAGCCCTTTATGTGAGGCATAGCGACACCTGGCGCCCTCTTTGTGAAGCACCGATGACTATAATGTTCTGTGCAGAGCCCTTTCCGCGAGGCAGTAAGTAACCAAGGTGCCATCTGGCGCCCTCTCGTGCAGATCAAGTTAAACCAGCCTATTAAGTGCCTGCACGTCTCAGTCAATGTATCATCCTAACAAGTAACAGACGGCCTACTGTTTGGAGCATTGTCCACCACTGCTATCATAATATGCTCAGTTAGCCGGGTACCGTGGTTAAGAAAACAGCTTTGTAGAATAGAGTAATCGACACCATGTTAACAACTAAGCCACGTCAAAACAGCGTCAATACGCACAGCTAAAGTAAAAGCAAGAACTCAGTCAAATAACTTCGATTCTAAATGTACCATGTCCCAGAACTACAGTCCAAACAGCTTAGCGTTGCATGTTTTATATGGGGGTAGTTCTCTGAAACTGGGTAGAAATCTACCACTTCTGTGACATGGAAGCCAAACGTGAAAATATTCCAAATAATAGCAGAATCCATATTCATATGAAAGGTTACATGTTGTGAATATGTTGGAGTTGGTGGAAAACACTTTTTTATTTTTTATTTCGATCTTATGTAAATTAAGCAATACATTAAAATGCCACATGTGACATGGAAAGTAAACACACCTATAACATCATTCTTAACATACACAACCCATTCAAACAATATGTTATTGATTACAGTTAAGCAAACTAAATTATGTCTTACAAGAACAACGTTTAAATAAAAGGTTGGTGTAAATTTTGGTGTAAATGTGTAAAATTTCACATTTTCACTTTAGCACAAAGTCATATAAACATATTTGTTGGCTATATTAAATACATATGATATTGCTAACATACTTAATAACAAGAGACAACAATAATCGTTTGACTTGCTAAAAAAAATCTAATTAATTATGTCCATCGTAATATGGACATCAAATATGTGTTACCCAGCTTCAGGGAGTGGCATTAAGGCCACATCTGGGGAGTAGACAGGTGGGCCACCCCCATTCGCAGATGGGGGTGGCAGGTTGTCACTGGGCACTACCTATTATGGGTGATAATGCGTGATTATCGTTCAGCATATGTACATAGACATAGAAGTAGCGAACTCGGCCTTAAAACTTCCCTGCTTTAATATATATAAATAAGTATACCCAAGTAATGTTCGCGGTGGTCATATCATTTTCTACATTTGGGCCACCATATTTTTACACTAACTTAACAAAAATATCAAACAGTTCCACCTGATCAGTAGTGAAGCACACACGTAGAACTACCAACTCAACGCGAGGAATCATCTTATTAAAAATATAGAACAAAGGTGTGGATTGGGCTGTGATGCGCCTGGACTGCAGCTACGCTACTTGGAGTGTAAAATAATAATTTTGTGGCAACTTGCCCTCTGTTTTTGGCAAGTTAAACTTCCAAATTAACTGGGCGTGGTGGCCGAATTGGTAGAGCACGTGCCTCATGTGCGGAGATCGGGAGTATGGTTCCCGGTTGAGTCAAACCAATGGCTTATAAAATTGATAATTGTCGCTTCCTAGCCTGGCGCTCGGCACAAATAGGATAGGGCAAGGACTGGTTAGCTCAGTGCTGGGATAATGTGACTGAGTGGGATATCGGGTCATGGTACCAGCAGCCTGATCCCAGTGGGGCAGCAGTATAAAGTTGTCATGACTGCACACAGTCACAAGTCGTACCCATCGTATGACCTTAGATGTTGCTAGGACGTAAAACTCCCAACAAACAACAAATCAACTTAAAAATCCAATGATGAGTAAAGGGACTGTATAGTTTGGTGACCATCGTACATTGGATACGGGTTTGCTGTGGATCTTGTCAACCATTGAATATTTAAAATATTTCCCATGACTTGAAAATAATGGAATTTGGACTAGTACTAGTAGGCCTGCTGGTCAAATGTTTGAAAATCATGGCATTTTTCTATATTATGTGGGATTGATTTACTTGTTTCCGCTCCTATTAAAAGTGTGTTTTTCCCCCTTCTACCGACTCGTCAACCTGATGTATTTCAATGTGTACCCATTTCCCAGCTCTGTAGCCACCAGGGCTCATTTGCATGTACTGGCACTATCCAATCAGAACTGGTGTTACATGTAGTTTGGTTGAAACACATTGGATGCTAACTAATATATTAACTCCACCAGTCATGGAAAGCAAATTGAAAATATAATTAATTTGGTCTAATTTTTAATTAGCATGGATTCTTTTTGTTAAATCATCCAGTAAAACCAGGGAATTTAATTTTGTCAAAAGGTGCAGGAGCTTGAGAGACATACGGCTGTGATCCATAGACTGATCCCCTGTCCCGTGTTCGCTTGTGATGTGCTACACAGACAATGAACCTGTGTTTTGCTTAGTGGCCATTCCCATAGGTTGTACCCAGGGACCATATATGGCCTTGTACACAGCACATGTGAATGGGAACATAGAGAATGAACATATTCATTGTCTGTCTGGTGCGTCACAAGTGAACATGGAACAAGGGGACAGTGTATGGACACATGGCCTAATAGGTGACTCTTTGGATTCCAACAAACATGAGAGTTGAGAATACAAAATGTAAGCTGTTATTATGTAGACATACGAGTACTGGTGTGAAATTATGAGTGCAGTGGTTGGCAACGCGAACAGCGTAACCAGGTGTGTTTGATTCGTTGAGCCGGTTTGCACCGCGACCTGCGGGGCGTCTCGTACAAACGAACACACCAAATGTGATTTTTGTCTCCAGCCGACATATCAGCTCAAGTCGTACTTTGATTGGTCAGCATGTAGTAGACGGGACAGACCGCCACACCACTTACCGTGTAACTATTTCTGCCTTTGGGGCCAATAAAATATGTATTGCATCATATATAATAATCACCTGTCTCTGTGTTGCATTTATTCAGCTAGGTTATAAATTCAGCTGTATTTAAACCTGCATAATCCGTTGAAAGCATAACATTGTCGAAACCAAAACACATGGATTTGATCTGAATATATCCAACTTAGGTACTGGTGCACTAATTAAGCATTTTTAAAACCTTGATGCTTCTTGGTATGTAGCATGCTGTAACTTGTATGCAAAGCCTACCAGTCTAGCATTTTCGTGTGCACACCATTATTAATTTGGCATTTTTTTACTTCAAACATGTAACCATTTAAAATGAAAGTTCCTTCAAAATGAAGTAAAATAGATTATTATTATTATATATTTTTTGTTAAACTACAAATATGGCAGAAGTTCAAAACCACCGGATTGTTGCAAACTGAAAGCAGTTATTGCCCAATATGGGGTTCAAAGTCCGAGGGACCGAGTAAATATATGTTTTATTGGCCAGGCACTGGGAATTTTAATGGATACAGTTGACCTTCAGTTATCTAGCAATCAGTTATCCGGCACTAATTACCATGAGAGAAATTAAAAATTTCTTGGTCTTGCTGTTACTGTATGGTGTGGTAAATGAATGGGAAAATGCAGAACTATGTAAGGTTCTGATGAAGTGGCTTGGTCTTGGGTTACGCCAAAGTGAAGACGTTGAGCTGTCTGTGTGCCTGGTGTAGGAAGAAGCCAATATTTTCAAACATTTTTTATTAGGTATTTTAAAGGTAGGATGAAGTGGGTTAGATATTGGGTTAAGTACATTCTAGTATAAGAATCAGTTATCCGGCAAAATCACTCAAGCTAAGATTCCATATACGCGGTAATCAGCATGCGAATGCGGTATGCGGCATAGATACCCATGCCGACCTCCAATAGTCCATGTATTTTATTTTTGTTGGTGCGTTGCTAAACAAAAAAAAGAAAAAAAAAAGATACCCATCCTATTTATGGAGTTTTTTGCCCCAAATTTGTGAAGTCAAAGTTACGATTGTTCTCTATGGCAAACGCAGCAGCATTCGCCTTCGCACCGATCGGTCCATGGGTCGATCCATTTGCCGCATTTGCATTACCATTCGGACGTATGGAAGCACTACTATGCCTTTACATGCGTTTCGAGTTTTTTGCCGCATTCGCATTCGCATACCACATCCCGCGTATATGGAATCTTAGCTTTATCCGGCACCCTACAGGTCCCAATGGCAATGATGGTCAACTTGTATCGAGAATATGTTAGAGGGCGGCAATATTACATACATACCTGGCGTCATCTGGTGGCTGCTAGAGAAAACAATGTTTAGACGCCTTCATATTTCACCAATATTGACGTTGAATCCATGCACGCGGAACTCTTACAAGGGATAGATTTCTACCGAAAATAAGGTAAATTCTACTTCGTTTCGACACATTAAGTATTGGGGATAGGAATAGGCCAACTATTCTAAGAGAAAATGTTTGATGTTTGGTATTGTATGGTGTTCTATGGACACAGCGGCACTGTCAATAACTTGCACCATCAGATGCCGCTGGTTTGTTTTGGCTCACCGGCGCATTCCCCTCTAATAGGCTCAGCTACAGATTCGGCGCGCCGAAATGCACGCCGAAGGAACGAACGCGGACGCACAAGTTCTACACCCGAAATAACTCATTTTCTTTACTTTTCGAAATGAAATATCATCGATAATATGTATTGAAGTAAAGAAGAAATCTCATCATATAAATTTAGCTCATACCATGGGTATAATAAGTATATCGTGTAACAACACATACATTGATTCAGTGTCAGTGATTGTGAAAGTACTTAGTTACTGTTAGGTACATGATTACTACATCACATGAAAATTGTAGAATTGTTCAATTTGTTGCACAGCCACAGCCACAGTAGCAATGTGGACACAATTTTCAAACCAAACCTATCTGAAAATGAATAGGATTGTTGGAAAGAGCTTTGAAAACCATACAAGAAAATCCAACAATCGTGTCAATCGGTTGATTATTAAGCGTGATAGAGCAATTTCGGTAATGAGGGGCCATTATTTTAATGCTTTAGCATTACAAGTGTGTGACCCAAAATCTAGATATTTAGTCAATTTTTGTTCTAACTTGCTTAATAATCGATACATCTCACTGAAATTGTCGGTGTAAGTAGATCCCTAGCTGCTCTGTTGATTTCACCCATTAAAATAAAAGTGACTTGGAGGATATACGCCATTAAAATAAAACTAAATGAACACATTAAAGGGGCCAGATATAGGTCGCTGGCGACGGGAACCGTACTCCGACAAATGCTCTCCAAGCACAACCTTGTTTGGGTTTTATGTTTAAAGAACCAAATATATGTGGGGAGAGTAGGGGACCCAAGTGGGTCAGTTCTGAACTGGTACTAGCTGGCAGCTGTTGTTTTTAAAATGGCTGGGTGAGTGGAGAGAAGGGAGAGTAAAACTGGGGTATTTTCAATCTTCTTTAGAGTAGTTCAATCAGGAAATATATTTGTGTAAAATATATGTTAGTACAATTACATTGCATAATTCAATGAGAAACAGATATAGATGAAAAAAAATTTTTTGTTGATGAGTGTAAAAAATGTTCTGCTGTGCATGGGGTTTGAACCCACACCACCAAACAACTTCAGATTACAAGTCCAACACTCTAACCACTAGGCCACAGAGATCACACATAACTAATAGTCTCAGTTCTCCCTCCAGTCGCTGCGGCGGCGGCGATTTGTGTACTTTAGATTCGTCGATTCGAAAATATTAATATCGCCGCCTTTGCGGCAGCAGCGTTAATTTCGCTTCGGATTTAGGGTTAATAAATTTCACTTATTGCGTATGTAAATCTATCAAATATGATCGCATTGAATAGATTTGGGCGTAAGAAATTCACGCCGATTCGGCGGCCACTGCGGCGGCCATGTACTTTACACTCGTCGATTCGAAAATATTAATATCGCCGCCTTTGCGGCAGCAGCGTTAATTTCGCTTTGGATTTAGGGTTAATTTGAATAAATTTCACTTATTGCGTATGTAAATCTATCAAAATGATCGCATTGAATAGATTTGGGCGTAAGAAATTCACGCCGATTCGGCGGCCACGGCGGCGGCCATGTTTGGTTAACGTTGGACAGTATGGATATCGACGTCGCTGCGGCGGCGGCGATTTGTTTACTTTACACGCGTCGATTCGAAAATATTAATATCGCCGCCTTTGCGCCAGCAGCGTGAATTTCGCTTCGGATTTAGGGTTAAATTGATCATATTTCACTTATTGCGTATGTAATTCTGTTAAATATGACTGCATTTAATAGATTAGGGCGTAAGAAATTCACGCCGATTCGACGTCTTTGTTTACCTACAACCGGAAGTGGCCTCGTTCTCGCGAAATTAGGACATGGCCAAACCGTGGCATCGTGTATTCACAAATAGCCTGAACTGATAGTACTAACCATGTGTGGTCTCTGTGGCCTAGTGGTTAGAGTGTTGGACTTGTGATCTGAAGTTGTTTGGTGGTGTGGGTTCAAACCTCACCCACTGCACAACATTTTTTACATTCAAAAAAAATAAAAAGTTTTTCATCTATATCTGTTTCTCATTGAATTATGCAATGTAATTGTACTAACATATATTTTACATTACGCAAATATATTTCCTCATTGCACTACTCTAAAGAAGATTGAAAATACCTCAGTATTACCCTCCCTTCTCTCCACTCACCCAGCACAACAATCTAGGTCACTCTCTTGTGCACCACCAAGTGGAAAAGTTCAGTACTAAGCATGCACCACCCCTGTGGCACACATCTGAACTATTCTGAGTTCGTTTGTTTTCCCGGCGACGAATATCTCCTCCCTTTAATGATTTAAAAGGAAGTTATAGAAATTCCTCATTGTTTAATGAGTATATCCATGGGTCCATTGTAACTACTTTCATCCTTACCTTTGTATTGGTAGATTCATAAGAATCTCATTAATACGTCAACTTACAAGTAAGTCTAGTATAGCTATCATATATCCATGAAACGTGAAGTTTTCTTCCTTTTAAAAAAAATGTTTTAACATTACAAGTGTGTGACCCAAAACCTATATATTTAATAATTTAGACATTTTTTGTTCTAACTTCCTAAATAATCGAGATATCTGAATGAAATTTTCAGTGTAAGTAGATGCCTATCTCCTCTGTTGATTCCACCCATTAGAATAAAAGTAAATGCACACATTATTGACATATTTGTGGATTTTTGGTTGTCATTGATATGATTGATCTTATAACACTGAAAATTTGGGGACCTAGCAAAGTACCTTTTCGACCTCACACAATGGTCAATTAATAACAGATTTAAATGTCCATATACTTTTTAAAGCTACCCAAGATATATAGAAATATTAGAAGGTGGAGTTTGAGTGTTGAAATCAAGTCAAATCTTCTGAATGTGCACAGACACAGAAAATGTGAACGGATTTGCAAATTGTAAACATGAGGTTGTAGATGGACATTTTATCTACATCATAGGCTGAAATTCATGGGGATACCCCCTAAGAGGCACTGAAAAGAAAGCATTTTGAGGGACCCCTCTG
This sequence comes from Branchipolynoe longqiensis, assembly GCA_030323885.1. NCBI lineage: Eukaryota > Metazoa > Annelida > Polychaeta > Phyllodocida > Polynoidae > Branchipolynoe > Branchipolynoe longqiensis. The sequence continues at coordinate 89,549,176 of CM059190.1, read as the reverse complement.
TCATCAGAACGATTTTTCCAGGAACAGATATTTGGCAGAAAACGGCCGCGCGCGGACGTGCACATACCTAGCCACAGTACTGCAAATCGGTAGACAGACAGAGTTTGTAGAATAGATTAAAGGGTTTTTTAGTTCGAGTAAATATGATTAGTCGTTCCAAAGTTATCTACGATTTAGTTTTCCTAGAAATCAACAATTTGTCCTATTGGTTATAGCTATTAAGTTGTGACCATTTGTGTTCCAGGATAGGTACATTTCTTTGTAGTTTCTTTATTAATGGTCAGATCCTGATCAAACTTCGCACCAAGGTTGTTCTTCCTATGGCAAATCACCCCAGATTATCAAAACTGATCCCAAAAGATTAGATCACAGGAAAATGTAGGTTTCCATGGCAACCGTAATACAATCACTCCCACAATATGAGTCAACTGTAGCTGTTTTTTTAAAAGAATGGTCAGATCCTGATGAAATTTCAAATCAAGGTTCTTCTTGGTATGGCAAATCACCTCAGCCTATCAAAACTGATATTTAAAAAAAATAGATCACAGAAAAATGTAGGTTTCCATGGCAGCCGTAATAGAATCATGCCCACATACAATATGACAACTGCAGTTTCTTTATTAATGGTTTGATCCTGATCAAACTTGATACACACATTTAAAAGCACTGTGTTAGGTATGTGCCAACAAAATTCAAACTCCTTCAATAATAAAGCAAAAGGCACCACTGGAAAGAGGTTGAAAAGCCCTTTAAAATGACACCAAGATTATGAGACTAGGTGGAGTGAGTATTAAGGAAGTTATGGCGTTTTCCATCTCTGAAATTGGTCCTTACTTTCTTCCATTAAATTAAGGTAAAAGCACTAGATTTCTGTGACCGAAATTGGTGACTTTTATGGGAAAATGCATGTAATTTCTTTAATAATTGAGATATCTAGATGAAATTTGGACTGAAGCTAGTGTAAGGCATGTTATATTGATATAATTCAATAAAATGACATTTGAAACAAAATTAAGTGAGCTGAAACAAAGTAAAGTGACCTGAAACAATACATTTCTGAGACTGAAATTGGTGAAATTCATGTACTTTCTTTAATAATTGAGATATATTGATGACATTTTCAGTGAAGCTAGTTTAATTAATGTTTTATTGATACAATTAAATAAAATGACATATGACTCTTAGTAAGTATCCCAGCGGCAGCACGATTAGAGATTTAGACTGATTTCGTGATTAGTGATTTTACTAGTAATAGTACTAATACTACAATTTTTAAGACTAGTTTAGTTTTACTCCTTGGCTTTAGTAGTTTACTATTATTTAGTTAAGTAGTTATTAAAATTACTACTGTTGCCATGCCCACAATTTATTATTTTACCTCGGTAAACAGCCTCAGGCTAGCCTCAGGCTAGGGAGAGGTAAGCACGTCCGGTACCAGCAATTAGCATATACAACTCACGACTGGATAACGTGTCGTTGGGTTGCTCCGGCAAAATTAGTCTACATACAAGCAAATACGCAGTAAGTATAATAAAAACTGTGGTTAGCTTAATTATGATGCATTAGAGCATCAATATGGAAAGTTTAGACTTTCGTTGGTCCAATTTGGACGAGTTATTTGGTTATAAACAACCAAGGATAGAACACTCGAGTGGGTTTCTCGAAGGAACCAAACCGGTCATTAGCGGTTATGTCAACACCCGGGTCACCGTGTGACTATGGGTAGAGATGTGGGTTTCGCCCTATCTCATGTGGAAATTCTCTCGTACTCTAATAGAGAGTAATGTTGGAGATGCTCCTGGGTTTCTTTTATAGACTCCCCTAGACAAAACTTTTCAGGCGTTTCTCCGAGTTTCGTAGCATTTTCTCCAACTTGTTGACGTAGTAGTCACAGGTGGGAGAAGTGTGCGGAACAGAGGGATGGGCGGGCCGATACACTGGTCCCGACCCCGCGTAAGGTTTGGGCTTGACCCACAACCCACGCACAAATTTAGCTTATTACGCCTGTGTTATAACGGTATAAACACGTTCTCTAACACCAATAGATGTCCAAATGAGTTTGAAACAACCATATTGTGACATATATATATACTTTGTTTCAGCTCCCGATGGCCACGAAGCGGAGTAAGCGCGGTGCAGCAGCAGCCGAGGGGCGTGTTCCGAGTGGAGTGGACGAGGAGTACGACTCCTCACCTGTGTTGTCGGCAGGGCCGTCGACACAGCCCCGGGCGCATATCCTCTCCGACCCGGACGAGGACGCAGTGCCTGATGTGCCTGCGCCTCCAGATTGGGAGGCTCGCTTTGCAAGATTGGAAAGCCACATCTTGACTGCCAAATCGCCTGTGTCTCGGAAGCGGCGTAGGCCGAGTGTCCAAGAGGATTCATTTGAGGATTTCTTGGACACAGACTCGGCGGTGGAGCTTAAGGCTCCTCCTCCTCCTTCTCCTAAACGGAGGAAGAAGAAGAAACAGGTGATTTCTTCGGGTGATGAATTCACCAAGGAGCGGGCAGAGACTGGTTTTACTCAAGTAAAAAGGAAGGACAGAGGAAATATTCTTCTTCTGATTCTTCCACTGAGTTACTTCTCAGAATCAAGACCTCAGACACCATATATGAAGGTGTCTAATGCGGACAATTGGCACAAATGAGCTAAAAACGAAGGTGGAGAAGCCAAAGGCCTAAGCGGGTTAAAACCACTACGCTTATCGCTAGAGACACGTGAAGGTCATTCCGCACGTTCAAACCGGCGGAGGTTATCTCCAAGTTAGGAGATGATCTTAACAGGCATAAAGGGTGTTCCCAACTCCATCATTAAAGAGATGGATCGGGATGTCAATATGACGGATGACCGTAAGAAGTTTGAGGATGTGTTGCACACAGTGCATAAGGCAGTGTTGGCTACCCTAACAGCTATTGTTCCTGTGGCTAATAGGATGCAGAGTGAAAATAAGTTCTCGTCTTTGGCTAAGACAATGGACAAAGGCATTGCAGTACTAGCGGCGGCAGGTAATTACCTGTCGTTTATCGAAGATATGAAAATGTCTTCAAGTCAGTTTGCACAGATGCTGGCAAGGAAGTGGCTCGCTCTAAGAAGGTTACCGATAATGAGGGGAAGGAGTTTACGCTTCTATCTTGCTCCAGAGCCGATTAAAGGGAAACCCTTAGATAACACCAAGATGTTTGGCGGTCAACTACAATACCTCTATAAAGAGGTAGAGACTGCAGCCAAGAGTGGCAAAAACATGGATGGCAAGAAGAAACAGGAAGCTCCTCGTTTCAAAAAGTCACGAGGGGATTTTCGTCCACGACGGTTCACCAGAGGAACCAGACCGACAACACCGCACGGCCAATAGCTTCGGTCAAGGGTTTCGGGGCCGGGGCGCTCGCCCAGGCTGGACCGACAACACCGCACGGCCAATAGGCGGCCAGGGGCGGGTCCAAGTAGAGGTCCAAACACAAACTTTACAAGTCCCTGCAGCCTCTAAAAACACACAAACTGTAAGCAACTTTGTGGCTGGTAATATTAGTAATCATATTTCTGAGTGGCACAAAATTACTAGTGACCAAGAAATTATAGAAATAGTTAGGGGTGTTCAAATTCCCTTTACACAAATTCCTGTACAAAGTATAATACCTTTTCCATATAACATTCAACCAGTTGAACGAGACGCACTAACTAAACAGGTACATAAATTCTTTGAGAAAGGAATTATACAAAAAGTGACACACTGTTCAGGACAGTTTATTTCAAACATTTTCTCGAGACCGAAGCCTAATGGTGATGTTCGAATGATCCTGGATTTAACAATCCTTAATAAAAGGGTGGAATATCGACATTTTAAAATCTGTTCTCGCTAGATACAGCACGCGATCTGATTACACCAGATGCGTGGATGGCTAGTGTTGATTTACAGGATGCATATTATACGCTTCCCATAAGAGAACAATACCGAAAATTTCTTCGATTTATTTGGGATAACCAACTCTATGAGTTTACCTGCATGCCGAATGGCTTAGCTTGTGCGCCTCGTTTATTTACTAAATTGCATAAACCTGTTTTCTCGGTAATGGCGAGGAAGGGTCACATAATGTTTCCATACATAGATGATTCTTTTATTATAGCATCAACACAAATTGGTTGTGTGAATGCAGTTTTGGATTTATGTGCATTACTCACTAAATTGGGGTTTTATGTACATCAACAAAAGTCAGTGTTTAAACCAACAAAAAAAACCTCAAATGTTTAGGGTTTATTCTGGATACACAGTCCCTTACAGTGTCGATAACAGAACAAAAACTAATTAAGTTTATGACTACAGCGACTCAGCTTATTAAGTTATCAAAGCCAAAAATTAGACAGGTTGCTGTTCTTATTGGCATAATGACCTCATATGCACCTGAATGTG